>ML787059.1:732134-757368 GCA_009831015.1 Picea engelmannii
TGTTATGCATATTTTATAGTATAATGTAATATATCAAATAAATAGTGTCGAAAATTATATTTAATAATTAATAATAAATGTTGGTGGTTTACATCTCTAGTTACAACCTTCCACCTTTGATTTTTTTTTTTTCCGAGGTAATATATCACGGGAAACCCCTGAGTACTTCCCCATTTCGTGGATGGTAAATGGAGTAAACTTCCAGCCCTAATTATGTTCAGGCCTAACCCAATGGGGGAACAAGAGATTTGAACCTGTGACCTCCTCCGCTGGGGATAACTTCACGCCTGGCTAAAAACCACTGGAGATAACCCTTGTGGTCTACCTTCCGCCTTTGATTGTATATAAGGCTGACTAAGTTATCATTGTAAGTAGACTTGAATAAAACATTTATTCTCTTAGCCACCTCCATGTACATCACGATCGTCATCCTCCATCCTCTTGTTGCTCTCCAATTGTTGTTTCTTCATCTCCATATTCCACCCACCTTATTTTTTCCCATGTACCCTCTTCCATTGTGCTAGTCCGCGTCAACCCTCCATTTCACCTCTCCACGTACCCTCCTCCATCTGCTTAAATATTCCCTCCATATATTCCCTTTTACTCCTTGTTCCCTCGTTTCCATGTACTCAAATATATATAAATTGCACTCCACCCAAGAAAAAATGCACCTAAGATGCACAATAATGAGAGAGATAGGTCCTCTATTCATACAACCATTTGTTGAATTTAAACAAGCCAAACTCGAGAGGGATCAAAGGTAGATAGATAATTCTTCATAATTCTCTATGAGGCGGAAATAGAATTCAAAAAAGTCATTAGGTGATACTGGCAACACTTGTCCAATCCAAACATTAAGTCACCTACCAAAGACTTAAGTAGTGAGTTAAATGTATTAAAAGCTTCAATAGGGGGAATTCCTGGAAATCTTGGGAGCATAGATATGAAAGAATTCAATTTTTTTGTGGATGAGATCTCCAACAAGCTGAGCGGTGTTGATATAAATATTTTTAACAAATTTTTCCAAAAAATTCAATGAAATGGATGATTTTTCCAGAAGACTTGAGGCCATGGAACATCAATTTAACAACTATTGTAGAAACTGCGGTGACTACGTAGTCATAATTAAATAATTGAAAGGTGTGAACAAGGGATTGAGTAGTCCAAATTCCCACACTCCCTTTTCATTTCCAAAGCATCCATCTAACTTTGGTTCCCTTAACAGATATACGCACAAACTAAAAATTGATGTACAAAGATTTGATGGAGAGGATGATAAAGAGACCACAAGATGGACACATAGACTCAAGCACTATTTTGATTTGCACCAAATGTATGATGATGAAGAAAATATAATTTTTGCATCATTACACATGGATAGATAAACATGCAATTGGTTCTTGTGGTATTACTCAAAATACCAGTTAAGAAACTTGGATCCATTCAAAAAGCATTTTTTCAAGAGGTTTCAAAACGTCGAGGAATTTTTTTTTTCCAACTCACTCAATTACAATAGTTGGGTTCGATGAATGATTTTTGTAATGATTTACATGTGTTGGCTACTCAATACCTGAATTACCAGATGATTGTCTCTTAGAAATTTCCATATCAGGAATGAAAGAAAACACAAGGAATGAACTCAAATTGATAGATATAAAGGATATAGAGAAAGCACAACTAAATGCTAGAATTGTTGAAGAAAAATCATTTTTCTTGCAACAAGTCACATGGTCCCACTTCGAGAAACCGAACCCAAAGTAGATCCCCCCTAATAAAATGATTCCACCATCTGACGTAAGGGATGAAGAAAATAGGTGCTTTATATGTCATGCTCCCAATTGGAGGCTAGGCCACAAATTAAAAGAAAATAAATTCTATATATGCAAAGTACATAGTGATAGAAACAAAGAGATAAACAATTCATCTCCATCTGACATAGATTTAGAAAATTCAAATGAAGAGTCCAAAAATCCTAGAGGATCTAACTATCAAAATTCCACTCCAACACTCTCGTTTGCTGCGATGACTGGCATTTCTCAACCTCAAAATCTCAAGGTTTTGGGCTACATTAGAAAGACAAGAGTAACAATGCTAATAGATACTGAGAGTTCTCATCATTTTATTGATACTAAAATAGGAAAACAATTAAACCTGTTTGTTATCCCTCTTCTAACCTTCAAGTTACAATTCTAGCGAATAAAACTACCTTGTGCATGGGAGAAATGTGATAAGGTTAAATTGTCAATTAATGATTACCAGTTACAATCCCCCATGTATGCCATGGAAATTGAGAGAGTGGATGTAGTATTAGGAGCCCAATGGTTGTCCATGTTTAGTACATTAGGGTTAAACTTACAAAAAAAATTCCTATAGTTCTTTGAAAATGGGAGGAAATACAAGCTTTATGGAATAAAAATCCCACCCCCTCAAATAGTCTTGTCTAATAGAATGGAAAAGATGATTAAGAAAGGTTCCATTGTTATTCAATGGAGGTTTCCTCTAATGAAATTGATGTTCCTAAATGTCTTGATGATATTCTTGGAAAATATGGTACCATTTCTTAAGACCTACCTTGGGGCTCCCTTCAACACGATCCATAAATCACATCGTAGAATTAATTCTCGGTTTAGCCCCAATTATAACGAAATCCTATAGGAAATCTCACATTAACAAATAAGAAATTGAACGATTTGTTCAATATTTATTGGATTGTGGTGTTATAGCTAGAAGTAAGGGTACATATTCAACTACGGTCATACTGGTAATAAAAAGGACGGGTCCTACAAAATATGTGTTGATTATCGAGCATAAAACAAAATCACCATAAAAAATAAGTTCCCCATTCCATTTGTGAATGAACTATTAGATAAGCTCCATGGTGCTAAGTATTTCCCCAAGCTTGACCTTAAATCAGGGTATTACTAGATAAGAATCTAAGAAGAGGACATTACCAAATCTGTGTTCTGCACCATGAGGGCCTTTACGAATTTCATGTTATGTTGTTTGGACTGTTTAATGCACCAACTACCGTCCAAACACTAATGAAAAATTTATTCCATCCATAATTGAGGAAAATTGTACTTGTCTTATTTGATGATATACTTGTTTATAGTAAAAATTGGAGCCTACACCTTAAGCGTGTAGAAAATGTATTGAAGCTTTTACAAGAAAATATGTTTTATGCAAATAAATCAAAATGTAGTTTTGGACAAGAAGAGATAGAATTTATGGGTCACATTGTATCAAATGAAGGAATCAAGGTACACCCAAAGAAAATTATGGAAATTATAGATGGACATAGTCCTAAAACGATCACATCACTACGAGGATCCCTAGGTCTTAAAGGGTATTATATAAGATTTGTAAAAACATATGCAAAACTTGTGGCCCCTCTAACAACATTGTTGAAAAAAGACACCTTTAGATGGAACAATGTAGCTAAAGACTGTTTCAATATGATGAAGACTTTAATGACACCAACTCCTATCTTAGAAATCTCAAACTTCAAAAGCCCATTTGTTCTCAAGTGCAATGCTTATCGAATAGGAATGGGAGATGTGCTCATGGAAGACAATCACCCCATTGCCTTAGAAAGTCGAACATTAAAACCCAAGGAGCAGATCAAATCTACTTGTGACAAGGAAATCTTGTCTATCATTCATGCCTTGGTAAAATGGAAACAATACCTATTGGGAACCAAGTTTTTGGTCAAGACAGACCATAACGGTTTAAAATATTTCTTAAACTAGAAGACCCTATCAACATAACAACAAAAATGGGTAAGAAAAATCCAAGTTTTTGACTTCGATATTTCCTATAAGAAGGGAAAGGAAAATTTGGTTGTTGATGGCTTATCAAGGAAAGACGAGGGAGATGAGACACTTTGTTCTATTTCAACACTCACTCCTGAATGGATCTCAAATGTTCAAGCTTATTATGTGAAAACATGAAGATAAGGAAGCTAATTGAGGAGGTCGAAAGTAAAAATGGAACAAGCCCAAATTTTACATGTGAGAATGACATACTTTTTTAAAAAGGAAGGACATGTTTACCCAACTATTCCATATTCAAATTCCAAATCTTAAAAGAGTATCATAATTCTCCCTCTACAAGCCATGTGAGATTTTTCAAAACCTACTACAATATACGACAATCCTTATTTTGGAAGGGAATGGAGAATGACGTCCAAAAGTATGTGGCTCAATGTGACACCTGTCAATGCCAAAAGTATGAATTAATCGCTTCTCCAGGTTTCCTTCAACCCCTTCATATTCCTAATAAAAAATGGATAGAAATATCTATGGATTTTATTACATGTCTTCCCACCTCATAGGAGAAAGATAACATATTTGTAGTTGTAGACTAATTAACAAAATATGATCACTTCATTAGAATATCATATAAAGCTAAGGCCAATCAAGTAGTTTACAGATTCATAAAAAAGATCTATACACTCCATGGGTTTCCCAAGGTTATTGTCAGTGTTAGAGATCCCAAATTTACCAGTAAATTTTAGAAGGAATTATTCCATCAAGTTGGGACCACCTTAACCATGAGTACTTCTTATGATCCAAAAGTATATGGGTAGACTAAAGTGGTAAATAAATGCCTCGAAGGGTACCTAATAAATTTTATGAATGACGATTAGTCACAGTGGAACAATTGGTTGCATTCAACAGAACGGTGGTATAATACCACATATCACATTTTGACAAAAATGACTCCCTTTGAGGCTTTATATAAAAGTCATTCATGTACCAATTCAAGATTATTTAGATAAATACATACCAATCACTCACCATGCATAACCACACCTTCATATGTATTCTTTAAAATATCCCATGCTTGCTTGGATGATTCTACAACACCGATTCTTGGAAATATAGATTCTTCAATCACACTCCCTATGAGAGAAAGAGCTTCATTATCTTTCTAGATTTCTTGTCATCATTTCTCATTGCTTTGAATTCATCAACAAAAGGCATAACATATCCATCAATTACAAGTTCCCATAAATATTTAGTGATAAATATGGGTGCATGTGTTTGCTCCAATAAAAATAATTTGTGGCAACAAGTTTAGGCAACACGATATTTATTTTCACCTTCGGAGAGTAAGAGAGAGATAGAGAGAACATGGAAAAATATCAACATCACATGTCCCACTTCATCTTGGGACTTTGAGGCTTTATATGGCTATCCTCCTCCATCGGTTTATTGTTGGTGCTTGATTATCTCTTGGTGTAAGAGGTCTTTGATGAAGTCTCATTTGAAACAAGGATGTCATTATAATTACTCAGTCATGTTCTGTTACAAAGTTTATGGATTTTGTCCTAGAATTCTTCATGATATTTCAGGATGACTATAGCTATGTCAATATAGTTTTGGTGGGATTATTAGTATTTGTTTTGATACTAGCATGAGGGTTTTGGACTATAAGTTTTTTTCTAACTTTGGAATGCATGTGATATTGTATATATTCCCTACTTTTGATGGATTTTGTGCATTGAAATGTGAAGAATGTATTGTATATTCTTCAGTGAATATAAAATGTGATTTTTTTTCTGGGAAAAAATAGAGTTACCAGATGTAATGTCTACCTTATTTTGATAACTCTGATGCTTTATTAGATAACTATGAATCTATTTATTGTGCATTATTTATTAATTGTATGTGAACAAATAATTAAATAATGTGCCAACGTAATTATGCACCAACATCCCCCCGTAAGATTGACTTGGAGTCGAGGGAAAAGAAGAATGATTTAGATGTTATCCTCCCATAAAGGAAAATTCTTTACCCCTAACAAGAATTGAAGATGAGGGAACTTGGCTTCAATGAGTGGCTTGGTGAAAATATATGCACCTTGATCTTTTGAACAAACAAATTGCAATTCAAGAACTTGATCATGAAGAGGTTCTTGTATGTGTTGAATATGGACCTTTATGTGTTTGGTGTGCTAGTGTTCAATTAGATTGTGTACAATATGAATGACACTTTGACTATTTCATGAAAGATTTGTAGGTTGTTCGTGGCAAAAACCAACTCTATGAGCAATAGTTTAATCCAAAAAACTTATTGACCAACATTGACAGTGCCTCAATACTCTACCTCTATAGAAGAAAGACCGATTACATGCTTCTTTTTGTTGGATCAAGTGATAGGACCTTAACCAAGGTTGGAAATAACCAAAAGTATACTTTCAATCATCAACATCACCTACCCAATCTGAAATTGTAAATCCCACTAAGGATTAAGATCCATCTTTAGTCTATTCAAATTTTGTAGTTGAAAATGCAAGTACAACTTGCCTCCTATTCATCTAACTCATTACTACTCTAAATAGGTCAAACATATAACCACTTGTAGATATTCTAAGATTAAGATCTCTAGCCTATTTTCCATCAACAAATACATGTATATCTACCAATTTGTCTAGTCCAAGTCTTCCTTGGTAGTATATTGCATAATTTGTAGTGCCACTCAAATACACAAACACCCTCTTTACAATTGTCCATCACTCCTTCCCTGGTTTTGACATATACCTACTTTAAATTCCCACTGCATGAGTAATGTTTGGTCTAATACAAACCATAAAGTACATCAAACTAGCGATAAAATCACCATAGGAAACACAAGAATTGTCCTCTACCTCTTACCGTGTCTTGGGACATTGTTCTGTAGATAAATTTTCACCTAAGAGAATGTGATCCTTGACCAATTTACATTCTTGAGTATTAAACCTCTACAAAATTATCTCAGCATACCTCCTCTGGATTAACAAACTCTTCCTATTAACACGATCTCTTTTAATCTCCACGCCCAAAATAAAGTTTACAACACCAAGATCCTTCATGTCAAACTTAGAGAATCGTTGAGACTTAACCCTCCTTGGTGATATCCTTGTTGAAATTTCCCTCAACCCAACACTCAACAATTAATTCCAAATAAATCACTTATTGAATAAAAACACAACTGAGTTATCAACTAAACATTACAATGGAAGCATAAATAAGGAATCCAAAAATCTCATGCACAATACACAAAGATATTCTTCCCACCAACTAAGCTTATTATTCAAATAACTTCATAGCTTACAAGGGCTCCCTTACTAGGAAAATGGCTCAAATAGAAAAGAGACAAAGTACATCTGCACCTGACCGATTGATCTGTTGCCAAACCTATTGTACGATCATGTATGACAACATCATGACTGTTTCCTTGATACCCACACTCCTCCACACTATATGCATGATTGTAACACCAAAAGTCGTGCTATATGCATGACCTGTACCAGAAAACCTGCACTGTCCGCGATGACCCGTCCTTCTACTATACAATTACTCTCTCTCTCTCTCTCTCTCTTCCTTTGGCCTAGATCTATAAATGGAAGTCTTTCTCCACCTATCCAAAATCTCTTTGAATCATAGTCCTTCGTGATCCAACTCTCTCTGCATCAACACTTGGATGGAATACTCTTCACCCAATCTATGAGATCTCACTCACTCATACAATGTATCATGTGTAAGCAAAAGTCCTTCTTTGATTCTACACTCTCAAATGACTGCATACTAGCAAAAGTCCTTCTTTTCTATCTCTGTGTAAAAAGTATCTTCTTCTTTACCCTAGCCTTGCTTTTATAATATTGAGTTATGACCTAACCCTAATCTCCAAAGTTATTGACGATTGAGATTACTTCTCACCTCACTTGAGATCAACGGTTATTATTTAATTCACTCATACTAATTAAAGCATTTCCTTAAATAAAACTCAACTAACTAATAAAAGCACATTACTTTAATAATCAATTTAACTAAAGTAAAGTCAAGGATAGAAGGTCTTGGACAATTTCCACATGTTAGACACAAGTCAATGTAGAAGTACCTGTTTGATACTGCATGCATCAACGATCCTTGTTTTTTTAATCAGTAACCTATCATCAACATACAATACTACATAAATAAAGTGATCACAAACATAGTGATCAACCTTACTTCTCATAAATATAATCCAATTATGTAACTATCAAACTTTTGATACCACATTCTTGGGGATTGCTTTGAGCCAAATAAGTACTTCTTTTTTTTCCAGCGTGCATACCAACTCCTTACTCTTCACTATGAACCCCTTAGGTTGTTTCATGTATATTTATTCTTCCAAGTCTCCATGTAATAATGTTGCCTTTACATCCATTTGTTCTAGTTCAAGATTAAATGCAGCAGCAAGAGACAAAAAAATATAATAGAAGTCAATTTTGAAATGGGAGAGAAAATCTCACCAAAATCAATTCCCTCCACCTAGGAATATCTTTTGCTACTAGGAAAGCCTTGTGCTTCTCTACTTTTCCTTCTGTGTTGAGCTTCCTCTTAAACATCCATTTGCTACCAACAAATTTTCTTCCATCAAGAAACTTGATCAAGTCTCGTGCCTCATTTTGATCTAAGCACTCCATTTCTTCAACCATGTCCTTCTTCTAGAGTTTGCCTTCCTTAGAATCAATTGCCCCTCTAACAATTCTAGGATCACCACGAATATCAAATAAAACAAAGGAAAAATGAAAATCAAGTGGACTATACCTTTTTGTTTGTCATCTTACTCGAATAGATCTCCTCAAGATCAAGCTCTATGATTCTCCCTCTTCATATGATTCAACTGACTTGATATTTTTAGCTTCTCCAAAGATCACATGATGACTATAAATAGATAGTCATCCTTGTTACTAGATTCTGAAGTTTGTAGCCTTTTACTCCATCTTTATAACTAATAAAGATGCATTTTTCTACTTTATTGTCAAGAATAATCCTCTTCTCCTTGGGAATATGCACATAAGCATCATAGGCAAAAAATAAAAGAAATTCAAGAGAGGGTTTCTTATAGTTCATGCCTCATGAGGAGTCTTATCAACTAGTGTTGATGTAGGTGATCGGTTGATAAAAAAACACGTGGTACTTACTGGCTTTGCCTAGAGTTTTTGTTCCATGTTTGCATCACTTTGCATACTTCTTTCCTTTTACATCAACGTCTTGTTCATCCTTATTGCAATTCTATTTTGTTTGGGTGTGTATGGAGTTGTATTTTGTCACTCTATTATGAACCAATGCCTTGAAAATGATAAAAAATCAATGAATAATAGTCCACTTCGAGGGGGAAACCTCCTTTAAAAATATATTCAATGTACAAGAAGAGATAAGATTATCCTAAGACTAGGTCTCCTTGGTATATGTGTGTGTGTGTGACAAAGGGTACAATTATAATGAAACTGTACAATGAAGGGTTTTAGCCAACCTACTAATAAAACACTAGAAATGCAATAATTCAATATCTAGGTCTTAATAAGGGGTTTTATACTTAGCATGGGAATTTCTTTAGGGCTTAACATGTGCCCCCCCCACAATTTCAAACAAGATTTGTCCTCAACACTTGACTAACTGTGGGTGTTTCTGCATGAAGAACTCATCTTCCCACGCCGCCTCTTCCACTGGTAGGTTCTTCCATTTGACGAGGTACTCAACTATAGTTTGATTTCGCAACTGCTTAATCCTTGTTTCAAGGATTGTTTCTGGTTCTAGTATGATTTTCCCTTCTTCATTAATGTCTAGTAAAATAGTTTAGACTGGGATCTTGTCGCCAATTACCTTGTTTAAGCAAGAAACATGGAAGATTGGATGTACACATGAAGATGGAGGCAACTCCAATTTGCAATCCATACTTCCAATCCTTTGTGACACCTTATAGGGGCCATAATATTTGGTGATAATTTATTGTCCCTATTTTGTTTCTTGAGGGACATCTGTTTATATGGTTGTAGCATAAAAAATAACCAATCCCCCATTTCAAATTCCCTTTCACTGTGATTTTGATCTACTTGTTGTTTCATCCTATTTTGTGCCATAACCAAGTTGTCCTTCAATAGTTTGAAAACCTCTTGTTGGTTCCCTGTGTGGTCGTCCACTGCTTGAACCTGTGTAGTCACATTCAAGAGCGATGAAATGGATGAAGGATGATATACATAAAGTGCCAAAAATGGGGACATTTTTTATGAAGTATGAAAGGATGTCTTGTACCACCATTTTGTCAAGGGTAACCACTTGACCCATTATGTTTGCTTATCAAATGCAAAGAAACAAAGATATCCTTCTTGACATTTATTCACAATCTTAATTTTCCCATCAGATTGAGGATGGTAAGATGAGTTGTGAACCAATTGAGTACCCAAATAAGAAAATAATTTAGTCCAAAAATTTTCAGTGAAAATTAGATCTCTTTTACTTACAATAATTTTGGGGACTCCATGTATATTTTGAACTATTTCCATGAATTTTGCAACTACTATACTTTCGTTAAAAGGGTGAGAAAGAGAGAGAAAAAACGGAAATACTTTGTTAGTTGATCCACTACTACCATGATGATAGTATTTCTTTTAGATTTGAGTAAACCCATAATAAAATCCATTGAAACTTCTTACCAACGTTGACTTGGTATAGCTAATGGTTGTAGGAGACCCGATGTCTTGATTGTATCTCCCTTATTTTGTTGGTAGACCACACATTTAGACACAAACTTTTGAACATCAATTTTAATACCTTCCTAGAAAAAATCCTTCTTGATCTTGTGGTAAGTTTTCAAGAATCTTGAATATCCTCCTATATGAGAAATGTGCAATTCCAGAAGGATATTTTGTATGAGTTGGGAATTCTAAGATAAATATAGGTGATCATGATACCATAACAAATCATTCTTCCATAAAAAATTATCTAATGAACTAGGGTCCTCTTGTTGGTGTTGAATTGTCTCGCATATCTCTTGATCTTACTTCCATTCTATCCTTACTTATTCCACCCAATCATATTGCAGAATAGAAATAACACATAGTGAACACTATGTTTCTTCTTCTTTCCTTGAAAGTTCATTTGCCACAATATTATGTTTTCCTTTTTTGTAGATAATTTCAAATTCATAACCCAGCATCTTTGTAACCCATTTGTGTTTCTCTTCTGAGGACAATCCTTTCTCCAAGAAGTACTTCAAACTATCATGATCTTTTTTTACTTTGAAGTGTCTTCCTATCAGGTATGGGCTCCATTTCTTAATTGCATGTAATATGGCCAACATTTCTTTTTCATAAATGGATTTGAGTAAGTTTTTTCCTTTAAGTTGGATGCTTTCAAAGGAAAGGGGTCTTCCTTCTTGCATTAAAATTGCATCAATTTCATGGCCTAAGGCATCACACTCCACAATACACATTTTTGTGAAGTCGGGTGTGGCCAAGACAAGAGTTGTACACATAGCCTCCTTATGTTTTTCAAAAGCTTTGGTTGCTACTTGTGTCCAAGAAAATGCTTCCTTCTTTAATAATATTGTTAGAGGTGCTGCTATTTGACCATAGTTCTTGATAAACTTGTGGTAATAGCCTACCAATCCTAAGAATCCTCTAAGTTTCTTCAAGTTTTTAGGAATTGGCCATTCCCTCATAGCTTTAATTTTGTTAGGGTCCACTTTTACACCTTCACGAGATACAATATGACCCAAATATTCTACTTCTTGAACCCCAAAGGCACACTTGGAAGGATTTGTATAAAGTTGTTGCTCTTCCAATAGTTGTAATACTCTGTCAACATGTTCTACATGCTCTTTCCAAAATTGTTGTAGATTGGTATGTCATCAAAAAATACTAACACAACTTTTCTAAGGAAGGGTTTGAAAATAGAATTCATCAAGATTTGAAATGTTGAAGTGCATTAGTAAGTTTGTTGTAGCTGATAATACAACCCGCCATTATTGTATATTTTGAATAAAATAGTGGGTCCCTTACTAATTTTTTGTAATTATTATTGTTGCGGTTGAATTTTTTACATTCCTTGTTGTTTAAGTCTCAAAGAATTTTAGCAACCGTGTTTTAATAAAAACCCTTTGAGTCTTTTGGTTTCCTTGGTCACATCACGAAAGGGCCCAATTTCCTGGCTACTTGGTGTCCCAATGTCCCGAGGATCCCTTGTTCCCCAGACCAGTCATTTGGTTTGTATTACATCGTGTATCCCTAAATAAGATCTTGGTGGCCTGATGGTCCGGTGATTACCTAATTGGAATGAATGTTTTTTTGTTTTTCTTTTCTCTTTTAAAGTAGTGTGCAATCGTAAATAAGATCTCGGTGTCCTGGTAGCCTGGTTATCCGATAAATTAGTTTTAAGTTATTTAAATTCGATAATGATGGTTTAAGTTGATTAATCTCATCGACATCGATATCACCAGGATATTCTCAAAGTTTAATTTTAATATATGCCCGGTGATCCGATGACCGGTTAACGTGGTTTTATTTCTTTTGTTGTTTTCAAACAAATAACTGTCACTTCCTCCATTTATTTTTTCTGACTATGGTTTTTTTTTTTTAAATAAAAAAGGGGTGGTACCTATTATATTAGCAAAAAGGAGTATACAATGTCTGTGGATGATGCCAGCTGTCTTGCCTGAGCAGGAAACCAGGACAGTTGGGCGTCCTGTGCCAGGTGCAGTCCTGTTGCCAAAATATACATGTGGGTGCCCTGCCCGAAGGAAACCAGGGCTATTATGCTATTGAGTTTCAAAACTGAAGCCATAACTAGACATAAAGAAACTAAACATTCTAACTAAACTGAGACAACAAAGATACTTCTAACCAAAAGCTTCGGTGAATCTATTTGCTCGTGTTTGGGCAGTCATTCCTCTTCTGACGCCAGCCTGCTGGAAGCGAGTACGCCTATGCGCACGTCGGGCACTGCCGCTTTGGAAAGCTCTTAGAGTAGGCTGCAAAAAGCATGTCCAGCCATTGGTCCATCCTGGCTAGGCGAAAAGCTTGGTCTTCCATCAGATTCCGGAGCTCGAAGATGAGTGGGAGATGCCATAATTCAAAGACTGGAGGCTGGTCCAACCCCCCACTATCATCAGAAGCTCGTGTGCTGGAGTCCCCCGCTGCTCGGGTTGGAAGTCCTGCTGGCTCCGCCATCCCTGTGGTGTCGTCAGGAGGGACTTCCTCCTCCACAATGCAGGGTGGGAAGAGGTCCTCCGTGCTGGCAGCGCTGGGGTTCCACAGGGTGTCTCTGGGCGGTGGCTTGCTTCCCTCTGCGCGGGCAAGTGAGGGGTGGCTCTTCATTGCCTCCTCCAAACTAATTTCCTCTACAATCGCCATGGGAGGTGTCCAAGGTCGTCGCTTACGTCGGGTGGACGCTAATGCCAATGCTCATTCAAAATTTCTAATGCGCTTGCGTCTGGATTCAGCCCTGTATCAAGCTACCCCTCTGCGTGATTTCCCTCTGAGCCTGGGCATGGTGGAGACTCCTATCAGTGTAGACGCTCCTCTTCCAGGCTTCTGCAGAGGTCGGGGTTGCAACTCGAACAGAATGAACACTACGAGGGGACGATACATCTTGTCCCAATTCATCACCGCGATAGAGAACCAAGCTGTCGTGACTGCCGAGGCCATTAAGGCTGGGTGGTTAGTGCTATGTCGCCTGGTACATTTCCCTCGCGTGAGAGGGATCATCAACTGGAGGTGGCTGGTGCAGGCCATGACCTAATTAGTAATCGGAGGGCGCTCACCGGTTGATGCCATAAATGGGCGTCCCGGTGGTCGTCTGCGTGTCCGCTGATGATCTCGTGTCACCCTATCCGGGGATTTTTTCTGACTATGGTTATTTAATGCACACCATGCGATTTTAATTCTAACTTGCAATGAAGTCTAATCCTAAAAAAAACTGTTTAATTCACACACGAAACACTTCAGTTTTATTTTTCCACTCTGCAAACTACTTTAAGGTTGTTGTTGAAAAAGTTGAGTTTACCAGTTGAAATTCTAGAGTAAAAAAAAGGCCTCATCTTTCTTCAGAAACTCTATCCCTGATTAGTGTTAGCTTGTTGATTCAAATTTTAAAATGACAATTCCTATTTAATGTATGAATCACATTTTGTATTTAATCTCTTCTTTGAAATGGAGGTTATTCATAAGCAAAATGACAAGGAAAGTAAAAGGAAAACAACATAAAAAGAAGAGGAGGAGATAGAGAAGAACCCCAATTCGACTTTTTACTCAGATAGTTCATACAAAATAGGAGTAAAAAATTGTATGGAATGGAACGAGATATATAATTTCATTGAAAATGGGGACTTCACCGATGAGTATGAGTCAATTACTGATGACTTTGAAGATATCAAGAAGACCAACTTGCAAAAGATAGATACCAGACTAGTTGCTCTGCCCTACTACGACATGGTACAGTGGATCATTTCCCACACTGATATAAAAACTTGCACTATTGTCAATTCTTCTCATCAAGTCATTGGGTCATTTAGGCCTGAAGATATTTCAAATATGTACAAGTTAAAAACAACATAAGTTAATTTGGATGAAATTTGTATTGATGCATTCATAGAAAATGTAGTAAAATAAGAAGAAGTTCAAATGGTTGGCTTAATAAGGGAATGGTGGTATGACTCTTCTACCTCCAAAATCATTTTAGATAAGGTATATCCCATTCAAAATATTTAAAATCCCTACATAATAGTAACCACAATGCTTTGTCAGTTATATGGTGAAAAAGATTCTCAGAAGTTCAAGCTAGGATGGGTGTCCCTTATTCATGAAATTGTGAAAGGAAAAATCTTCAATTGGGATCAACTTCTCTCAGCCAATATCCAACAAGAAGTTAAAAAGTCACAATAAGCGCCATCAAGATATTGCCCAGGTTTTTTCATGTCTGGCTATTTGATAGATGTAGCATGTGTAATAACCCCTTTTCCATTATTATCTTGGAATTGGTCAATTTCTCAGAATCTAGTCCATATTTACTGTTCTAAGTTATGGGCTGCAGATTGCAAAGATTATTTTTACGAGATTTGTAATCATTTCATGATTCCTTTTTATAGTGCTTTTAAAAACCAACTAGATCCTAGATTTACTTAGGAAACCCTAAATACAATCAAAGAAATAGGAGATTGGTTCATAGATGAATAATTTTCTTACATTAGGGTTTATGATTGTGAAGGAACACCTCACATTTTACCAAGATATGTCCCAGATAGGCTGGTGATAAGAGAAATAGCATATCAGACCATGGTTGTTGGTATTGCGACTTCCTTGTTTAAAAGTCATAAAAATCAATGGCCCTCTTTCCTATTTTGTTAGGAATTTACTCTTTCTTGAATGCTAAACATGCATTAAAAGAAGCTGAACAAATTGGAGAAATTTGGTTAGGTTATGGAGACTTTAAAAAAGATGACCCAACAAGTATTGTAAGAAAACATTGCAATATGGTCATAAATGTAAAGGCTTATATACATGAAGATTCACCTTGATATTGTTTTCCAAAGAGCTCAGCATTATCAAGAGGTAGCCCAAAGAATTCAAGAATTGAAGGATAGTCCCAAGATGCAATAATTTTTAGACTGGAAGTTCAATAGAAAAAAGTTTTTCTAAACGAAAAGAATGATAAACAAGGAAATATACAAGGAGGTGTTGATCCAGAGGACGACGTGCAATCAAAGTCAGAGTCAAAACAGAGTAAAGATAATACATCCAGTGACATGAAAATTGAAAAACAAAATCAAAGAAGAGATGAATGAGGGGGAAATGACCAAGATAAGGGTAGTAGAGATACACATGAAAACATTAAGGAAAATGTAGCATTACAAACTCCTAAAAAGTTTGTTGAGGGGATTAAAGGAGACAATACTACTCAAATTACTGAACATATTGTTTCAACAGTCATTACAACTATCACAACTATTGATACTACTCCAATTACCTCCATCCCTAGAAGATTAATTTCTACAGTCTTTGATTTAGATAGTTTTCAACTGGTTCAAGAAATTGTTTTACCTTTGAATACTTATAATTTCAGCAATACAACAAAGATTATTGTAAGAAGAAGAATTAAGATGAGAAAAGCATAGCAGTATGAGGAAACTCCATAGGAATTAATTCAAATATGGAATGCAACACACTTAAATGAGGAAGATTTTGCAAAAGAGGTTATTGATGCTTTAGGAGCATTCTGTGATGCAAATAAATGGTCTCTTAGCAAACTCACTACTCAGTTAAGAAAAAAAAAAAAAAAAACAAGTGACAGAATTACAAGAGAAATTGAAAACTTGAGAATCTGAGTTAGGTGAAGAACATCAGTGCCAAATAAAACAATTAGTGAAAGAAAATAAAGTATCTGTTGTTACAGTTGATGAACTTAGAATTGAGCCAAATGTTACCAGGACATAACATGCTAAGAAATTAGTTTTTCTTCAAGAGGAAAAGAAAGGAATGTCTTGGAAGCATGAAGAGAAAATCAATTATTTGGTGGCCTAGATCAAAGAATTATAGGTGAAACAAGAAGATGTAGAAATTCTTAAAGTAGAATCCATTGGTATAAGTGACAAACTTATTAACCTTCAAGAATTATTTTATGTTAAATTGAATGAAATCAAATAACAACATGACTAGTTGCTAAAGTTTACTGAGAAAGATAAAGTGCAATCTGAGAAATAGAAGGTTGCTCAAAAATCTTTTGAGAAAGTGAAAACATGGGAAACAAATGTTGACATTGTGCCTGACAGTGTTTCTAAAATGACCGATGAAGAAAAAATTCAAATGCAAGCTTCATTAGATGTCTGGTACAACAATTGTGACTTCTCACAGAATTTGAGTAAAGAAACTAGTAAGAATTGCTCATATCTCTGGGATTCAACTTTGGATATTATTGAAGACCATGACATGCCTCATGTTCAATTTCTTTCTCAAGCAGTGCCATTGTCCAATTCCCTTACATATGTTAACGAACAAAAGAACTCATGTACCGATGGAATCACCCAACTCAGTAATTGGAATATTGAAGCAATCAAAGAATTCATCTCCAAACCAATAAAGTGTTCAATATCAACTGATTCTTTTCTCTCGAAATTCAAAACAAAGAAAAAGGAAATTGCCAAGAAGCTTTATCGATGCAAGTTAAATGAAAATATTCCACATCCACCTCTGATTTCACAAATGCTAGAAAAGTTTACTTTATGACAAGCCTTTATCAAAGAGCAATAGGGTAAAATCAACAATGATTCTATTACCAACGAAGGAGATATTTCTTCTTGAAATATAGATTATGGAACTAATTTTCCACTTGTGAAAATCAGTTGAAAGAAAAGAAGAAACTGCCGTAGATTTTAAAATTTGAATGTTACTTGATGTAATTTGACATGAAAAGTTAACTTTAGACTCAGACTTATTACTTTTATCAGTTTGATTTAATATTGAAAACCTATTCTTTTGGAAAATTTCCATTCGAGTAAAGTGATATTATATAATTGCACTTATGTTAATTTTGCAATTTCCTTTATTCAAGTTTATGTGAACTTTTTCCCAATTCCATTAATTTTTCAATTGATTGCATATTAGATAAGACAATGCATTGTTGTTATCAACATAACTTTTTATATTAATTGATGTATTCAAATTTACAACTAAATAAACTTTATGAACTTTTTTCTAATAGCTTCCCACAAATCATTTTCTCTCATATATGATATTTATGTCAAATTTTAGTTAGTAGTCAAATATATATATATATATATATATATATATATATATATATATATATATATATATATATATATTTTGATGAATGGATTATTCTTTTGTTACACCATGAATGGTTTTATGACATTCTGAATCTGATTTCTGAAATTGTTTTTCATTTCTCTAATTTAAGTTATATAATCTTTCTTTTATTACATTTGGATGTGGGTATAATTGTTGTGATCTTTTTTAAGTTACATCAATTATTTGTGCCTAATAAATTTTGAGAATAATGAACGTTTTCTTTTCTCATAAATCGATCAATTAGCTCTGTATTTTTAAATTTAAGTATTGCTCTCAGCTGAGATAAGATAGATCGATTAAATAGTTTTCATTTCTGCAAATTAGATTAAGGCACATATATAAATTAAATATCCTAAATGAATAAGTCTCCTATCGAGAGCAATCATCTTTAGTGGAAAATCGAGCCCACATATTGTTTGTAAGTTAAACATAGTTACCAACTTGACGAGAACTCTAGAAAGTTCTCATTTTTTTTGGGGTCCAATTTTTTTCCCCATTTTTAAAAATGGTGCTACCGGTAGCACCCCCTCTGCCTTTTTAGGTGGATTTTCGATATTTTAAATTTTTCGATCCACAATGTTTCCACATTTTTTTTAAATGCTTATTTTTCATCTATTTTCAATTTTTTCTAATATTTTTTTTATTCAACAGTGTTTTTAGTCATTTTTCCATGCTTCTTTTAATCTTAAAAATATTTTTTACCATTTACTTTTTATTGTTCCATACTTTTAAAATACAGTGAAAACATCATTTTTAACACATTGATTACCTTTACTTCAATACATAGAAAAACAAATATAGTTAAATAACACTATTTTTTAATATTTAGGAAAAACATATAATTCAATTTTTTTTGATAAATTAAAAACTAAAAAAAACTAAGAAAAATAAAAGAATTGAAAAATAAAATAAAATTAAAAAACAAATTTAGATAATAAAAAAAATAAAGAAAAACTTAAAAAACTAAAGAGGAAAAAAAACCAAATAAATAAACTAAGCTAAAACTAGAAAAAAAAGGGTAAAAAAACAAATTTATGGCTCAAAAACTTTAGAAAGTTTAAAAAAAACACAAAAATAAATTAAAAATATATATTAAAAAAACCAAATTAAAACACCTAAACTACAAAATTTAATACAAAATTAAAAAAAAACACTTAAAAAAAGTTAAAACATAAAATTACCAAAAAAATATTAATTTTTTTATTAAAAAACTTCAAAATATGTAAAATTTTATTAAAAAACAAACAAATTAAAAAAAATGCATCGGTGATGGGAGGCTATGGTGGGTGATATGGGCATCACCTCAGCTGCCACGGGCTAAGCCCTGGTCCCACGGGGCCAGGGTTTACCCCGTGGGGGGTGATGTCGGGCATAACCCCAACTCCCCATGGGTTGGGGCGATGTTGAGCATAACCCCAACCCCCATGGACTGGGGTGATGCCCATCATCGCCCCCCATGACACCCATGGCGCCCAACCAACCCGCGCGAGTATTATAGCAAGATTTGCCTCACCATTGCTATCTTGCACAGAGGGCCTTTTTCCATTTCCCTATGTAGACTTATCAACCCCTTTTTGATAAATCCAGAGCCAAAATATATATTTTTCCACATATACGCTCCCTAACTGCTTTGCAAGATGCGTATACGCTTGCTGCTCCACTACAACTCACATATATTATGATTTATGCCAAAAAATACAAAATAAGGTCAGGTTTCCATGTCACGACAAAAGATCTATGATCTTTGGCCTTCCATATACTCGAAACATTCTGACTCGGCCCTTCAATTGCATTCCGGAGGCTATAAGAGCACAATTTCGAGCTATGGAAAAGGAGGAGAAAGCATTCAACTTTGAGAGCAAGGTTACTCTTCCGAATTGGCGACTCCACTGGGGAGAGATCTTCCTTCTAAGGGTTGAAGTACTTTTTCTTCTTACATTGCTCTTTTTCCTTTGTATTTCTTGTCGTATCACTGCCGGACAGATTCTGTTCACTCTGGGTCTGATTTTTCAGCCTTTTTCCCTTGCCTGGCCTTGTTTTAAAGCATATACGCCCATTTTTCCTTGACATTCGCGTATACACGCGTGCTGTCTCACCGCAGGACGCATATATACGCTTTGTTCTTCTGAACAGTCGCGTATACCACTTCCCCTTGCTTGTTTTGCTTGGTTTAGTGACTGTTGGGTAGGATTTGAGGATTACTGAGCCTTCTTGGGTCTCTGTAGTGCCTATTGAGATTATTTGGGATGACAGGAAGCCTGTTGGGAGTTGAATTTTTGGGTGTAGTCTTTCTCTTTGTTTTCGATTTTTAATTTGTCCTTAGTTTCTGGGCTGTTTGCTTGGCTGCTTGGTATTCTGTTTGAGTTACTGTTTTTATACACAGTGGAATTTATATATCAAGTTGCTTATTAGTCCATGCATTTTCTTTTTTAGAATATTGAAAATACAAAAAAATAGGCATTTTTCATTGGTTGACATTTTTGTCTTTGAATCTTTATCATTAGCTTAGCACATTTAACGAAAGATTGCATTCTACTTCTGAATTGCAGAATTGAAATTGGAAATTGCACTGTTTTATTAGCATATCATTCATCGAAAAGTTAAAGATAGACTTTGTATTATAACCATATTTATTTTCTTGCAGAGTCACAACATCATGAGTTTCTTTTCCATACCTTTTTGAGTAACCACGGCCAATAAAATTTACGCTTTAAACTAAAATTTGCCAATATTGCTATCCATTATGTATAGACTTTGCATACATGGCTGCCAAGAATACAACGCAGATCCATGTGGAAAATATACCAACAAGTGTTCATGGCCATGAGTAGGCAAGTATAAATGCGGTTACATGCCAATAGCTTTCATAGTCACGAACAAGGCCCAGTGAAACCAGTCTCAAAATCAATCTGAAGATATATGTATACCATGGAGTACAATCTAATCTCCCATGCTCGCTGAAGTCAAATAGGTACTGGTCCAATGAAATGGAAGCAACAACTCAGGAAAGTTGCGTCCACAAAGTGATGTCTTCAAGTCTTCAATACAATCCGCCAATGGTGCAAGTCTACATCATGTGAATAAAAGAGTTGAGGTCGAACACGATGAGACATCGTTTGATTACCGGTCATTGAGGAATACCGTTAACAAACGCGAGATAGCCTACCAATGATGAAAGTAGGTATCAAGGCATCGAGTACATCTCTACAAATGTGAATAAAGGAGTTGGTGTCGAAAACTTGAGAGATCCATTGATCGGGAGACATTGATGTATTTCCATCTATCAATGGCGAGAGAGCCTGCAACTAATGACTGCAAGCCACAAGGTACTCATAAAACTCTAGGTACCATATCCAAAATAAATGAGTTGAAGTCGATGGAAGGAGACCCGTTGAAAGGAGAGCATTGAGGCATCTCTCATCAGTCAGCACGAGGAACAAAGCAGGAGCTTCATGATTTGGTGGAGATCGGATGAAGAACATGTTCACGAACCAACGACCCTGTGTGTCTTTCGTGTGTGCCAAATGCAAGCGGTACACAAAAATGACCCTCTAAATAGCAGCCAATGATGAAAAACTGCTGACAAAGGCGAGGGAACCACCAATAAGGCTAATGGCATCCAAGACATTGCACGAATCCCAAAGTGTGAATAGATGTCTTGTCGTCGAACACAAGGGAAACCACTCAATCAACGACCAATGATGAAATGTCGATTACTGGGTTCAAGGTGACCTACCAATGATGAAAGTAGGGCCAGGGTACATGATAAGACCAAAGTATCATGTGATTCTGAGACAAACTGAGGGTATGGCCGACATGCAAAGTCAAGATTTCTGAGGAGTGGCCGACACAGGTTGATAGACTTCCTTTGAACAAGAGCATGAGACATATGGTGGACTCCGACAACATAGACTTAATGATTTGACAACTAGATGCAGGAGGCATCCATAATGTTCTCTATAGTGACTGAAATATTAACCAGTCGGTAGAGAAAATTCTGTAACGAGATCAACTTCCTAAGGCCATGCTAAACCCAAAATTATGATGACGCAAGGACTCAATAACTTTGTGCTCTATTCAAAGGCGACACGACTGCTTCCAATTACAATATAGTACTCCCTTCCCGCTCATCTTTTTTGTTTTTTCATAACAAATGAATGCTATGATACAGAGGAGGGAACGAGTGTCACAAGTAAGCAAAACTAGTTCCAACAGTGGAACGTACCTATGCTTAATGCAAGGAAATGCATGCGGGAGATGGACACTCGGGGTGATGTTCCCTCTAGGGTATAGGGTGTCAAATTGCGAAGGATATAAATAAGGCTCTGCTTGGTTGAGGATGCAAACTGCTTAGGCAACGATTTATAATGCAAAGCGAGAACCGGCTAAAGGCTCAATACTGCAAGCAAGGGCATGAGATGCAATCACAACTTAACACCAAAAAATGTCATTTTTTATATCTTTCAGTCTACTTGGTGTGAAAAAGGGGTAAACTTGTGCCAAATAGACGTCTTTTCAAATCTAATTTACGATTGTGAAAAAGACAAGTTCACTCGGTGATCTTTTCGATTTTTGATAGTGAGTCGGAAAAAAGATTAACTAAGACTCGTGATATTTCAAATCCAACTTTAATGAGCGTGAAAGGGACAAATCACTCGACGATCTTTTCAGTTTTTAGACGAGTCGGAAAAGAGCTTAAATGAGACTCGTGACCTTTCAAATCCAATTTAACRAGCGTGAAAGGAACAAATCGCTCGACAATCTTTTCGCTTTTTGAACGAGTCGGAAAAGGGCTTAACTTGGACTCGTTGGGAGATTCTAGGCGGAAAGTCACGGGGGAGGGCAAGGCTCCCGTGCGGACCTTCTGTGGAATGTCRGTATCTTACGAAGAACTGACACAAGCTCGGGAAGACCCAAAGCTCTCCAAGTCGAGGAGGAAAAAGTGCTAATGGAGGTTATCATCTCCGTGTTATATCGGATAATGTATCTTCCTAGAAAATACATAAGCAGAGGCATTGGATACCCCATAAGATCATCCCAATCAAAAGGAACCTCGTCGAGACTTGGAGGGAAAGAACTCGAGAAGAGTAAAACTCTCTCTTGTTCAAAAGGTGAAGTACTAGAAAATGAAATTATTAGCGTAAATTTTATTGGCCGTGATTACTCAAAAAGGTATGGAAATGAAACTCATGATGTTGTTAATCTGCAAGAAAATAAATATGGATACAATACAAAGTCTATCTTTAACTTTTCGATGAATGATATGCTAATAAAACAATGCAATTTCCAATTTCAATTTTGCAATTCAGAAGTAAAATGAAATCTTTCATTAAATGTGCTAAGCTAATGATAAAGATTCAAAGTCAAAAATGCCAACCAATGCAAAATGCCTATTTTTTTTGTATTTTCAATATTCTAAAAAAGAAAATGCATGGACTGATAAGCAACTTGATAGATAAATTCCACTGTGTATAAAAATAGTAACTCAAGCAGAATACCAAGCAGCCAAGCAAACAACCCAGAAACCAAGGACAAATTAAAAATCAAAAACAAAGAGAAAGACTACGCCCAAAAATTTAACTCCCAACAGGCTTCCTGTCATCCCAAATAATCTCAACGGGCACTACAAAGACCCAAGAAGGCTCAATAATCCTCAAATCCTACCCAGCAGTCACTAAATCAAGCAAAACAAGCAAGGGGAAGTGGTATACGTGACTGTTCAGGAGAACAGAGCGTATATACTTTAAAACAAGGCCAGGCAAGGGAAAAAGGCTGAAAACTCAGACCCAGAGTGAACAAAATCTGTCCAACAATGATACGACAAGAAAGACAAAGGAAAAAGAGCAATGTAAGAAGAAAAAGTACTTCAACCCTTAGAAGGAAGATCTCTCCCCAGTATGGTCGCCAATTCTGTTACAAGGGAAAAAAATCTCTATGGCCAAGGGTAAACCACAACAGACAGGTATGACTGCATAAATCAACTCAATTCCAACATGTGCTATATAAATTAATGTGCAATACGAGGAATAAGCCTACCTCAATCCAATCGTTTGATGTCGTTCCACCGTTGAGCACTTTGTCCCAAAGCTTTACACCTGCAAGAAGTTCTCAACAAACAAACGATGCAAGTATATAGTGACAATATATAAAATGAGTTAGCACATTAGATAGCACAATCCATTAATAAACATTACAAACATGCCCATGGATAATAATCATATATTTGCAAGATGTCGATAGGACGGGAAATGAGTATTTCTATTAATAATTGATCAACAAAAGTATCAACATTACAGAGTTCCGTGTTGGCACGGTTCGAAACCAAGAAACCAAGTTCCTTCCAACTGGGTCTCCACCACTTCAATCCTCCACCAAAGGCAAGCTCATAGCAAAGAGGTAATGAGGTCCTCTCGACAATAAGGAAAGAGCTTGGGGGTTGAACATTGTGTTTAGACTTGAGGGACAAAGGGATGTAGACTCAATATGAAGTAATTTCTCCAGAGTAACTCTGCTCTCAAAGTTGAATGCTTTCTCCTCCTTTTCCATAGCTCGAAATTGTGCTCTTATAGCCTCCAAAATGCAACTGAAGGGCCGAGTCAGAATGTTTCCAGTATATGGAAGGCCAAAGATTAGAGATCTTCTGTCGTGACATGGAAACCCGACCTCATTTTGTATTTCCTGGCACAAATCCCGATATACGCGAGCTGTAGTGGAGTAGCAAGCGTATACGCATCTTGCAAAGCAGTTAGGGAGTGTATATGTGGAAAACATATATATTTTTGGCTCTGGATTTATCAAAAAGGGGTTGATAAGTCTACATAGGGAAATGGAAAAAGGCCCTCTGTGCAAGATAACAATGGTGAGGCAAATCTTGCTATAACAGTGAGCTAGTTGGGCGTCGTGGGGGGTGATGTTGGACATCAGTCCAACCCCCATGGGCTAAGACCTGGTCCCATGGGACCAGGGCTTAGCCTGTGGGGGCTGGGGCAATGTCGGGGATCGCCCCCCATGGCACCCCAATAATATGTAGGTTTGTAATTAAAAAAAAAATTGTTTTAATTTTAATTAAAATTTTATGTTTTTGGTAACTAGGAGAATCGGTAACAACAACAGTATCGTACTCGCGTGACACGAGGTCGAATCATGTTGGCTGCCTTATAACCCCTAAGGAGGAACACACAGCCCGCAAGCACGCCCTCCGAGTAAATCGGGGTGAGAATCAACCTTGAGACCTCTTTTTACATATTTCCTTCCATTTACACGACACTTGTCAATCGGTCTACACCCCTGCGGGGAATTAGAATTTTATGTTATTTCTATTGCAAAATTGTTTTTTTCTTTTTCTTTAAAAGCTATTAAATTTGTTTAAATTTGGACTTTTTTATTTTTTACTTTAGTTTCAATTAAAATTGATAGGTTTTGTATTGTAAAATTGTTTTTAATTTTTTTTTTTTTAAATTTTGGTTTTCTATTTTTTAAAATTTGCTTAGAAGTTTATTTT
This sequence comes from Picea engelmannii, assembly GCA_009831015.1. Taxonomy (NCBI): domain Eukaryota; kingdom Viridiplantae; phylum Streptophyta; class Pinopsida; order Pinales; family Pinaceae; genus Picea; species Picea engelmannii. Next base: position 757,246 of record ML787059.1, read on the forward strand.
AAAATTGGTTTTAAAATTTTCTTTTTATTCTTTGGTTATTGATTTTAATTTTAAAGTTTTAGTTTAAGATTTTTTAGTATTTTTTAATATTTTTATTTTAGACATTTTATTTTAGTTGAATTT
>ML787059.1:781336-822519 GCA_009831015.1 Picea engelmannii
AAAGAAGTAAGTATAACCATTGTATATCCAATATCTTGGTGATATATGTTATGCTTGTAGCAAGCACAAGCCTTGTTGAGATCAACAGGTTGGCAGTCCACTTTAACTTTTGTTTTATTTATGGTAAGTAAACATTAGTATTATTTTTTGCATGGATTTCCGTATAAATAAGGATGTCGACCTCGTTTTGAAAGGACGACGATTTTTGTAAAGACTGATTATTAGATGAAGAACTACTTTGAAGTTTAATATTGAAGCTCATATAGAGCCGGAGACAATTTCTGCCAAAGATTGTGGATTAGCGTAGTCTGTGGATTGTTCTGCATACAGTTATATGTCGTGAGCTATTTAGTAAGATTGTAGTTGTGTTACACTATCTTAAATGATTATGACTGCTAAATGGATGTTCACGTATATGATCGTTCTTCCATATATGCGCATTTTGGCTTCTATAAATGCACATATACAAAAGCCAAAATGCACATATACGAAAGCTCTCTTCTGTATATGCGCATTTATGGAAGCGAAAATGCACATATACAAAATCTCTCTTCTGTATATGCACAAGTCCAATTCCACCAACAAATCTGTGGATGTGTATGTATGTTCGGTGTTTTCATGGATAGAAAGCATACCTTCTGCCAACATCTTTTGTTTAGTAGTGAATGCATTCCCATTACTTGAGTATGCAGGTTGAGGACCATTTTCTAGTTTGACACAAAATTACTTCAATCCCTGACACACACCCACAATTTATATCCGTACTCAAGAACCAGTGAACATTTAACATACATGTTGCTGCAAGGTGAAAATGTGCTCAACACAGCCATAGACGTGATCTTGGAGTCGAACAATTATGTCGTTTTGTGGAGTTGAATAGTTTGTACTCCCATTCTCCCTTCAACTGTGGCCCTACATCAGTGTGAAGTTGTGAACATAACATTTTTTGAAATATGGTCAAAGGAAAATGGGAGGGAAACCTTTTGAATTCAAATGATGAAACAACGTGGGCGATTGGTGATGATGAAATGGAGAAAGGGGGCGAAAACTGAGGACGAAAGCATTGACACTGGGCAGACAGTGGGAGACGGGGATGACAGACGGGACTAGTCTGACGGAAGCATCGACATACAGTGGAAGATAGGGATGGTAGACAGGACATGTATGACCGTCGAGAAAGTTATGGGAGACATATCGTCGGAGTTAAAACTTCGAGGATGTCAAAAAAGAGTCGAACAAAGGACACTCAGGAGGGAAGATTGCTCCCGAGTTTGCCTACTTCCACCTGTACCTGTCATGTTTGCCATCCTCGTCTCCCACTGTCTCATGTTTCTTTAAGAGGGATTGCCCGCAGACCTACAACTATGTAAAAGACGATACAACCAACACCTTCACTTGCCCGAGAGGCATTGATTATAAAGTCGTCTTGTACAACACTACCACCTCTCATGAAGCAGATCTTTATTCTACTCTTTGAGCTCTTGAAAACACTACTTTACCAAAACATAGAAAAGTTATAGAAAAGTTATTGGTGTAGACGCGAGGGAATATAATGGAAAAAATAAATACATGATGTTATATGAGATTAAATAAATTGAAATGAAGATAACTCCATCTGCTATTTGAACTTGATTGAAAGATTTTTTTGACGTTGTTTTTATACAATTGCTTTGAAAAGATATATTTTAAAATGTGTATCACCTTTTTAATTTTAACATAAATTAATAAAAATTATAAAAATATTTTTAAAATAAAGTCTTGGTAAAAAATTGATAAAAATTTAAATATATGAGATAGCTTTGCATCTTAAAATTTGAAGTATTTAATTTCTTTATGTAGATTAAGTCATTCAAAATCTTAAAATTACTTAATACTACTTTGAAATTATACCCATATTTTTAATAGATTTTTTGTTACATATTCTATAGAACTTTCCATAAACTTAAAAACATCCTTAGAAAAATGCCAGAATTAAATACCACCGATCAATAAAAATAAAAATAAAAAGTATTAAAACATAAATTAATAAAAATTATAAAATTATTTTTAAAATAAAGTCTTGGTAAAAAGTTGATAAAAATTTAAATATATGAAATAGCTTTGCATCTTAAAATTTGAAGTATTTAATTTCTTTATGTACATTAAGTCATTCAAAATCTTAAAATTACTTAATACTACTTTGAAATTATACCCATATTTTTAATAGATTTTTTTGTTACATATTCTATAGAACTTTCCATAAACTTAAAAACATCCTTAAAAAAATGCCAGAATTAAATACCACCTATCAATAAAAATAAAAATAAAAAGTATTAAAACATGTAGAATTAGATGTCATCTATTAAGAAAATATCTACAAAAATAAAAATAAAAAGTATTAAAACATGTAGAATTAGATGTCATCTATTAAGAAAATATCTACACTTTGAAAATAATGATTAAAAAAATATAATATCTTCACCTTTAAAATAATAATTATTTAAAAAAATAATTATCATATAATTATATGTATGTTTACAAATGTTGTTAATTCCAACAAGTAAAAGATTGGTCTTTTGTTAAACATATTATTATAATAGTTTTAAACCTTAGAAAAAAATAATTTAAATAATTTGATATGAATATATGTAAACATATAATTTTGATTATTTTAAGTTATTTATATATACATGTAATAATATTTTATATGATATGAAAAACTCCTCACTTTCCATTATTGGATCCAATCCTTTTAGGATTTTAGCAAATATTATATATATATATATATGGTAATATTTTTATTTTATTATGAATTAATAAATGAACAAACTAGTTCTTTTAGGAATTTTTTTTTCATAAGATAATGCTAATTTTTTATTTATTTTTTATTTTTTTTATTTTAAGTTATCTTAAAATGAAGCAAAATTCCAAAAGCTAAAATTTCATGATCAAATTTCTCATTAATTAGATAGAATTATAACTTTAAACAAAATTCCTATTAATGTAAAAAATAATTAACATTAAAAAAAAATCCTATTAAACAATATATGTTTAGAATACATTGTAAAACATTTTTTAACAAAATATCTAAAATACAGCATCATGTAATACTAATGAAACTAAATGGTAATAAAAAAAATTATATAAATCTATTCAAACTATATTAATATAATCTTGGCAAAGCTTTTCATATAATCTTGGCAAAGCTATTCAAACTATGTTAATATAATCTTGGCAAAGCTTTTAATGTTTAAAGGTTCATTAATTAGCATGTAATACTAATGAAACTAAATGGTAATAAAAAAATTTATATAAATCTATTCAAACTATATTAATACAATCTTGGCAAAGCTTTTCATATAATCTTGGCAAAGCTATTCAAACTATATTAATATAATCTTGGCAAAGCTTTTAATGTTTAAAGGTTCATTAATTTTAGTGTACAATAACTAATGTACAGTAGTGATTAAAGCTTGAAGGCACAAAAATCTAAATTCAATTGTTAAGATCTATCTTAATTGAGAAGAGGTAAATGTCCAAACAACAACTAAATACAATAAATTAATACTTTAATAATTATTATTGAAATTTTTATTATCTCAACATATATTTTTAATTATTACATATAGAAACTTTTTCGACATAAACTTTTTAGACAGAAAATAGAAGGAAATAAAAGGCAAATTCAACTATAGATAAAAACTTTTGGGATAGAAAATAGAAGGCAAATTCAACATGCAGAGAAACAACCATACCATAAAAGAAACAAACTCTTCAGATAGAAAATAGAAAGAAATAAAAGGCAAATTCAACTATAGATTGAAACTCTTCGGATAGAAAATAAAGACAAATTCAACATGAGAAACAACCATACCAGAAAAAGAAAGGAATGATTTATAAACCATAAAAAAAATGGTCTTTGTAAAGTCTTTATTTATAATACTGAGATGAAGCCATAATGCCCGTCCATTTAGGCATACATCCATTTACCATGCTGCAATTAACACAGAACCTGCAACCATCTACCATGTTGTAATTAACGCAGACGGAGGTGACACACATGACGACAGAGGTGACACAAAGTAAAGACTGGTTGGACGGATGGAGGAGAAAAAGGAAATGGTGAATGACAACGACAAATGATAAAGGTTTGTGCTGGAACAAGGTGCAAACGTCGAGGACGTCGGAGGTGCAAATGTCGAGGGCCAGAGTAAGGACACTCGGGAGGGAAGATTGCTCCTGAGTTAGCCTACTCCCCTATGGCCAAGCCCAAGCACCTTGGAGGAGAGTCCTATTACCAACGTGCTATGTGTGAAGCTTGCTTATACAAGCCACAATAAAAGTATTTAATTTGTAATATACGTGTAATGGAGGAGGAAGGGGGTTGGGGCTTAAGCCCCAGCCTGTGGACTTAACCACCCATGCAACCACAACACAGGATGTTAGGTGCTCCACTATACGCGTGGGGTTTGGATAGGGCCTAGCCCTTGAACCTCGATCCATCCATATAACCACAAGCATAGTTCGAGGGCCTATCCCTTAGGGCGCAGATCATTCTAGGCTGAGGTTCCATGCAAAGCGCGCCAAAACTAGGGGCTAACACGATTTAAGGGCCAACGCTTAGCCCTTTGGGCTAGCACTTGGCCAATTTTAGATGCATGTGACCACTATTTGAGGGTGCGCACCTATTCTTGGGGGCTTAAGCCCAAATTTTATGTAGAAATGGGTTTTTACTATAGTTTTTGGCAATTTTAATTTATTTTTGCCTGTATTAAGAGATTTAATGACCATAAATTGGTTTTTTGAGGATATCTTGGCCATTTGGAGGGGGATTTGATCCCAGAAAGAGGCCAGATCTTCAGGGGAAGTTGGGCTTCCTCATCTGAGCCTGAAAACTATATAAACCATGCTTTTTGAAGCTTGAAGATGGACTTTTTGATGGAGGGATTTGAAGGAGCAACTTGTAAGTTTTGGCCTTTTCTCATGATTTGAAAGGCATTTTTGCCACGTTTTTTAGAGGAATTTGATGATGCATGTATGAATCTGAGTAAGAAGGTCTTGCACAATAGATCTGAAGCATGTAATGTAACAACAAAGAGCCTATGTAAGAGAACTTTGAACATTTAAAGAACAATAAAGAGGCCCTCCACTTGGAAGCGGGCCCGAAGATGTAGCCAACGATTGGTGAACTCTGTTAACAAGTTCTTGTCTCTATTTCTCTTTCTATTTTGCTATTCTCTTCTCTTAATTTGCAGCATGGTTATCAATGGTTGGTCTCTTTAATCATTAATAAGCATCAAGTAAAAGTCACATTTAATATTTCTGCAATAAGTTAATGAGTTTATGTATTTCACATTCTTATCGATCCGATGCATAAAGTACATTAAACTAACTTGAAATTTATCAGTAATACCTTCATTTTTGGATCATCCCTGGTGACTTGGGGGTTTGAGAAGGCAAAGGTAATAATATCAAGAAAGTTATTCCCCTCTCACAAGTCACCTTAATTAGAAATTCCCAAAGGTTTTATTAAGAGGAAGCAAAGATTTGCTTAAGTGTACTTGCCCAGAACAAGACAACAAAAAAAACACTATTTGCAAGTACCAATTGATATTAGTGCTTCATAAAACCATGGACTTTGAATAAAAGTATGAGCTGATATAAAAGACGAAGCAACAAAAATATTTATAAGAGCAATGTATATATAAGGATAGCTTCACAATTATGCCTTAAATAAGCTTTAATAATGACCAAATATGATAACCTAAAATTGACAATATGCTAGTATTTGTCAGAAGTAAAAAAGGCAATGTAAAATCATCTCTAACACTTTCTTTTAGATGCTTTTATTGTTGTTATAGATTGTTGCAGCTTTCTTTTGTAACAACAACAAGATAGTAAGTTAGTCTAATCTAAGGTTAGGAGTGGTTAACAAAGACCTTGAAGTAGATGGTTTAAAGGTTGTTTTCATCAATCAATCAAATGTAAGGTATGATCTAGTGCTTTTAGGGTAAATGGAGTCACTTTTGCAGCAACAATATTAGGGGAAACAAATGATAATGAGTGAACTAAAGACAAGAGGGAGGATGGTTGAGGTGTTAGTAACCTAAGACCTCAATCATCCAAAAACCTAGAAGGAAAACAACTACTAGGAAGTAGGTAACCCTAGGCCTTAGCGGTTTTTCCTTCTTCTTTAGGTCAAGCTTGAAATAAAAGCTTAATAAAGCAAAAGTACTAGAGTGCTACTAAGGTAGGTCTCTAGCATATGCTTCAATGGAGGTGTTTTCTAGAAAAATCAAGTAGGTGGAGAGTTATTAAGAGAAGGACAATAACATGTGCTTTTCTCCTAGGGTTTCACACTAGCAATTTCATAATCTCATAAATGAAAAGTAAAAGATACCATAACCATTCAAAGAAAGAAGGATTGCAGATTTCTACTTACATTCACCAAGAATAATCTAGTCACAAGCTCTAGTTGAAGACTTTCCACCATGAAAATGCATAAATTCACCAATAAAAGATCCCTCCAAGAGTTGCACACCACTTAGTTCAGCCAATAAGCCTTAAAAGAGCCCGAATTTCAGACCTCACACTTGTGTGAGTGAAAGATGATGAATAAAAATGAGAGTTTGTTCTCTCATTTATACAATACAAATGACTTTTAATTACATTTTAGGTCAAAAAAGGCCGACATGGCCAATTTACATGAAAAAATCCAGTTTTACATAAAATTGACAAATAAAACCCTAAATTCATCTTTTTAGGGTGACATCGTGCCCCTCCTAGGGTGATGTTGGCCTCCCTCTTGGAACACTAGGCCTCCGAAGTGAAACGTTGGGGCTCAAAACCCCTTAGGAACTGCCACACGTGCCAACCAAAGTCGTCCTAATGCTGGATACCTCAACCGGATGATGTCAAGGATTTGAATGATGATGTTAGGGGCCTTTAAGGGCCAATGTCATGGTGGGAGGGAAAGAACCCCCTTGGTCCATGCCTGCCAAAGTGCCTCTGGTGGAACGTCCTCCCTTTTCTCTTGTGCAAGCCTCCAATATCTCTCTACTCCTGGCTGGAGTCTCAACATCCATCTGGTGGGATTTTAGCCTTATGGAGGTCCGAACTAATCATCTCCCCATATGTACCTATCCGTCGAGCATGGTCCTGCAACAACAATAAGTACGCCCTCTATGGGATCATAAGTCACAGGGATCATATTAATGTCAATCACATCTAATAATCAAGTTACCTAAACATGTGCATAAAACCCCCCTTTTCCCAGACGAGTGCTAAAAAACATTATGCTATTTGATAAGCCAGGTTTGGAGAGGGTTTCAAGATGTCCTATTGGGATAATTCTCCTCAGGGGTGGGGTGTTTCCAGGTGAAGACCAATCTAGGTCATGTAAATGCATGAGATGGTGTAGGGGATGTTTAGGCAAGGGGTGCAGTGATAACATAGAATTGTAGGTCTTACCTATGGGTGCCTTTGTAGAGGGTGAGATGCACCTTGTCATGGATGGAATTGTTTCCTAGCCCATTCAATGCCTTTTCTCTCTTGTCTTATTTGTTTATTCTTTCAAGAGAATAACTGGAGGACACTGTCATGGCGTGGTGACCAATGGTGATAGCATTACCCACAAGCATTTCACGGAGATGAGAATGTTGTCTCTTGATGAGACCCCCTTTCTCTTGGCTATGCCACCAAGAACCACTACCCTGATGTGGTGATGAGATGAATAGTAGTGTCATACCGCTACATGCCCATGGACCTAATAAGTTGGCTCATGATGAGACCCCCTATCCACCAACTAGGTCTTGAGTTTTATTCTATTTTATGGGTCCCCCCTTTTATTGTTGAGAAGCCTTTTACTTCTTTCTCAGGGATCCCTGGGCGAAGCATCTCAAGGTTTGATCTTGGATTTTAACTTTTTTCAGCTACTTTTACCCTCTGGGCCTTTATCCTCTTCTTCCCACAAGGCAATATACAACCCTTACTAGCTTGGCAAACCCAATGCCCAAACCAATGTATGGGATATATGAGAGGGAAAATGATGAAAAGTGATAAGTATGGAAGGAATGGATGATGACCTTTCATAGAACCACCCAGTGGAAACTCATCCCTAAGGGAACCAACTTGCTAGGGCACGTTGTCATCCCCCCCAGGTATGGACAAGTTAAAAGGCATAATGTCCAAGAAAAGGTCATGAAGAAAAAGAGAATTAAATGCACATATTCAAATGCTTTGAGAATTAGAGTGACACATACCATGATACCCGGACTCATTAACTCATGGAGCAAGACCCATTGCTACTTTAGAACCAGGACGATGGGATGGATGTTTTTGCTATCGACATAATGGAGGCACTGAAGAAAAAGGATGGGCTCTCCAGGGCCAAGCTCAAGTCAATATGGCTCTTGGTACTCCATGTCTAGGACTTGTGGGCCTTGAGACATAATCTCCTTAGTTATCCCTAGGATAGGGGATAACATGCCCCACTTGTTGAAATTTGGTGCTCTAAATCCAATGCAACTAACGGTTCATGCATCTGAGTCTCGGTTTGAGTTTTATCACAAGTTGCAACTCGCCTCCTCAAGCCATTTAGGGACATGTGGTCAATTTGGTATAGGGGCATAAAATCCAAACCGAGCAGCATAGTAGAGTTTTGTCAGCTCTCGCGAGTTTGTTTGGAAAAGGCTCGTGCGATTACACTAGCAAAAAATGCTCGATAGAGTGTTCTTGAAAATCGACCTCATCTTCAGAAATTGCACTATGCCTCATTGACCAGAATCCTAGTGCCGAAGATACTCCAACTAATGGTTTTTCAATCGACAGAATGATAGCATAGAGACCCCACCAGCTGAAACCTTGTGCTCTGAATCCAATGCAACTGACAATTTGTGCATCTGAGTCTCGGTTTGAGTTTTATCGCGAGTTGCAACTCGCCTCCTCAAGCCATTTAAGGACATGTGACCAATTTGGTTTGGGGGTATAATATCCAAACCGAGCATCATAATGGACTTTTGTAAGCTCCCACAAGTCTATTTATCCACCTTACACCACTCTACTTATTTAGCCACCTAAATTCATGCATAAAATCATGTTTCATGGCGACGCCCATCTATGATACTCTTTATTGAATTTATGGTCTTTATTATGTGTGATGCAACTCAAATTTCTTTGTATGTTGAGTATGTACCAACATGTACTCCATCAAAATTAAGGGAACAACAATCTTGTTCCACACTTGTTGACTCACCCTTGAGTCAATTCTGTCTTGTTTCCCCAAATCAAGTGCCCAACTATGGGATAAACATTGATATAAACATATCCTAGCCCATGAACCGACACCTAATCATGCACTTTACCAGCACATATGATAGGTAAACTAAAGGTAGGTTTGAACCACCATAAGAAATAGTGAACATGTTATTTATATGTACATATTAGACCTAGTTTGGAGAGTATAAGTTCCTCAGATTGTTATTTCCAACATGAGATACTAAGAGTCTTATTGATATTTCTTCATCATGCATCTATGTTACTGTTGTTATTTAAATTGAGCGCCTAGGGTTGTTAATGTTACTACCCATTTTTCTAATGGTTGTAGCACAACTACCATGTGTAATAACATTTCATCCCTACAAGATGGTTTCCTAGTTCCTTGATAGACATCGCAATATTGAGAATATTCTAAGTATTTCATGACGGCTCTCCCATAAAATTATAAGTAATTTATGATCCATGATGCAAGATCAAAGGATGCCATATACCATGAGCTTGTACAAATGACCTATTTATCTAATAGTTGGTCACACAGAAAACCAATTGTTTCTTTTATGTTGTCAAGTACCCTTGTGGCACAACACCTATGGTGAGAAAAATAATTATGTCATCCAAATAATTTTGTACTATGTCATGTCACCAAACATGTGCTATGTCATAGGTTCTCAAAGTTGAGACCCTGTGAGATAAACCCATTGCATTATATCTTGACTACCAAGGACATTTGGCAGGAAGTGCAGACTTGGTGCAATATCAACACCATCAACACATACATAGATGACTTCTTCATCTTTCTAAAGAAAAAGCAAAGTGGAGACAATGATGGATTCCAAAGGGTTATCATCATGGTCCATGACCCACTACTCCTCTAGATATTTATTTCACAAAAGAAACACAAATACATGATGGAAGGCAACTCACCAAGTCAATGGTTCCTCAATCAGAGTTTCGGTTTTCGTTATATTCCCAGTTGCAAGTTGCATCCTAAACCATTTCAGGGACTCTTGGTCAATTCCTCCTCAGGGCATAAAATCCTAACAGAGAAACATTTTTTAGTTCTGTGAGATGTTGAAAGCTTATTTAGGCATGGATTAGGTGACCACATTATCCATCTTCTCCCGAGGGACAGTTTCATAAATTGGACCCCTTAATCCAAACGATGCATTGCTTCAAACTGAGCAAAACACTAGTTCTCGAAATCAATGAGTAAAGCAAATTCTGAGGCATGGAACCTGTGAGTGAGAGGTTCTCTAGCTAAAATCCTATCCTAGTAATCCATTGGAGTCCACAGTTCCTCAATCTGAATCTCGGTTTTCGTTTTATGCCCAATTGCAAGTCGCATCCCAAACCATTTCACGGATTCTTGGCCAATTCCTCCTCAGGGCATAAAAACCTAATAAAGCAACATTTTTTAGTGTTGTGAGATGCTACAAGCTTGTTTAGGCATGGATTAGGTGCCCACATTGTCCATACGCTCCCGAGGCATGGTTTCATAAATTGGACCCCTAAATCCAAATGTTTCATTGCTTCTTACTGAGCAAAACATTAGTTCTCAAAATCGATGAAAAAAACAATTTCTGAGGCATTAGACCTGAGAGTGAGGGGTGATCTAGTTGAAATCCTATGCTAGGAATCCAATGGAGATGACAGTTCCTCAATTTGAGTCTCATTTTTTGTGATATGCCCAGTTTCAAGTCACATCCCAAAACATTTCGGGGACTCTTGGCCAATTCCTCACCAGGGCATAAAACCTAACGAAGCAGCATTTTTGAGTTCCGTGAGATGGTGAAAGCTTGTTTAGGCATGGAATAGGTGATCGCATTATTCATTCACTCTCGAGGGATGGTTTCATAATTTGGACCCCTTAATCCAAATGTTTCATTGCTTCAAAATAAGTAAAACACTAGTTCTCGAAATCAATGAGTAAAGCAACTTTCGAGGCATGGAACCCGGGAGTGAGGGGTGCTCTAGCTGAAATCCTATCCCAATAATCCATCGGAGTCGATGGTTCCTCAATTCGAGTCAATTTTTGTTTTATGCCCAGTTGCAAGTCGCATCCCAAACCATTTCAGGGACTCTTGGCCAATTCCTCCTCAGGGCATAAAACCTAACAGAGCAACATTTTTGAGTTTCGTGAGATGCTACAAGCTTGTTTAGGCATGGACTAGGTGACCACATTGTCCATCCACTCCCAAGAAAGGGTTTCATAAATTGAACCCCTAAATCCAAATGTTGCATTTCTTCTTACTGAGCAAAACACTACTTCTCAAAATCGATGAAAAAAACAACTTTCGAGGGATTGGACCAGAGAATGACAGGTGCTCTAGCTGAAATAATACGCAAGGAATCCAACGGAGATGGTGGTTCCTCAATTCGATTCTTAGTTTTCGTTATATGCCCAGTTGCAAGTCGCATCCCAAACCATTTCGAGGACTTTTGGCCAATTCCTCCTCAGGGAATAAAAGCCTAACGGAGCAACATTTTTGAGTTCCATGAGATGTTGCAATATTGTTTATGCATGGAATAGGTGACTACATTATCCATCTGCTCCCAAGGGACAGTTTCATAAATTGGACACCTTAATAGAAATGTTGCATTGCTTCAAACTGAACAAAACACTAGTTATCAAAATCAATGAGTAAAGCAACTTCTGAGGCATGGCACTCGGGAGTGAGGGGTTATATAGCTAAAATCCTATCTTGCTAAACGGTTCCTCAATACGAGTCTCGTTTTTCATTTTATGCCCACTTGCAAGTCACATCCCAAACCATTTCGGAGACTCTTGGCCAATTCCTCTACAGGGCATAAAAACATAACGAAGCAACATTTTTGAGTTCCGTGAGATGTTGCAAGCTTGTTTAGGCATGGACTAGGTGACCACATTATCCATCAGCTCCCAAGGGATAGTTTCATAAATTGGATCCCTTAATCCAAATGCTACATTGCTTCAAACTGAGCAAAACACTAGTTCTCGATATCAAATAGTAAAGCAACTTTTGAGGCATGGCACCCATGAGTGAGGGGTGCTCAAGCTGAAATCTTATCACAGTAATCCATCGGAGTCAACGTTTCCTCAATCTGAGTCTCAATTTTCATATTATTCCCAGTTGCAAGTCACATCCCAAACCATTTCAGGGACTCTTGCCCAATTCCTCTTCAGGGCATAAAAACCTAACAGAGCAACATTTTGAGTTTTGTGAGATGCTACAAGATTGTTTAGACATGGAATAGGTGACCACATTTCCCATCTGCTCCCGAGGCATGGTTTCATAAATTGGACCCCTAAATCCAAATGTTGCATTGCTTCTTATTGAGCAAAACCCTAATTCTCAAAATCATTGAAAAAAACAACTTCTGAGGCATTGGACCCGAGAGTGAGGGGTGATCTAGCTGAAATCGTATGTTAGGAATCCAACGGAGACGACGGTTCCTCAATCTGAGTCTTGATTTTCATGATATTCCCAGTTGCAAGTCGCATCCCAAACCATTTCAGGGACTCTTGGCCAATTCCTCCTTGGAGCATAAAAACCTAACGGAGCAACATTTTTGAGTTATGTGAGATGTTGCAAGCTTCTTTAGGCATGGAGTAGGTGACCACATTATCTATCCACTCTTGAGGGACGGTTTCATAAATTGGACCCCTTAATCCAAATGTTGGATTGCTTCAAACTGAGCAAAACACTAGTTTTCAAAATCAATGAGTAAAACAACTTTCGAGGCATGGCACTAGGGAGTGAGGGGTGATCTAGCTCAAATCCTATCCCAATAATCCATCAAGGTCGACGGTTCCTCAATCCGAGTCTTGGTTTTAGTTTTATCCCCAGTTGCAAGTCACATCCCAAACCATTTACAACACTCTTAGCCAATTCCTCCTCAGGGAATAAAAACCTAACAGAGTAGCATTTTTGAGTTCCATGAGATGTTGCAAGCTTGTTTAAGCATGGAATAGGTGACCAGATTGTCAATATGATTCTGAGGCATGGTTTCATAAATTGCACCCCTAAATCCAAATGTTGCATTGTTTCTTACATAGCAAAACCCTAGTTCTCAAAATCGATGAAGAAAACAACTTCCGAGGCATTGGACCTAGGAGTGAGGGGTGCTCTAGCTGAAATCATTTGCCAGGAATCCAACGGAGACGACGGTTCCTCAATCTGAGTCTTGGCTTTCATTATATGCCCGGTTGCAAGTCACATCCCAAACCATTTCGGGGACTCTTGGTCAATTCCTCCTAAGGGCATAAAATCCTAACAGAGCAACATTTTTTATTCTGTGAGATGTTGCAACCTTGTTTAGGCATGAAATAGGTGACCGCATTATCCATCCACTCCCGATGGATAGTTTCATAAATTGGACACCTTAATCCAAATGTTGCATTGCTTCAAACTGAGCAAAACACCAGTTCTCAAAATCAATGAGAAAAGCAACTTCTGAGGCATGGCATAAGGGAGTGAGGGGTGCTCTAGTTGAAATACTATCTCATTAATCCATTAAAATCGATGGTTCCTCAATCCGAGTCTCGGTTTTCATTTTATGCCCAGTTGCAAGTCACATACCAAACCATTTCAGGAACTCTTGGCCAATTCCTCCTCGGGGCATAAAAACCTAATGGAGTAGCATTTTTGAGTTTTGTGAGATGTTGCAAGCTTATTTAGGCATGGACTAGGTGACCACATTGTCCATCCGCTCTCGAGGCATGGTTTCATAAATTCGATCCCTAAATCCAAATGTTGCATTGCTTCTTATTGAGAAAAACCCTACTTCTCAAAATCGATGAAAAAAACAACTTCCGAGAGATTGGACCCAGGAGTGAGGGGTGCTCTAGTAGAAATACTACACCAAGAATCTAATGGAGACAACGGTTCATGAATCCGAGTCTCAGTTTTCGTTATATGCCCAGTTGTAAGTCGCATTCCAAACCATTTCGAGGACTCTTGGCCAATTCCTCCTCAGGGCATAAAATCCTAACAAAGCAACATTTTTTAGTTCCATGAGATGCTGCAAGTTTGTTTAGCCATGGACTAGGTGACCACATTATCAATCCACTGTCGAGGGATGGTTTCATAAATTGGGCACCTTAATCCAAATGTTGCATTGCTTCAAACTGAAAAAAAACATTAGTTTTCAAAATCAATGAGTAAAGCAACTTATAAGGCATGGCACCTGGGAGTGAGGGGTGCTCCGGCTGAAATATGATCCCAGTAATCCATCAAAGTAAATGTTTCCTCAATCCGAGTCTCATTTTTCATTTTATGTCTGGTTGCAAGTTGCATCCCAAACCATTTCATGGACTCTTGGCCAATTCCTCCACAGGGCATAAAAACATAACGAAGAAAAAGTTTTGAGTTCCATGAGATGTTGCAAGCTTGTTTAGGCATGGAATAGGTGACCACATTATCCATCCACTCCTGATGGATGGTTTCATAAATTGGATCCCTTAATCCAAATGTTGCATTGCTTCAAACTGAGCAAAACACTAGGTCGTGAAATCAATGAGTAAAGCAACTTCCGAGGCATGGCACCCGAGAGTGAGGGGTGTTGGGTATGTGTTATAGTCTTTGCATGTGTGTGTGTGTGGGCGCGTCACATTCGACAACTGCGTCTGATGATCCCTCGTAGTAGTGTTCTGGTTGTGTCGTGTGCATCGGGCGCTTTCCTAGGGGGGTCCTAGGGGGGTAAGTATGCCCCCCCTAGTTACGCACAGCGTTCGGCACCGAGCGTAACCCAAGGCCAACGAGGTTTGGGGTAGCGCCCCGATTTTTTTTTATTTTGGGCGGTTTTTGCTATTTTTAGCGGTTTACTAAAAGTAATCTCAGTTTTAGGGATTAGGGTTTTGTATCTACGGAATACCTAAAAAAATTGTATATATTGTATAGTGAATGGTGAAATTCGATATAATGAATATAAGAAAGGTTTTCCTGGTTGAGGGTTTCCGGTATAAATCTATGTGTACTATGTGAATGAGTCATTGATTAAAATTTTGTTTTACTTAAGAATCTATATGCATTGCTTTACTTCATGGGTTTAAAACTTACAAGGGGTGCTCTAGCTGCAATCCTATCCCCGTAATCCATCAGAGTCAACGGTTCCTCAATTTGAGTCTCAATTTTCATTTTATTCTGAGTTACAAGTCACATCCCAAACCATTTCAGGGACTCTTGGTCAATTCCTCCTCAGGGCATAAAAACCTAACAGAGAAACATTTTTGAGTTTTGTGAGATGTTGCAAGCTTATTTAGGCATGGACTAGGTGACCACATTGTCCATCCGCTCCCGAAGCATGGTTTCATAAATTGGACCCCTAAATCCAAATGTTGCATTGCTTCTTACTGAGCAAAACCCTAGTTCTCAAAATCGATGAAAAAAACAAGTTCCAAGGCATTGGACTCGAGAATGAGGGGTGATCTAGGTGAAATCCTATGCCAAGAATCCAACGGAGATGACATATCAGTTTTCGTGATATGCCCAATTGCAAGTCGCATCTGAAACCATTTCGGGGACTCTTGGCCAATTCCTCCTTAGAACACAAAAACCTAACGGAACATCATTTTTGAGTTCTGTGAGATGTTGCAAGCTTGTTTAGGCATGGAATAAGTGTCCACATTATCCATTTCCTCCCGAGGGATGGTTTCGTAAATTGGACCCCTTAATCCAAATGATGCATTGCTTCAAACTGAACAAAACACTAATTCTCGAAATCAATGAGTAAATCAACTTCTGAGGCATCGCATCCAGGAGTGAGGGGTGCTATAGCTAAAATCCGATCTCAGCAATCCATTAGAATCAACGGTTCCTCAATCTGAGTCTAGGTTTTCATTTTATGCCTATTTGCAAGTCGCATCCCAAACCATTTCATGGACTCTTGGCCAATTCCTCATCGGGGCATAAAAACCTAACAGAGCAACATTTTTGAGTTTCGTGAGATGTTGCAAGCTTGTTTACGCATGGACTAGGTGACCACATTGTTCATCTGCTCCGGAGGCATGGTTTCATAAATTAGACCCCTAAATCCAAATGTTGCATTGCTTCTTACTGAGAAAAACCCTATTTCTTAAAATCGATGAAAAAAACAACTTCTGAGGGATTAGACTGAGGAATGAGGGGTGTTCTAGCTGAAATACTATGCCATAAATCCAATAGAGATGACGGAGGCATGGAACCTGAGAGTGAGGGGTGTTGTAGCTGAAATCTTATCCCATCAATCCATCAGATTTGACAGTTCCTCAATCTGAGTCTCGGTTTTCATTTATGCCCAGTTGCAAGTCGCATCCCAAACCATTTTCGGGACTCTTGGCCAATTCCTCCACAGGGAATAAAGACATAATGAACCAAAATTTTTGAGTTCCATGAGATGTTGCAATCCTGTTTAGGCATGGACTAGGTGACCACATTATCCATCCGCTCCCGAGGGATGATTTCATAAATTGGACCCCTTAATCCAAATGATGCATTGCTTCAAACTAAGCAAAACGCTAGTTCTCTAAATCAATGAGTAAAGCAACTTCTGAGGCATGACACCTATGAGTGAGGGGTGCTCTAGTTGAAATCATATCCTAGTAATCCATCGGAGTCAATTTTTCCTCAATCCTAATCTCAGTTTACGTTTTATGCCCAGTTGCAAGTCACATTCCAAACCATTTCAGGGACTTTTCGCCAATTCCTTCTCAGGGCATAAAAACCTAACAGAGAAGCATTTTTGAGTTCCGTGAGATGCTACAAGCTTGTTTAGGGATGGATTAGGTGACCAAATTGTCCATTTTCTCTCGAGGCATGGTTTCATAAATTGGACCCCGAAATCCAAATGTTGCATTGCTTCTTATTGAGCAAAACCCTAGTTCTCAAAATCGATAAAAAAATCAACTTCTAAGGCATTGGACCCAGGAGTGAGGGGTAATATAGATGAAATCCTATGTCAGGAATCCAACGAAGATGACATTTCCTCAATTTGAGTCTCATTTTTCATGATATTCCCAGTTGCAAGTCGCATCCCAAACCATTTTGGGGACTCTTGGCCAATTCCTCCTCATGGCATAAAAATCTAATAGAGCAACATTTTTTAGTTCCATGAGATGATGCAAGATTGTTTAGGCATGGAATAAGTGACCACATTATCCATCCATTCATGATGGATGGTTTCATAAATTGGACCCCTTAATCCAAATGCTACATTGCTTCAAATTGAAAAAAACACTAGTTCTCGAAATCAATGAGTAAAGAAACTTCTGAGGCATGGCACCCATGAGTGAGGGGTTCTCTAGATAAATTCGTATCCCACTAATCCATCGGATTCTACGGTTCCTCAATCTGAATCTTGGTTTTTGTTTTTTTCCCAATTGCAAGTCGCATCCCAAACCATTTCAGGGACTCTTGGCCAATTTTTCCTCAGGGCATAAAAACCTAACATAGCAACATTTTTGAGTTCCATGAGATGTTGCAAGCTTGTTTAGGCATGTATTAGGTGACCACATTATCCATATTCTCTTGAGGAATGGTTTCATAAAGTGGACCCCTAAATCCAAATGTTGCAATGTTTCTTACTCAGAAAAACCCTAGTTCTCAAAATCGATGAAGAAAACTTCTGAGGCATTGGACCCGGAAGTGAGGAGTGATATAGTTGAAATTTTATGTCAGGAATCCAATGGATATGACGGTTCCTCAATCTGAGTCTTGATTTTTGTTATATGCCCAGTTGCAAGTCGCATCCCAAACCATTTTGGGGACTCTTGACCAATTCCTCCTCAAGGCATACAAACCTAACGGAGTAGCATTTTTGAGTTCTATGAGATGTTGCAATATTGTTTAGGCATGTACTGGGTGACCAAATTATCCATCCGCTCTTGAGGAATGGTTTCATAAATTGGACGCCTTAATCCAAATGGTGCATTCCTTCAAATTGAGCAAAAGACTAGTTCTCAAAATCAATGAGTAATTCAACTTCTGAGGCATGGCACCAGGGAGTGAGGGGTTCTCTAGTTAAAATCCTATCCCAATAATCCATCGAAGTCGACAGTTCCTCAATCCGAGTCTCGATTTTCATTTTATGCCCATTTTCAAGTCGCATCCCAAACCATTTCATGGACTCTTTTCCAATTCCTCCATAGGGAATAAAAACATAAAGAAGCAACATTTTTTAGTTCCGTGAGATGTTGCAAACTTGTTTAGGCATGGGGTAGGTGATCACATTATCCATCCGCTCCCGATGGATGGTTTCATAAATTGGACCCCTTAATCCAAAGGCTGCATTGCTTCAAATTGAGAAAAACACTAGTTCTTGAAATCAATGAGTAAAGAAACTTCTGAGGCATGGCACCTGGGAGTGAGGGGTGATCTAGATAAAATCCTATCTCAGTAATCCATCGAAGTTGACAGTTCTTCAATCCAAGTTCCGATTTTCATTTTATGCCCAGTTGCAAGTCACATCCCAACCCATTTCAGGGACTCTTGACCAATTCCTCCTCAGGGCATAAAAAACTAATGGAGCAACAATTTTGAGTTATGTGAGATGAAGCAAGATTGTTTAAGCATGCAGTAGGTTACCACATTTCCCATCCACTCCCGAAGTATGGTTTCATAAATTGGAGGCCTAAATCCAAATGTTGCATTGTTTCTTACTGAGCAAAACCCTAGTTCATAAAATCGATGAAAAAAACAACTTCAGACACATTGGACCCAAGAGTGAGGAATGATCTAGTTGAAATCTTATGCCAAGAATCCAACGGAGATGATGGTTCCTCAATCCATGATGAGTAAATCAACTTCTGAGGCATGACACCTGTGAGTGAGGGGTGCTCTAGTTGAAATCATATCCCAGTAATCCATCAAAGTCAACGGTTCCTCAATCCGAGTCTCAGTTTACATTTTATGCCCAGTTGCAAGTCACATTCCAAACCATTTCAGGGACTCTTGGACAATTCCTCCTAAGGGCATAAAAACATAACGGAGAAGCATTTTTGAGTTCTGTGAGATGTTGCAAGCTTGTTTAGGCATGGATTAGGTGACCAAATTGTCCATTCGCTCTCGATGAATGGTTTCATAAATTGGACCCTGAAATCCAAATGTTGCATTGCTTCTTATTGAGCAAAACCCTAGTTCTCAAAATCGATAAAAAAATCAACTTCTGAGGCATTGGACCCAGGAGTGAGGGGTAATATAAATTAAATCTTATGTCATGAATCCAACGAAGATGACAGTTCCTCAATCTGAGTCTCATTTTTCATGATATTCCCAGTTGCAAGTCGCATCCCAAACCATTTTGGGGACTCTTGGCCAATTCCTCCTCATGGCATAAAAATCTAACAGAGCAACATTTTTGAGTTACATGAGATGATGCAAGCTTGTTTAGGCATGGAATAAGTGACCACATTAGCAATGCAGCATTTGGATTAAGGGGTCCAATTTATGAAACCATCCATCATGAATGGATGGTTTCATAAATTGGACCCCTTAATCCAAATGCTGCATTGCTTCAAATTGAGAAAAACACTAGTTCTCGAAATCAATAAGTAAAGAAACTTCCGAGGCATGGCACCCATGAGTGAGGGGTACTCTAGAGAAAATCCTATCCCACTAATCCATTGGATTCTACATTTCCTCAATCTAAATCTTGGTTTTCGTTTTATGCCCAGTTGCAAGTCGCATCCCAAACCATTTCAGAGACTCTTGGCCAATTTTTCCTCGGGGCATAAAAACCTAACATAGACACATTTTTTAGTTCCGTGAGATGCTACAAGCTTGTTTAGGCATGTATTAGGTGATCACATTATCCATATTCTCCTGAGAAATGGTTTCATAAAGTGGACCCCTAAATCCAAATATTGCAATGTTTCTTACTGAGAAAAACCCTGGTTCTCAAAATTGATGAAGAAAACAACTTCTGAGGCATTGGACCCAGAAGTGAGGAGTGATATAGTTGAAATTCTATGTCAAAAATCCAATGGATATGACGGTTCCTCAATCCGAGTCTCGATTTTTGTTATATGCCCAGTTGCAAGTCGCATCCCAAACCATTTTGGAGACTCTTGACCAATTCCTCCTCAAGGCATAAAAACCTAACGAAGTAGCATTTTTTAGTTTTGTGAGAAGTTTCAATCTTGTTTAGGCATGTACTAGGTGACCAAATTATCCACCCACTCCCGAGGAATGGTTTCATAAATTGGACACCTTAATCCAAATGGTGCATTCCTTCAAATTGAGCAAAAGACTAGTTCTCAAAATCAATGAGTAATTCAACTTCTGAGGCATGACACCGAGGAGTGAGGGGTTCTCTAGTTGAAATCCTATCCCAATAATCCATTGCAGTCGACGGTTCCTCAATCCGAGTTTCGGTTTTCGTTTTATGCCCATTTACAAGTCGCATCCCAAACCATTTCAGGGACTCTTTTCCAATTCCTCCATAGGGAATAAAAACATAAAGAAGCAACATTTTTGAGTTTCGTGAGATGTTGCAAGCTTGTTTAGGCATGGGGTAGGTGACCACATTATCCATTCGTTCCCAATGGATGGTTTCATAAATTGGACCCCTTAATCCAAACGCTGCATTGCTTCAAATTGAGCAAAACACTAGTTCTTGAAATCAATGAGTAAACAAACTTATGAGGCATGGCACCCGGGAGTGAGAGGTGATCTAGATAAAATCCTATCCCAGTAATCCATCGAAGTTGACAGTTCCTCAATCCAAGTCTCGGTTTTCATTTTATGCCCAGTTGCATGTCACATCCCAACAATTTTTAGTTCTGTGAGATGAAGCAAGATTGTTTAAGAATGTAGTAGGTTACCACATTTCCCATCCACTTCCAAGGTATGGTTTCATAAATTGGAGGCCTAAATCTAAATGTTGCATTGTTTCTTACTGAACAAAACCCTAGTTCACAAAATCGATGAAAAAAACAACTTCAAACACATTGGACCCAAGAGTGAGGAGTGATCTAGTTGAAATCCTATGCCAAGAATCCAACGGAGATGACGGTTCCTCAATCCATGTCTCTATTTTCGTGATATGCCCAGTTGCAAGTTGCATCTCAAACCATTTCGGGGACTCTTGGCCAATTCCTCCTCAGGGCATAAAAACCTAACAGAGCAACATTTTTTAGTTTTGTGAGATGCTWAAAGCTTGTTTAGGCATGGACTAGGTGAMCACATTATCCATCCGCTCCCGAGTGAYGATTTCATAAATTGGACCCCTTAATCCAAATGTTGCATTACTTCAAACTGAGCAAAACACTAGTTCTCGAAATCAATGAGTAAAGCAAATTTCGAGGCATGGCACCCGAGAGGGAGGGGAGATCTAGCTAAAATCWTATCCCAGTAATCCATCRGAGTCAATGGTTTGTCAATCGAAGTCTTATTTTTTTGTTTTATGCCCAGTTGYAAGTCGTATCCCAAACCATGTATGACACTCTTGGCCAATTCCTCCTCAGGGCATAAAAATATAACGGAGSAACATTTTTGAGTTCCGTGAGATGTTGCAAGATTGTTTAGGCATGGAATATGTAACCACATTGTCCATATGCTCCCCAGGCATGGTTTCATAAATTGGACCCCTAAATCCAAATGTTGCATTGCTTCTTACTGAGCAAAACCTTAATTCTCAAAATCAATGAAGAAAACAACTTATGAGGCATTGGACCTGGGAGTGAAAGGTGCTCTAAATTAAATCCTATGCCAGGAATCCAATGTAGATGACGGTTCTTCAATGTGAGTCTTGGTTTTTTTAATATTCTCAGTTGCAAGTCACATCCTAAACCATTTCGGGGACTCTTGTCTAATTCCTCCTCAAGGCATAAAAGCCTAACAGAGCAGCATTTTTTAGTTCCATGAGATGTTGACAACTTGTCTAAGCATGAACTAGGTGACCACATTATCCATCCGCTCCTGAGAGACAGTTTCATAATTTGGACACCTTAATCCAAATGATGCATTGCTTCAAACTGAGCAAAACACTTGTTCTCAAAATCAATGAGTAAAGTAACTTTTGAGGGATGTCACTCGGGAGTGAGGTGTGCTCTAGCTGAAATCCTATCCTAGTAATTCATCAGAGTTGACGGTTTCTCAATCCAAGTCTCAATTTTCATTTTATGCCCAGTTGCAAGTCGCACCCCAAACCATTTGGGGGACTCTTGGCCAATTCCTCCACAGGGAATAAAAACATACTGAAGAAACATTTTTGAATTTCGTGAGATGTTGCAAGCTTGTGTAGGCATGGACTAGGTGACCACATTATCCATCTGCTCCCAAGGGATGGTTTCATAAATTGGACCCCTTAATCCAAATGTTGCATTGCTTCAAACTGAGCAAAATACTAATTCTCGAAATCAATGAGTAAAGCAACTTCTGAGGCATGACACCCGGGAGTGAGGGGTGCTCTAGTTAAAAACAACTTCCAAAGCATTGGACTCGAATGTGAGGGGTGATATAGTTGAAATCCTATGCCAGGAATCCAACGGATACGGCATCTCGGTTTTCGTGATATGCCCAGTTTCAAGTCGCATCCCAAAACATTTTGGGGACTCTTGGCCAATTCCTCCTCAGGGCACAAAAAACTAACGGAGCAACAATTTTGAGTTTCGTGAGATGTTGCACGCTTGTTTATGCATGGACTAGGTTTACACATTATCCATTTTCTCCCGAGGGGTGGTTTCATAAATTGGACCCCTTAAAAAATGTTGCACTGTTTCAAAATAAGCAAAACACTAGTTCTCGAAATCAATGAGTAAATCAACTTCTAAGGCATGGCATCGAGAAATGAGGGGTTCTCTAGCTGAAATCATGTCCCAGTAATCCATTGAAGATGATGATTCCTCAATCCGAGTCTACATTTTCATTTTATGCCCAGTTGCAAGTCGCATCCCAAACCATTTAAGGGACTCTTGGCCAATTTCTCCTCAGGGCATAAAAATCTAACAGAGCAACATTTTTCAGTTCTGTGAGATGCTGCAAGCTTGTTTACAAATGGACTAGGTGACCACATTGTTCATTTTCTCCGGAGGCATGGTTTCATAAATTAGACCCCTAAATCCAAATGTTGCATTGCTTCTTACTAAGAAAAACCCTACTTCCTAAAATCGATGAAAAAAACAACCTTCGAGGGATTGGACCAGGGAATGAGGGGTGCTTTAGCTGAAATACTACGTCAAAAATCCAACAAAGATGACAGTTCCTTAATCTGAGTCTTGGTTTTCTTTATATGCCCAGTTGCAAGTCGCATCCCAAACCATTTTGAGGACTCTTGGCCAATTCCTCTTCAGGGCATAAAACCTCAGGGCATTCCGTGAGATGTTGCAAGTTTGTTTAGGCTTGGACTAGGTGATCACATTATCCATCCGCTCCCGAACGACAGTTTCATAAACTGGACACCTTAATCCAAATGATGCATTGCTTCAAACTGAGCAAAACACTAGTTCTCAAAATCAATGAGTAAAGCAACTTATGAGGCATGGAACCAAGAATTGAGGGGTGTTCTAGCTTAAATCATATCCTAGTAATTCATCGGAGTTGACGGTTCCTTAATCCGAGTCTCGGTTTTCATTTTATGCCCAATTGCAAGTAGCATACCAAACCATTTCGGGGACTTGTTGTCGTCCTTATACACACTTGCAAACATGAGCTAAGTCCTGTTCACTTAGTATGTCCTTGAAGGCACAATGCCTAGGTTCAAAGCAGAGGTTGTCACTTTGACTTGAACCTCTTCCGTCTAGGCTTACTCCTAGGGAAGCCAAGGAGGGTAGACCCTAGTTACTAGATGAGATTAACGTTTGATTCTAAGAGTTGGTTATAATTAGTTAGAAGCTTGGGGGGCAAGATCTAGCCTATGATGCAAATGCAACAATGCAATGTGCAACAATTCAATATGAAAAGAAATCCTTTTCCTAGGACAACTAGACTAGTGCCTAAGATTAGGCAAGGGGTCAACTAGAGTTTTAGGAAGATAGATTACACAAGATTACGAAGATTACAAGTTACTTCACAACAAGATTAGATACAATAATAACAATAAGATAAAAAATCACAACAAGAATATCTAAGAGTTACATTAAACATAAGATATAAGGATACAAAGATACAATTACTAACTAAGTTGCTTGATTGTGCAGGAAATGGAAGATACTCAAATGAGAAACATTCATCAACACATCAAGCCTAGCATGCTCAACAATAGAGTGTCTCCAAAAGGATGCACAACTCTATTGTGACTGCTTTCAATGGCAAAGAAGATTACACAAAGTCCAACAAGGAAGTGCCTCCAAAGGATGCGCAACTTCTTTGAGGACCAAACCAAAAAGATTAACACACAACTTTAACAAAAAGTGAAAATCTTAAAGGAAGCCTCCAAGGGCGTAACTATAACCACTTAGCTATCAATCCACAACACATAAGATAAACTTGCATAAAAAGTAGATGTGAAATGAAAAGCTTGCAAGATTAAGTGTAAACCATAAAATGTGAAATATCAAGTTCATGCCCAAAGGTTTAAAGTGGATTAAGGATTTAATTAAGATTATTAAGTTAATGTTGAATCCTAACTAAGTGTCAACTCCAATACTCTCCCCGCTTGTACCAAGCAGTTGATGGGTGCTCAAGAAGTATGGCAACAAGGCCTACCCTAGCTCCACAGGTCAACCCAAGGAAAGAAGTACTCCTCGAAAGGACATTGAGCACCATGAGGTCATCCCCAACCTATCACCTTCTGTTGCTTCATATCAATCCTCGTTTAAATGGAAAAGTTGGGTCAGTAAAAGGTGTCCTATTAAGTCTAATTGATTTTAGGCCTATCGACTAAGATAAATTGAGTTAGATAGTGTGTTAAGGCAATATGTTGCTTGCCAAAAATTGAGTGCTTGAACCAAAACTAAAATTTAAAAGCTTGCAAAAGTGAATGTTCATAACCACGAGATAAAGCTTGAAAGGAATGTAAATAACTTGAACAATTGCAGAAATGAAAAGTAGATTTCCTTAAACCATTCACATGCCCATATTACTTGCAAAATAAAATATAAGTGCTTGAAGGATTATGAGTGAACTAGATAGTAAAAGATAGATGAAACATAAAATAGATCCCTATGCCTCCATGGGCCTAAACTAGCATTAGTGTGTTGTACCTACTTCTAGATAATTTTAGGCCATTAAGCATAAGCACATTAGAAGTAAAACAATAAGATAGCCATATGATTTTGGGGGTTGGCTTAGCCAATCTCACACCAAGGTGTAGGGAACAATTATAAGATAAATGCTTTGAGAAAATTAAATAAACAAACCACTCACAATGGCACAAGGCGGAGGGAATCCTTCCTATTTTGTGCCAAAGAGGGTTGGAAAATAATTAAATAGAAAACTAAAGCAACCTAGCCACACAACCTTGTCCTAATGACAAGTGGGACAAACAAATAAGAAATTGCGGAAATTTAAAGAACCTTACGATTTTGGGGGTTGGCTTGGCCAATCTCACACCAATATGTAGGCACTAAACTAATTACAAATGTACATAAAATAAATACAAGAATGCAAGCCTCAAGGGACTCCCAAGGGCTTGCTACAATGCTAGAAAGATAAGAGAGAGGTAGGGAATTGTTACCCAACCAAAATTAGGGTTCCTTGTGTGTTTTATCGCTGATTTTTGGCAGCACTTCCCCTTGCACTGACGAGAATCTGCAAAAAACAACAAGCTATTGCTTGCCGAAAATGCTACAAAACACACAACAATGTTAAGAAAATTTATGTTTTTACACATAAATTTTCTGCATAAAAATTTCAGCAAGTTTAATATATGAAATGACCTATCCTAGAGTGTTAACAATACCAAAATCTGAACATGAAAGAACATAAAATAGAACTAAGAAAAAGAGGGGTTTCAAGTGGGTTGTGAAGGCAAGCTTCTAGCTCAAAGCTAGCCTTGCAAACCCTTGAGGCAACCTGCAACTTATGAAACAAACTTGTTAGATATGAAAAAATATGAATACAACAAACTAATTTGAGATATCCACTATTCTACTCATGTAATTTCTAACACAACACTATTGCAAAACCAACCCAAGCAAACTAGTTTGCTTGGGACATCTACTCAATATATCAATGAAAACTTCATAAGAAACAATATCACCTCTAATCCAAATGCACCAAGACACAATCTTTAGTACACCAAAGTCCTCCAAATCTCTTTCTTATTACCAAAGTAGGAAATTGCAACAACTAATTGCTACAAGTTCCTCTCCAAAATGAGAGAAAGAGTGAATGAAGCAAGGGGAGAATTTGGTAGCATAACAATATCTCAAGAGATGGTGGTGAAATGAGGGTGAGAGGGCCTTCATTTATACTTGGAGAGGCAAAGTGATCCGAAAAGATCTTTTAATGACTGTGGTTGAGTTTTTAATTGCATGTGTTAATTACCATTTGAGAAGCTTAATGAAAGAATGGGGAAATAAGAGGAATTATGATAGCCATATACATATATGCAGATCTGAAACGAAGTAATAAACAACAAACCATAACAAGAGAAGTGATAACGGAGTTCGGCACAAAATTGCCTACGTCTCCAGGCCTTTGTCTCTGTGGGGGAGGCTTCTTTATTTCCGTTCAAATCTCAAAAAGTACATCGCAACAGTGTCATTTGGCTACAAGACTAGTCTGGTCATGTTCTTCCAGATCTCTAGAACCCAGCAAAAGAAACGACACGCAAAACGGATGACCGGAGCTCCCAGAAATGGCCTGCAAGTGTCTGCTCCTCAACAGCTTCCCTACATAAAAATGGCTTTGGCTTGGCTTCCCTTTAGAATAACTTTGCTCTTGACTGTCCTCCATGGCCTCAAACAGGCCTGGTTTTTATAGATCTAAAGTTGGTTATCCATCCCCAACTTCCTCCCAAAATCTGGCCTCCAAAAATGCCCAATATCTCCCAAAAATGGCCAAAATCCACTATTACAGGCATAGAAATCAATAAAATCCACTAAACATTGGGTAAAAAACGACTTTTGTATAAAAATATGCAGTGTAGCCCCCTAGGGCTGGGCGCGCACCCTCAAAACAGGGTCATATGTGCTATATTTGGCCAAGCACTGGCCCTTTAAATGTGTTGGCTCTTGGATTTGTGTGTGTCCCACGGGACCATTCTTTATCCTTCGTGCTATGCGCCCGCGCCCCCTTTGGGTGGTTGGTCGTATGGGATAAATAGACCACGGGTAGAAACCATGGGTTGGGGCTTAGCTCTAGCCCCACTTTCCGCCACCATACAATACTTTGCATTTTAAAATAAAATATTGTGGATGCATATAACAAGGAACACGTATGGTGCATTGGCATTTGGTCATTTGTTAAGGAGTTCAGTTGGTCCAAGAGGTCATGGGATCGACCCCCATGGACTCCAAATAAACTTTTGAAACCTGCCACTTCAACTGATGACTGGGTGCCACGTGGCTGCCCATGACTGGGCCACGTGGCACCTCCCCATTCGACGGACTAATGCCACTTGTCAACTATTGACTGGTCCAATTGCCTGCCACATGTCTTCCCTGTCAGGGAACCTACCCAATCACCAGCAGCCAGAGAGTGCCATGTCATCTCCTACACAGTCAGCATGTTGATGTCATGCTGACATCAGCATTGACTTTTTGACCAGTTGACCTTTGACTTTTTCCCTGTTTGGGTTTTCGATCAGAACGCGATAACTTTCGCATACAGAGCCCGTTTGACGAAGTAAATATATGGCCAGAATCAGGAAGACGAGATAGACGCAATGGCGTTGGTTTCATCGAATTCTGAGCACTTTCATTTTTTGAGCCTTTTTTAGCCCTGTCAAGCTCCTGGATCCAATTCTGGATCACAAAGTGACCCCTCTTGGATGAGATCCAAGTGTCAAACACCAAGCCAAAGTGAAGATCTCAAGGAGAGAGGTGCACCACTTAGGGTTTTGGCATGGATTGGTGAGGTGGAATGAGTGAGAGGGTGTGGGACATAGCTAAAGGGTGAGATTGAAGGCTAGGAAGGGCGCACCCATGGAGAGAGGGGCCCACACCACATAACAATGCATTTTCTAAGGTTTCCACAAGAGGGGGGGCGAACTTGAGGAAAATTGTAGAGTATTTAGAGGGTGTGTAAAGGTTAGGAAAAGGTTTGGGTATGTTGGGAATGGGTTTACTCATCATATCCCACCTTTACTTTACTCATTTAGCTCATATTTACAAAAAATAACATTTTTACTATGTCATGACTTGCAATTAAAATTGATGTTTTGATTGACTTGGACTCCCTATGGACAAACACTTAGCAAAATTTGTCCAACTGAGATGAAACTTGGTCCAAATTAAGGGTGTAGGGGGTCTCATTCCATTTCTTTTGAGCGCAAATACCCCTAGCAAAAGCCCAAGGACCTAGTTTTTATATTTTTTTTATCAAAAATAATTAATTAAAATTACCCAACCTTAGGCAATTTTATAAATTAAAAAAAAAAACTATCTAGACTCAACGAAATTCCACAAAACTTTGAGAGATGTCTTACATGGTCATTTACATCATTCCTAAACACTAGCTATCAGAGGACAAAACCATTAGAACGCCTTTCACCACTTTGGAGGAATTATTTGTGGGAGTGAAAAACTCAAGGAAAATTAATAAGGCTGGTTAGACCAAATTAATAACTTGAGAAAAAAAAAAACTTAGTGAAAGGAACTCCTCTAATGATGAATTCCTAAGGTAACTGACCTGACTATGATCCATGCATACCTATTACATTATTATCCCATGCAGGGGAGCAGAAATTCCAATTACAAAAATACATATTGAAGGCCAAAAATGCCTTATAGAACCAAGAAGTCTCTGACTTGGTAGCATCTGATGATGCATAAATTCATGGTACATGGATTTGACCCCCTTGTTGAATAGGTGGTCAACATTTGGCTCTGCATGGGGACGTGTGTTTGATCTTCACATTTGGGAAGGAGATCATACGAGAATCCAACATCTACAAATACCCAACATAAATATACATATATATCAGATAAAATGTTATTAACAACAATTACATAAGGAAATAACCATTGTACAACATCTATAAATACAAAATGAAACTATGATACAACAAAAACATCTAAGTACATAATAACACAATGAATGAAATAATACAAAACTGAAATACAAGGAGAAGGGTTAGAAATACGTTACAAAGGGGTGTCCCTTTGGACACCAAGTTGCCATATGAAGAAAAACTTCAAGGAGGGGTCCTCTCACTAGCATGCCTGATTTTATGGCGTCCCACTGGCTGAGAAGAGTTGCTATAAGACTGATACACTTTATGTTGACTTCTAACTTTTCCATGTGAATCCCAGTTTCTAACCTTAGGCCACTTGGGACAATCCTCCTTAAAAAAATTCTGATGTTTTTCCATAGGTGCCAATTTCAAAATTTGTGAACTTGATTTTTCCTTAAAAGGCTTGGCTTACCTCTTCATAGGGATGGTATACCTTACTTTATCAATACTAACCTTACTACTTTCCATCAGATTTTCATTACATGTTCTATCTTTGATTTTCCCAATTTCTGAAAAACAAGGAGGATGTGGCCCAAGAATTCCATTTGACTTATTCTGACATCTAACAGATTCCTTTGATGAAGGTTGAGCTGATAACATAGTTCCAACTGACAAATCCAACTATGACTTTAATTCCAAAGGAGGCAAACCAATATCTACCTTATCCAAATCTTCCTCAAGAAAAATCCCATCAAAAGAATCCATGGAGTCCCAAACATTACAAATGCTTGGGGGTTTACTATTAAGTTCCATATTGGTGGATGTTATAGGAGTAGACTCTATCTCATAACATCCCATTTCTACTTCCTGATACACAATATCGTTATCCTTTCTCCTAGGATATTCCACATGATAGTTTCTTTCCAACTCTCTATTTAATATAAACATTGAACCATTTGGAGTTGGAATGGTGGCATAAGTTAAATCCATTTATAAATTACCACCTAAATATGTGACTGTCTTTCTAGAAAGCAACATACCCCAAGCATCAGGTACATCAATTACAACAATGTCCATTTCTATCATAATGTATGGGAATGCAACCAAGTGTACTTGTAATCCTTTAATCAAACTGTGCACCTGAATTGTCTTGCTATCCATAGCACAAATGTTATGATAAGGTCTAGATATCCTTAAGTTCAATTGTTCCATTACTTTCTTAGTCATAACATTTGAGCTAGCTCCTGAATCAGGCATACAATTATGAAGAATAAAATCATTCATGAGCAAGGATAGGTAAAAAGGTTTATTCTTTTCATTTCCCCTATCCATATTTTGCAAAATAATCGGTGCATCCTGATAAGCTATTGCTAGTGGAATGTCAACATTATTCTGAGAAGTATTTTCTATGGCTTTGAGTAGCTTATCCATCTGAGAAGGAATCTTCATTATTTTCGACACATGCACCAACATCTTTGCATTACTTAAACATCCACCCAAGTCAATATTTAAATTTGAGTTTACATACACCATTGACTTAGGAGGGGTCGGAGCTACCTTGGGAATGTTTGCTTGATTTCTATCTTGACTTCTATTTCCACTCCTTTGGTAGGTAATACCTCTATACTTATCCATTTCAGCTATTTGTTGTGGAGTAGGCTTAGGAACATTTTTTTTTGTTTCCTTATCCATCACAACATCATTTAAGCAATTCATGCCACTTACCCTCTGTTGGCACCAGGTCGAAGAGGAAATAAGAATGATCGTGGGAAAGAAAGCGTGCAGAAAACTGAAGTAACAACTGGCAGAAGAGCAACACACGCACATGCAAGAAAGCATGCACAAAGTAAAGCGACAACTGGAGGAGGAGCAACATGCGTATGGGAGAAAGACCTAACGTAAGAAGGGTTAGGGTTTTGGTAATATTTTGTAAAAGGTTGAAGAGCCCAAAATGTATAAATATAGATACGAAAGTATCATATAAAAGGGTTCGTTAGTAGTTGTTAGCGATTCTCTGTAACGTTTTGAGCGGTATGAACCGGTTTTGTAAGATTTTGAGCAAAGGAGATACGAGGAAAGGTAAATCTGAGGATTAAACCGCATGTCGTGGAGCCTGGTGCGATCTAGTTCGCCTCACATAGATCTTACCCAGTTTTGTGGAGAATTGTAAGCCAAGAGCCAAATTATAATACAAGAGCCAAATCATAATACAAGAGCCAAGAGCCAAATCTTTGTGGACGTAGCCTAGGAGGGGGTGAACCATGGTAATCCTCGTGTAATGTGCTAAATGTATGCATGTTTCTTCTTTATTTCATAAATTGATGGTTAAACTAAATGAATGAGTTAATACATTGTTATGAATCTGCTTATACTTTGCTCAAATTAAACTGTGGGACATTCGTATGCAAATCCAAGGAGTAAGTACTCCCCCTTATAGCTCATGGTATCTGACCTTAATCAGAACAACTCTATCCCCTACTATATCCTAGGCTATAAACACCCGAGTCTTACAACCACCCATTTAAAGCTATCTCGGGTTAGACTGTGAAGTGTCTTCCAAGTGTTGTGTTGCCTTCTGGTTCACCAGGAGGACCGATAGTTTTAGAGGCTTTGTTGGAACCCTGAATGACATGAACCCTGGGTCAATAACTCAGATAACCCGAGAAGGGAATTGAGAACCAACAAATGGTTCTGTTGTCGTGTTAAGAGGAACAAGAAAGGACTGAGTAGATGAGATGGAATGAATAAAGAACTGAAGGAAGAGAAATGAGCCGTTAGAAGGGGATGTTGAGACCTTGGAACCCCATGAGAGAAGAAATCGAGGGCTGGTTGAGAACCACAGAGCTATATTTTGCACAGAAAGACAATAGAAACCCCAGGATCACCCCGCGTCAATACCTGGATAAATACGTATTTACGTATTTACACGAAGTCTTTTTCTCTGATTTTCCACATCTACAGAAGTGGATCTTAAGGTTAAAGGATAACCACGCGACGAACCAGATTCGACAGCTAGATTGGACTCCAGTACAGATCTGGTAGCTGGAGCATATGAAAAAAAAAATCACCCGCGCAGTCGACTTTTGGCTTGATAGTATTGTGGAAGGCTTCATCACAGAATTCGCGGCAGACACAGCAAAGTCATACAGCGCAGTCGAGCAAGAGTTCCTACGAGGACCTAGAGGAAGTTACATCCGATCACTATATACTTCTATCAAGATACTGTTATATAAAAAAGGTGTAATGACAATGGAATCAGATAGCTAGACTTCCCTACGTGCATGGGGGAAGGGGGGAAGCACTGATAGAGAGAGGAGGAATGGAAGGAGGATAGGATACAAAGAAGAAGGAGGAGGAACCCTTGGACCCGATTCTTATGGATGACGACCAACTCAAGTGGATCTTGGCRTCATCAGGAACAACGCRTAGCGGAGAACCCTACCAATACAAGGTGAATACCAAGAAGAGAGYCGTAGCCGAGAGGGAGGGCTTGGCCAGCGATGAGGAAGAGGTAGAGGATCTCCAGGCTGTGGAGCAGATTGAGGAAATCTTGYRCGCCGCATATGAGAGGAAAACAAGAGGCCCAAGAACAAGAGGACAAGACAACCATCCCTTCAATGTTAATGTAAGTGTGGAACCCATAAACCCATGTGTGACCAATACACCAAAAAGAACACCACCATTTAGACAACCAAAGTTCGGAGGAAGTTCGACARCAGGAAGTACATCAACACAAAGGGAAACAGTTGGAGGAACTAGTTCAGGCAACCTTAGTCAAGTATCTACATCRCGCGAAGGAGGGAGTATCCCARTATTTGGAATGGCAGGACATGATCCTACTATCAGATTACCAGAGTTTCAAGGAGAAGCAGCAGAAGAMCCTGAGAAGCACCTGTTCATTTGTGCAAAGATCTGGGAAGCAAAGTAGATCACTAATGAAGACACCAAACTGGCACAGCTAGCGATCATGCCAAGGGACCACGCACTAGACTGGTACATGAGTCTAGACATGAACAATGTTCCCGTAATGACAAGGACACTGAACGACATTAAGAAACTACTGATCAATGAGTTCCAGAATCTAAGCTCAGAGGATCGATACATGAATGAGATGATTGAAATAAGACAGAAACCAGGAGAATCAGTATGGGAGATTGACCAAAGGTTCAAGCGATTAAAAGGAAACTTAAAATACCTTATGACCGATATGCAGCATCGGCACCTGTTTGTCAACTCACTACTCCCACACCTAAAATATCCATTACGACAACAGAAATTCCAGACACAGGTAGACGCTCTGCAGGAAACCTTGCAATTGGAAGAGAATCAATACCAGCAGACGGACCCGATTATCGAAGAACTGAAGGAGGATCTAAAGAACTTAACATTTTAGCTGAAACAAAATAAGAACAAGGACAAACGAGAAGCAATTTGGTGCACTACCTGCAGGACGAAAGGAAACTATAAGAATGAATGCGCAACATTTTCACAGTATATGGTGACAGGGATGCCAAACCCACTACCACAGGGAGGATTATGGTGCAAAATATGCAAGAAACTGGGTCACGATCCTTACCACTACACGATGATGTAGAAATACCAAACAGTTCCAAACAACTCATATTGCACCTTTTGCAAGTCAGTCGGCCATGAAGACAAAGATTGCAGAACTATGGAACTGATGCGAGAAAGAACATCAGACGCATACAGGGTACAGGCAGAAATGATGATTGGGCAGGCAACACCACAGTTCAACCAAGCCCCAACACCATACAACATTGCGCAACAACAGTATAATACTGCACCGCAACCTTACAATAACGCGCAACCACAGTACAACCCAACACAACCCTAGTACAATACCGCTCAGTATAATCAGGGACCACAGTACAACCCGCCGCGAGGTGGCCACACAACTTATAGAGGAGTAGGACGAGCCATAGGAGGTTTTGGACGGGGCAGAGGACTTGTCACATGTCACAATTGCCAGCAAAAAGGACATTATGCACAGGAGTGTACACTACCACCAACGACTTGTATGTATTGTCACGCATCGGACCACGATACGGAGGAATGTCCGAAATTACTTGGAAAAATCCAGGAAAAAAGGATTCAAAATAACCAGAATGTTCAGTGGATTTCAGCTGAAGCAAGGGATGACAGTCGGAACATCAATATAGTCACTCAAGGAGGAACGAAAATAGGAAATGACATAGTTCGATAGGAACCAACGCAAAACCAATGGGTAAAGAAGAACACCGACCCCAAGAAGCAGTTCGATGTGCATAAGGAGAAGGATATTTTTACAGAATCCTGACAAGATTTCCAAAAGGAGAACATTGCACCGACTGCATAGCAAAGTGAGGAAGCTTCGGAATACGAAATGTTGTCATCACTGGACCATACCAACAGAATACAACCCAAGGAACAAGTAAGTACGATCAAAGACTTTTTGCAATCATGCATCAAAATGTTAAGTGATCCTTCATATGTCAAAATATTGCAAAACATCCTAGAAAAATGTAGCGGCGAGACAAAACAGAAGCCAGAATTGAAAATTGTCAACCACCTACACACAAGAAGAAAAACAAGTAGGGAATCTAGATTAAATGCTAACATTGGGGATTTCAATATGGGAGATATTATACTAGATCTAGGATCTGAAGTGAATGTACTACCAAAAGCTACATGGCAATGCATGGGAGAACCTACATTGGGATACTCAACTGTCCAATTAAAACTAGCAAACCAACATAAAGTCCTACCCATAGGTAGACTAAAAGGAGTGGTGGTAGATCAGGATGGTGTGCGCACTAAGGCAGACTTTGAAGCCATCGAAATAGTAGACGACACAACACCTTACCCGACGCTACTTGGTCTGGATTGGGAGTTCGACAACCAAGCCATAATTAACTTAAAAACCAAAAAAATGACATTTGAGTCGGGGGAATACAAGGTCATAGCCCCACTCGACCCATTAGAAGGCGAAAGGTTCGTAGAACCCACTTGCCTGGATTTAGAAGACATAGGTTAGTTGTACAGAACAACTATGCATGATGTGGATTATATAAATCCAACTGCAGACGGGGTACTCAGTTGGCAAAGCATTACTTCATGCACAACAAACTAAGACATCGGGTTAGAAAACTGGCAAAAAAGACTACACGAAGTATCCATGAGAAGGTGTGTTAGAATAGACCGCGTAGTAAGGTGGATTGGCACAAAAATCAGAGAACCACCCAGCTTTCACGGGCTAAATGATTTGGAAACTTTCTTGACACAATATGAAGACGAAGTACTAGAAAACCAGAGATTGCTAGCATTGGATTTAGCATTAAAGGATACACCCGCCATATGGTGGGGTTCACACAAAGAAACTATCACAGATTGGTACCAATGTAAGCGACTACTGTGCATAAGTTTCGGCGCAGAACAGACAGGTAACAAACAACAAAAATATGACAGACTAGGCACACCAGTAGAACACTTGGAGGCGTGTAAAACACTATGGAAAATGACACCACCGAAGGAATGGTCTCACCACTTCATTCATACTTTAGAGGGCATACCAACGAATTGGTACACGGACCAAGAAATGTGTAAAGGAAACAACACATGGACAACACTCCAACAGAACTTTACAGTGACTTTTTCATTCGACCATGAGAACCCCAACATGGATGCATCCCTAAAACGGATCAGAAATGTCATATTCATTGAAGAACCAGAAGTAGAAACTATCACAGAGGTACAACAACAAAATAAGCAGACAGTCAAGGATCTATTTTCATGCTATCACATACAGGAGGAAGCTCTGGATGAAGATGATCCACGCGATATTCAAATCAAAGAAGTCGAAGACAAGAGAGATGTGGAAGGACCACCCTTAGAGTCAGAGGTCATCTCTGCGCCAATCAAGATAAAGAAGGTTAACATAGGGACCGCTGAGCAGCCCAAGATGGTTAGCATTGGAGATTACTGGGATGAAGAGACACTAGAAAGTATCACAAAATTGTTGCACGAATATAATGACCTTTTTCCCACAACCTTTACAGAGATGAAAGGCATAGCCGTAGAATTGGGATAAATGAAGATACCACTTAGACATGATGTGAAACCCATTAAACAACGGCCATATAGATTGAATCCCATATATAAATAGAAAGTCAAAGATGAGATCGACCGGATGCTCCAGGCCGGCATCATCGAACCAGTCGAAGAATCAGAATGGATAAGTCTGATGGTAGTACAGGACAAGAAATAGGGAAGAGGGATCAGGATATGCGTCGACTTAAGGAAGTTGAACAATGCATGCCTACACAACCCATTCCCCACACCGTTCACGGATGAAGTACTCGAGAACGTTGGAGACCACGAAGCCTACTCATTCACCGATGGATTCTTCGAATATCATCAGATTAAGATAGCACAGGAGGATAGACACAAGACCACATTCATGACAGAATGGGGATCTTATCAATATACAGTCATGAAGTTCAGATTGAAGAATGCACCCACGATATTTTCTAGAGTGGTCATCGCAACATTCAAGGAATTCATCCATCAATTCCTTGAAGTATACCTGGATGATTGGACGGTCTATAGCCTGTTGAAAAACCATGTGGAAGTGTTACGAATGATGTTAGAACGATGCAGACAATGCCAGATATCATTGAATATCAAGAAATGCATATTTGGAACACCATCTGGGATACTAGTGGGACACATAGTATGCAAACAGGGTTTGCTAGTGGACCCAACCAAAATCATAATCATTGTTAATCTACCAACACCAAAAACAGACAGACAACTAAGAGAAACGCTAGGACATACGGAATATTACAAGAAATTCATCAAAGGCTACGCGCAGATTACAACACCAATGGAAAAATTGTTTAAGGAAAGATACAAAGTACCAATGGAATGATGAGTGCCAACACGGTCTGGATACCCTGAAGGAAACGATGGTCACCACACCAATATTGGTCTTTCCAAATTGGGAGAAGGCATTCCATGTACATGTAGATGCATCATCGATAACACTTGGAGCTATCTTGGTGCAACCAGGAGTAGGAGACTTGGATCACCCAATAGCGTTCGCAAGCAGAAAGTTATTAGATTCAAAACATAATTATAGCACGACAGAGAGAGAATTTCTAGCTATGGTTTATGCACTACAGAAATACAAACATTACCTATTGGGAAAACACTTTAAGATGTTTACAGATCACTCAGCCCTGAAATACCTAGTCAACAAGCCAATGTTGGGGGGAAGAATCTGTCGATGGTTATTGCAATTTTCAAGAATTTGACTTTGAGGTAATAGTTAAACTAGGAAAACTGAATGCAGGACCTGACCACCTATCAAGGGTCACAAATGGAGAGGAAACAACGAATTTAGAAGACTACTTTATAGATGCACAGTTATTCTCAGTACAGATAGTTGATGATTACTTCGCAGAAATCATCCAGTACTTAAGCACAGGTACTGCACCGCAAGAATATACCACTACGCAGAAGAAGAACCCGGTAGTCTGCGCAGCTGACTATCAATTGGTCGCAGGACATCTATACAAGATGGGCGTAGATAGAACCTTACGAAGATACGTATTAGACCACGAACGACCAATAATTTTAGTAGAATCCCACGAGGGAATAGCAGGAGGGAATTATGCAGGAAAAGCTACCGCACATAAGGTACTATGTGCAGGATTATGTTGGCCAACGATCCACAAAGACTCAAAAGAATATTGCCAACAATATGATGTCTGTCAAAGAGTACGCAAACCCAACATAAGGGATGAGATGCCACTACGATCGCAAGTGACACTTCAGGCATTCGACAAATGGGCGATAAACTTCGTGGGACCTATTAACCCACCAGCCAAAAGAATTGGGGCGAGATACATTATCACCGCGATGGAATACCTAACAAGATGGGCAGAAGCTGCGCAAGTAAAATATTACAGCGTAGAGACATAGTTGCACACTTTCTGTTCGAACAGGTAATTACTAGATTTGGGTGCAAAAGAATTTTGATGAGTGACCAAGGAATGCACTTCATAAACAAGACCATCCGAGCGATGCTGGAATATTTTGAAGTTCATCACCAAAAAATCACACCGTATCATCCACGGGCAAATGGCATGGTAGAAGCCTTCAACAAAATTCTAGAAAATGCCTTGACAAAGATATGCAACGTCAACGGGGACAATTGGGACCTCAAGGTACCAGCAGTACTATGGGCCTATAGAACCACATGCAAAAAGTTGACCGACCACACACCATTCAAACTAGTCTATGGTCAGGAAGCAGTAGTGCCCTTAGAATTTTTAATACCCAGCCTACGTGTAGCAGCTATTATGCAAATGACAGAATGAGGCGCAGTACAGGAAAGACTGAATCAGTTACTGTCAATGGAGGAAGACCGAATCTTGGCAAGATTCCATCAACAAGTACAAAACGCAAGAGACAAAGCTTGGTACGACCACCACATCAAGAGGAAGATGTTTAAGGAAGGATATCTAGTATTACTCTACGATAGTAAATCGTTGCAGCACCCAGGAAAGCTCAGAATGCATTGGCTAGGACCATACGAAATAAAAGTTGTCATGGACGGAGGAGTTGTACAATTAAGAGATCTAGCAGGCGCAAACCTCAGAGGAATGATCAACATGAGTCGACTGAAGCTATACAAGGAAAGTCGACCACCCACCGCGTAGTAAATATATATATAACAACGCACAACATGATGGACAAGCCGCATATGAAACACGAGGCCATCAAGGAAAAAGATAACGACTATACCAAAAAGGGAAACAAGAAGAAAAAACGGAAAAAGCAGGCTGACAGGACAGCAAGAAGCAGAATTAAAGAAAGGCAAGGATGGATGGGATGTCACACTAAACGTGCCAACTGGAGACAGCAGAGTAGGCATAATGGCAAGTATGAAACTGTAATATACCAGATATAAAATGTATGCAGAACAGAAATAAAATGTTAGAAATGACAGAATAACAACAATATAACCAGAACATTCACCACAATAGCACTGAAATGATATGAGAATAATAACAGAAATAACACTTTGAATATGAAAGCAATGTTCACGGGCCTCTTCAAGGGGACAACCTCCAGTTGAGCAGAGCTCTATTATAATAATATCCAAGTTAGGGTTCTCATACCCTCGACTCCTATTTATACTAAAAAGAAGCATATAGAGGAAGATCCTTCTAGAAGCGGAAGCTTCTATTAGGTCTTCTTACATCCGCCTTATTCTATTTTATTGAAAGGCCTTATTAATATTGACCTTTATTACATCTGAATATATTGTTCTACCTATGTGCGGGTTAGGACCCTAACATGTCCGCCCCCTTAAAAACAACCTTGTCATCAAGGCTTGAGATGAGGAAATTGTTGCAGAATGGTAGCTGGTTCCCAAGTGGCATCTGTTGGAGTTGTATCTTTCCACTAGACTAGCACTTCCTTGATGGTTCTCTGATGTAGGTGACGCTCACGCTAGTCCAAAACTGCTTCTGGTTGTAGCCAAATGGATCCTTCTTCAACTAACTCTAGAAGGTTGGTTTGAATTTGGCACTTAGCTCCAATCACCTTCTTTAAGCATGAAACATGAAAAACAGGATGTAGCTTCGAATGGCTAGGCAAAGCTAACTGAAAGGCTAATTGTCCCACACGCTTGAGAATGGTATAAGGACCATAAAATTTGGGCACTAGCTTCTGACAATGGTCGGCCTTGAGGGAAGTTTGCTTGTAAGGTTGCAGTCGAAGAAACACCTTATCCCCTTTTGCAAATTGATGTTCAGAGCGACCTTGATCTACTTGTTGCTTCATGCGATTCTGTGCCATGACCAAATTCTCTTTGAGGTTATGGAGAATAGCCTCTCGAGCTGTAAGTGTTAGGTCAACTGCCTGGACCTTCGAGGCACCCGGTAAGTATGAGAGAACTAAAGGTGGCTTTTGTCCATATACCATTTCAAAAGGATTCATCCATGTAGTTGTATGGTATGAAGTGTTGTACCACCATTCAGCTAGGGGTAACCATTGAGCCCACTAATTTTGATTTTCTGAGGAAAAACACCTCAAATATGTTTCCAAACACTTGTTGACAACTTCTGTTTGGCCATCAGTCTAGGGATGATAAGTTGTGTTGAGATGCAATTCGGTGCCTTGTATCTTGAACAGTTCTTTCCAAAAATTGCTTGTGAAAGTTGGGTCGCGATCAGAAACAATAGAGTATGGCATGCCATGAAGATTGAAGACCTGATCCATGAAAATTTGAGCCACCATGGATGTTGTAAACGGTTGTTGAAGGGTGCACAAATGAGCATACTTGGAAAGGCGATCAACAACCACCATGATGACTGATTTATTTCCCGATTTAGGTAAGTCGGTAATAAAATCCATAGAGATATCCTTCCAAATAGCAAGTGGAATCAGGAGCGATTGTAGTGTGCCCGGAGATTTGATTGTTTCTCCCTTGTTGCATTGACACACATCACATTCAGTGACAAAATTACGAATGTCTTGTTTCATACCATCCCAGAAAAAAGAACGTTTGACCCTGTCATAGGTTTTAGTGAACTCAAAGTGCCCTGTTGTGGGTGTAGCATGAAGCTTAGAAAGTACCGTGGATTTAAGCTTTGATTGTTTACTTAAATACAAACGGCCTTTGTATCGAAGTTCATCATGGAGCCAAGATTACCCTGGGGAAGTTGGAGCATTGGATTGCAATTGTTGGATCAGCTACGAACTTTTGGGATCTTGTAGCCATTCCTGGCAAACGGCTTGGAGCCAATCTGGTACAATGAATGAAAGAGAAAAAGGGGATCCTTCATCTTCATATTTTCAGGAAACTGCATCCGCAACCACATTGTCTTTTCATTTCTTGTAAATGATCTCATAATCATATCCAAAGAGCTTAGTCACCCATTTTTGTTGTTCTGGGGAGGAAATGC
>ML787060.1:6414-72343 GCA_009831015.1 Picea engelmannii
AGTCCATCGGTTGCTCCACTTCCCCTTTCAGGGTCTCAGAAATAGGTCGGATCAGGAATTCTCAGAGCTCTATAGATGGTGTTGGACTCTCTCTAGGAGAAAATCACTTCCCAACAAACTCTCTCACCTAGAGAGAGATGTTCACATGCCTGACAACCTGCCTCTTCAACCACGGGCCTAACAACCCACCTCTTCAACCAATCTTCAACTCAGTTCCATCCAGGTGAGGACAAAATAAAGGGTTCAATATAGCTCAGGAAATGGAAACAATCAAAAATTCGGTAAGGCAGAGCACGAATCAGTTTTGGCAAGTGCAAATATGTTGGGCTTCACAGGAAAACATGGGTCGGCTTCCCCAGTTAGCGGTTTTAGAGGTGCGTGAAGATGTACAGGTCGACGATAGAGGCCAAATGAGTTAGACGAAGATGGAAGAAATGGGAAGCAAACCCCCAACAAGCTGACTTTCCAGCTTAAATTGCATGTGCCTGAGCTGACACATGTTGCCCATGAAGCTTGTTCCTTTCCATTTGGAAGTCACCCGTCCTCCCAAAAGAACTTAGGATAAAAACATATCCTTCTAATCATTTTTTGGAATAATAATAATTTACTATTCTCTTGGACTTAAGTTGTTAAGCTTAGCCCCTCTTTCCAACCTCTCAGCCTCCTCTCCCTTACCCAACCTAGTGGAAGCTTAGTACCCCATCACTCTTTCTTCGTTGTCAG
This sequence comes from Picea engelmannii, assembly GCA_009831015.1. Taxonomy (NCBI): domain Eukaryota; kingdom Viridiplantae; phylum Streptophyta; class Pinopsida; order Pinales; family Pinaceae; genus Picea; species Picea engelmannii. The sequence goes on from ML787060.1 coordinate 7,138, forward strand.
TTTACACACAGTGATGTTTTCATATTACTGATATGAATAGTTACATGTATAAAAATAGGCTCCTTGCTTTTAACACATAAGCTTACCATCTTATAATTGATCATCTCACCAGCCTACAAAACATGTTTACAATTCCTAAATACAATTGGGGCTCGTCCTTGGGGATATTACAATCCCCTCCCCTTATTTTTTCACTGCCCTCAATGCAACTTATTTACACAACATCAACAAGATTTTCAAAATCTTCAAAAAGATGCGGGTATTATGCCTACATAGCATCCTCATGCTCGCATGTCGCATCCTCAGGACTGTACCAGGTCCACTGGACCTTTACAATCCATATGCCTTGATTCCGGAGTTGTTTTCTCTTCCGATCCAATATGCACACCGGATGCACCTGCAAGACGCCTTCTTGATCCACCTGAATCACATTCCAATCAATTACATAATTAGCATCGGGTATATATTTCTTAAGTAATGAAATATGAAACACAAATTATGTCCAGTCATGGATGCAGGCAATGCAAGCATATATGCAATTGGTCCAATCCTTTATAGGATTTCAAATGGCCCATAATATATGGCTGCTAACTTGGAACAGTTTCCCAGCTTCAGGGAACTTATGTTGGCTTTCACTTTTAAGAAAACATGATCACCCACTTTAAACTCCCTATGGGTTCTATTCTTATCAGCATAATTTTCTTCCTGTCTTGGGCATCTTTCATATTCTTCTTAATCTTCAGCATTTTCTCTTCCATTTCCTTAAGCAACTCTGGCCCAACCACTACCCTATCAGTTGGGTTGTCCTAGCTTATTGGTGTGTTGCACTTTCTTCCATGAAGTGCTTCAAATAGGCTCATCTTCAGTGATGCTTGATACCCATTGTTGTAGGAAAATTCTACCAAGTGTAGGTAGTCTTCCCATTTAGATGGTTTGTCCATCACATACATCCTTAGCATATCTTCTATCACTTGGTTCACCCTCTATGTCTTCCCATCAGACTCGGGATGATAAGTAGTGTTGAAGTTCATATTTGTTTCGAACCCTTTGAATACACCCTTCCATAACTTTGAGGTGAATTTAGGGTCTCTGTCAGACATGATTGTTTTGGGAATATTTTGCAATCACACTACTTCCCTCATATAGATATCACCAACATTAGCTGGCTTATAAGTAGTTTTCAATGGAATAAAATGGGCAGCTTTTGTTGGTTGTGGAGCCTGATCATCTTCCTAATTCATAGGTCTTTTGTTTTCAACCTTTTGTATACCCCATGAAGTATTTACACCCCAGAAGTATGTACACTCTTCCATGTGGGGGAGTGCAGAGGGGGGTTACCCCCTCTGCGGGGTCTGGGGGCAAGTGGGCCCTCGAAGAAAAAATTGTCTTGTAAATGTATATTGTAATTTCATTGTAAATCTGGACCATTCATTATAAGGTCGCAGACCTACCAGTAGAAATTATGTTAGGGTTTTTTCCCCTAGAAGGCAACCCTCTGTTATGAGGGAAATGTATTGCATCTATGCATTATGGAGAATATTGTATTCTGAGATCAGAGACTATGAGAGAAAGAAGAGGAAGTTACAACAGGTTTGTTGTAGGTTGTATCACTTCATTTTGTTGGATAATAATAAAGGAAGGACCTAGTAATTTCTTTGGTGGACGTAGCCCACACTGGGTGAACCACGTATATCTATGTCTCTATTTTATTGCGTATCTTTTGTGTTTTATTTCCGCATTTGTTTTATTTTATTGCTCCGCGATCTTGTTTTTCTAACAGCTTTTGTAAGCTTATCCACCACCACCATGATGGAATCATGTTGTTTTCCGGTTCTGGGTAATCCTGTGATGAAATCCATTGTCACCACTTCCCACTTCCACTCAGGAATGGGTAAAGTTTGTAGCAACCCTGTTGGGTGCCTATGTTCAGCTTTGACCTTTTGACACTCCATACATCTGGCGATGTATCCCGAAATTTCCTTCTTCATACCTGGCCAAAAGTAATGGCTCTTGACTCCTGCCACTTTTTTCTGATATCAAGGGTGTCCAACATAAGGCACATTATGCATTTCTTTCAAGATCGTAATTCTCAACTCTTGGGAATTACGTACATAAATTATTTTTTTGTACAAGAGTGTTCCATCAGCTTCCAATTTATAATCTTCCACTTTATGTATCATCTTACCTTGTTGTAGATTTGTCACCAATTCCATGTATTGCGAATCTGCATTTGTAGCTTCCAAAATTATGCCTTTAATATTAGTTTGATACATGTTAATGGATGTAACATGTATTTAATGCACTCTTCTGCTAAGTGCATCAACCACTTTGTTCTCCTTTCCTTTGATATGTTTGATATCAAAGTCGTACTCACAAAGGAATTCCAACCATCTACTCTTCCTAGCATTCAAGGTTGGTTGATCAAAAAAATACTTCAAACCGTTATGGTCTATCCTCAGTTCAAACCTCTTTCCCATGAGGTAATGTCTCCATTTATTTAGAGTGTGTACCATGGCCGCCAACTCCAAATCATGAGTTGCATAGTTATTTTTATGATCCTTCAGCTTTATGAATTCATAACGTACCACAAATCCATTCTGACTGAGGACTCCTCCTAGTCCTTCTTTGCATATATCTGTACACACTACAAAATATTCATTCGGATCTGCAATCCTCAAGGTTGGAGCACTGGTTAACAACTGCTTCAATTGTTGGAAGCTTCTCTCACATTCTTTTTTCCATTGAAATTTCTTCTCCTTCCTTTGCAAGGAAGTGATGGGGTGAGAAATCCTTGAGAACCCTGCAATGAACCTTCTGTAATAGCCAGCTAGACCCATAAAGGATATGACTTCTGTCACATTCTTCGATGCTGACCATTCTCTGATGGCTTCTATCTTCTCAGGATCCACAACTATCCCATCCTTTGAAATGATATGCCCCAAGTAATGGATCTGTTTTTTATCAAATGAGCACTTGCTCAATTTGGCATATTATTGGTGCTCTCTTAGAACCTGCAACACCATCTTCATATGATGTTCATGCTCTTCCTCCGACTTGTAATACACCAGGATGTCATCCAAAAAGACTATGACAAACTTGTCTAGATATTCCCTGAATACACCATTCATTAGGCACATGAAAACAACGGGTGCATTTGATAACCCAAATGGCACCACTGTGAATTCATAATGACCATACCTTGTTCTAAAGGTGGTCTTGTTGATGTCTTCATCCTTTATCCTTATCTGGTGGTACCCTAACCTGAGATCTATTTTTGAAAATATCTTGGCATCCTTCAACTGATCAAAGAGATAATCGATCCTTGGCAAAGGATACTTGTTCTTAACAGTCACTTTGTTCAACTGTCTAAAATCGATGCACAATCTTAATGTCCCATATTTGTTCTTCACGAACAGTTTCAGGGCACCGCAAGGTGACACACTTTGGCATATATACCACTTCTTCAGAATTTCTTCAAGCTGCAATTGCAGTTCTCTCAGCTCTGGTGTACTCATTCTATAAAGAGTTTTTGACACTGGAGTTGCTCCAGGCATCAGGTTTATAGAGAAATCAATATMTCTATTTGGGGGTAGTCATGGTACCTCCTTGAATACATCTTAAAAATATTTTAGGACTATCTCTATTTGGGGGTAGTCATGGTACCTCCTTGAATACATGGTATTCAATATTTGGCACCTTATCCTTAGTGGTTTCCTCCATACATGCTGCAAATATTTGGCAACCCTTCCTGTAACACTTCTTCAGTAGCATTGTTGAGATTTCTCTAACTGTAACTGCCCTTGGGATTCGCTGTACTTTTCTTGGGTTTCCTTCCTCATCCAGGCAAGTGAATGCCTTTCTACAACAGTCTAACATGGCATGGTGTTGGTCCAACCAATCCATCCCAATTAGACAGTCTTAGGAACCTAAAGGTAAGATATTCAATTTAGCCCTTGTGCTCAATCCATTCATGTCCACCGGGCATGACTTAACCAACTCAACAACCTTTCTCTTGGCTCTTTTATCCAACTGCACTAACCAATATTTTCTATGCTTGCTTCTTGGAAAATGCAAACTTTCCACCATTCTAGGAACTATATAACTATGAATAACCCCTGAATCAATTAAAATAGTAAAGGTATGGTTATTGATCATACCTTCAACTTCAATCATGTGTGATTAAAATTCATCTTGTTTGTTGTCCAGGGTTGCATAGATCCTTGGTATGCTACTGCCCATGTCCTCCATTGTTTCTGCTTTCTGAGCATTGTGGACGACTCTCACTTTTCCATTTATGTGGGGATAATCTTTGTACTTGTGGCTTCCCTCATAGCTCCAACATTGAATGGGAATCTTCCTTTGAATTTGTCCCCCTACTTCAGCCATTCTCTTCTATCTAAAAGATGGTTGTCCTTGAGGACTATTTCTGAAAAAGGGAGTTTTGTTTCCCTCCTGCCTCTTCTCTTTCTTGAACTTCTTCTTGTCGTCCCAAGCCTTCCGGAAAGTGGGATTTTCTCTTTGCTACTCATATAATAATTTTTCTCTCCTTATAGTTTCTTCCATAGTTTTAGGATCATCATACTAGATGTTGTCACCTATGGAAGGTGGAAGTCCACTCAGATACCTTTGAATTTTGATAGTCTCATCTTTGATGAAAGGGACATACTTCATCAATTCCAAAAACCTTTGCTCGTATTCATCAATGGACATAATACCCAACTTGAGTTCAAAGAAATCTTTCATATTTCTGTCATAGTATCTCTTAGTAAAGTATTTCTTTTCGAAATACTTCTTGAATTCCTTCCAAGTAGCATTTTTCTCTTTAATGTGTTGCACCTGCACAAGTTGATCCCACCACATTGATGCCTTTCCTTTGAGTTGATACATTGCAATTCTTCCTTCTACATCAGAGGAATAATTCTACAGTTTGAAATATTTACTCATTCCAAGAAGCCATGTCTCAACATCTTCCTCCTTCTAGTGCTCTCCATCAAATGTAGGAGGTTTAATATTGTTCACTTATCCCTTCAGTTCATCCACTTCAAATTTCCTCTGCTTTCTGATAGGAGATGGGCTTGAACTACTGTGTTCCCTCCTCTTAGAGTGCCCTTGGGAGTGATGATGGTGTCTTCCAACACTCCTTGATTTCATCCTTTCATCAGGAGACCCGTGACTTACTGATTCAATGGAGTCACTCGCCTTATCTAATTTCTTTTCTATCCTTTCCAGGATCTGTATCAACTTTATATTGAATTATCCATGTTGTTCCCTGGATTTCATGATATTTTTTTTATCTTCTCGGTGAGTCTGGGCATCTTTCTGCAATCTTTCAATGATTCTCATCATTTTTCCCTCCTTATCTATCTCTTCTCCATTCCCATTGGAGTTCGATCCTTTAACTCTGAAATGGACATTCATTCCTTTAGCTTCATTCTATGAACTGAAAGCATTATGTGTCTCCTCGATTTTATGCACTCTATGACAATTTGGTTTGGTTCTGACAATTGTAAACTGTACAAACACAATGTGCAGTCGATCGAAATTTTTCAGGCCATCAGTCCTTAAAAAATTCCACAGTATTCATAAACCAATCTAATTCAAAGAAAATTTTTAGATTCAATTTTCTTTCTAAGCTCTACTCTGTTCTGTAATAATTTTAGGGCACTAGCCCTTTTCTCTTAGTCCCCAACCCACGTGACCATGGGCTATTTCCAAATGCTAGGTTAATAGGTGCTTATTCAAGACTTCGGGCCTCCATCTTCAAAAGTTTTCAAAGCACATCTCAACAAATCTCTCTAAGTTCCGGATTACTGAACTCATGAAGTAGGGTGGATCAATAGTGCACGACTACCCAACATCCAACGGCTGACACTCACTATGGAACCTCAAGCATTTGAGTTCTGGGACTTCGAAGCTTCAGGACTTCAGGACTTCAGAGGATTTCACATCCGCGCCCCCCCAACACCCTGAACCATTAATCTCTGAACACTTCCATGTCACCTTTGGTGACATCATTATGTCATGTCACTTCAGCGTTACAAAACTTCATAAGGTTCTTCTTTTCATTCCCTATGAACCATCCTTCCAAAGTGTCAAGTCTCTGGACTTCACAACTGGCCTCATGCGTCCCCTGGGACCCATGACTTCCATGCTTGAACTAAGATACCGAATAATCACATCACTTAACTCTTTTCAAATTGCAGGGGCATGCATCCGCGGTTTGGAGTAACCTGCCTTTCGTCCCACAATTCCTCTGACGCTGACACGTAAACCACCCAGTAAAATCATGGTTTGGATTGTGGGACCACCTTGGGAAATTAACTCCCATGTAATTTGGGTCCCCACAATGCCTCCTGGCCATCGATCTTGATGTATCATGATCAACACCAGTGTGGGCCTGTCGACCTTTAACTATGTTATGTAACCTCAGGGCCCACATAGTACAGCTGACAACATTCCAGGTGGGGGCACATGGCAGGTATAGGGGAGGTCCACACCACCTCCAAGTGATGTCATCATGACTCACCACTTCGACTCTTCGGGCTTCGTAGCTTTGGACTTCGGGAGTTCTCGCCTCCTCACACACTAATTCTTTCAAACATCAAAATCCAGAACAAGCCCATCTGCTTACATGTGTCCCTCTTGACAGACGGTCTAGATTAACTCCAGAATTCAGAGTTTCAAGGGCTTTCTCCCTTCACCACTATGTTTCCCTTTTTAACTTGGCTTGATCCAATGCTAAGGCTTCTCCCCAGATCTACGGTGTAGATCTCCTCCGGGACTTCTGAGCTTCAGGCTTCGACCCTTCTCTTATTTTTGCACCTAACTTCACCGAAGTCACGAATTCCAAAGGGCTTCCAAGTTAACCCTCATGCACCTTCTCCAAATATGTCGGTCGTGAATTGTCCTCCTTCTCTTGAACAGATCCTACGACCCACATTACTCTGTATCCCAATACTACATCTGTTGTGTTTTTATAATATTGCTACACCTCTTGAGCTTCATAACAAGGCCAAGGTAACCTCTTCACACTCAGGAATGTTCTAAGGTTTGAAATTGGGTCCTCTTGACACAATTTCCACCTAAAACATTGGTTCCAATGACCACTTATCCAACCCATACAGACTCAGTGCTTGAACCTTGGCTCTAATACCAATTTGTAACGTCCCCATCCACAAACAGGCCGGGCAACGCCACTTCTCACACACTTCACTTAGCTCAACTAGCTATGATACCAATTTGTAACGCCTCAGCCACCCAGGCTGGTGCATGTTACTCATAGAAATGACAATTGTCATATGCATATAAATATAAACCTAAATAGAAAACGTATTATGTTCATACATAGATTAATGAAGAAATAATAGTAAAATCATACATGTAGTACTTCATAGGAGAAACCCATAATATAACAGCATATACAGGAAATATTCATCAATTATCACACATGTACATATACACAGCATGCAAATTATCATAGGAATAGATACTCATCTTTCAATTCAAGTACACCAATTGTGTGAAGACCTTCCACAAACCTCCCAGACTTAGACCACACTGTTGATAACACTCAGTAGTGGGTCACCCCTGAGCTGGGACTAAGCTCCACCCAGGGAAAGGGAATGCTAGACTAGGCTGAGGTTATAGGAAACTACACAATGCAACTGGAAGGATTCTCTTCAGGAGCCTTCTTACGCCCACTACTCACAGACTCTCATTCCCCACATGCATGTTCCACCCCGGGAATATGCACCTTCATTGTTCCACAGTCCATTGGTTGCTCCACTTCCCCTTTTGGGGTCTCGACAACAGGCCAGATCAGGAATTCTTAGAGCTCCATAGTTGGTGCTGGACTCTCTCTAGGAAAAAATCATTTCCTAGCAAACTCTCTCACCTGGAGAGAGCTCCTCACAGGCCTGACAACTTGCCTCTTCAACCACAGACCTAGCAACCTTCCTCTTGAACCAATCTTAAACTCAATTCTAGCCAGGTGAGGACAACAACAAAGGTTCAATATAGCTCAGGAAATGGCAACAACCAAAAATTCGGTAAGGCAGAGTATGGCTCAGTTTTGGCAAGTGCAGATATGATGGCCTTCACAGGAAAACACATGTCAGCTTCCCTAGTTAGCGGTTTCAGAGGTACGTGAAGATTCAGAGGTCGATGACAGAGGCCAAACAAGTTAGGCGAAGATGGAGGAAATGGGAAGAGAACCCGCCAACAAGCTGACTTTCCAACTTAAATTGCATGTGCCTAAGTCGACGCATGTCACCTGTGAAGCACGTTCCTTTCCATTTGGAATTCATTCGTCATCCCAAAAGAACTTGGGATAAAATCATATCCTTCTAATCATTTTTTGGAATAATAATAAATTATTATTTTCTTGGACTTAATCCCTAAAGCTTAGCCCCTCTTTCCAACCTCTCATCCCCCTCTCCCTTACTCATCCTAGTGGAAGCTTAGTCCCCCATCACTCTTTCTTCGCGGTTGGTCTACACATAGCGATGTTTTTATATTACTGATATGAATAGTTACATGTATACAAATAGGCTCATGCCCTTTAACACCTAGTCTCTCTGGCCTAATAACACATAATCTTACCATCTTATAATTTCTCAGCTCACCAGCTTACAAAAAATGTTTACAATTCATAAATACAACTAGGGCTCATCCTTGGGGATATTACAACATCCTTCCTCCTCTCCAAGATTTTGTTCCCTTTCTTCTTTTCCCTAGTTTCTCCTTCTCCTCCCAATAAAAATGATTCCCCCTCTCCAAGTCCAACCCCATATTCCTTATCCCTCTCTCTCGAATCCTTCCCCTCATTAATTCCCCCCCTACCTTATCTTTTGTCATTAATTCTTTACGTACCTTTAATAAAATAAAATGATCCCCTCCCTTTTTTTGTTACATTACTTAATTCAAAATAATAAATAAATAAAATGATAAAATCTAATTATTTCAATAATTAGTTTACTTAGATAGATTGATGATTAAATAAATTCCCTTTTAGTACATTAATGACTTGATTTACTTTAATTAATTATGATCATTAATTAATCTAATTGGATTGTTACAAGTATATCATCTAGGAACACAATTAAAAACTTGTCTAGATACTCTCTGAACACTCCATTCATGAAACACATAGAGATTGTTGGGGCATCTGATAGTCCAAATCTTGTATGAATTCATAATGCCATATATTGTCCTAAATGTTGTCTCGTTGATGTATTCTTCCTTAATTCTCATTTTATGATAACTTGATCTCAAGTCAATCTTGGAAAATATTCTTGCACCTTTCAGTTGATCAACTAAGTCATCATTTTTTGGAAAAGGATATTTGTTCTTTATGGTGACCTTATTCAGCTGTATGAAATCAATACACAACCTTAAGGTTCCATCTTTCTTCTTCACAAAAATAATCAGCGCTCCCCACGATGACACACTTGGGCATATATACCCCTTCTTTAACAACTCTTCAAGCTGCATCTGCAACTCCTTCAATTCTGGTGTGTTATTATGTATGGTGTCTTTCATACTGGGGAAGCTCCTAGCACCAAATTGATAGAGAAATCAATGTCTCTCTTTGGTGGATATCATGGGATTTCTCTAAAAGCATCTTCAAAATCCTTTAAGACTAGATAGTCATCAATGCTTGCCACTTTATCTTTGGTGACCTCTTCCATCTGGGCTGCTAAAATCTGACATCCCTTCCTGAAACTCTTCTTCAACTGCATAGCTGAAATTTCTCTAACAACTACAACTCTTGGAATGCCTTGAACCTTGCCTTCCTTCCCTTCTTCATCAAGACATGTGATTGTCTTGTTATAACATTCTAGGACAACATGGTGTTTTTCCAACCAATCCATGCCAATTAGACATTCATATCAACCCAATGGTATGATGTTTACATCTACTTTTTTGTTGAGTCCATTCATGTCTATCGAACAATCTTTAACCAACTCATTTATTTTCCTCTTAGCCCATGTCACTAACTGAAGTAATCAAGATTTATTATGCTTACTCAGGTTTGAAAATGAAATCTTTCAACAATGTTAGCATTTATGTAACTATGGCGAGCTCCAAAATAAATTAAAATTGCTACGGGCTGGTTGTCAATCTTACCTTCCACTTCAAGCATGGGAGATTGATATTGTTCTTGCTTGTTGTCCAGGGCTGCATAAATCCTTGGAATTATTCCTCCCATGTCTTCCATTGTCTCGTCCTCTAGAACGTTGTGTAAATTCATCATTCTTTCCCCTTTGTGAGGGTAGTCCCTTATACAAGTGATTTCTCTCCAATGCCCAACATTGTATAGGTTGTTGCCTTGGCCTTTTCCCAAATGAATATGCAATCTTGTGCTCATTTTGGGTTGAATGACCTTGTTGATTTTCTTGGGTGTTGTTCTTAAAAAATGGTGGCTTAAAACCTTTCTACCTTTGATCATTTTTACCCTTCATCTTGTCATTCCAAGCCTTTTGGAAAAATGACCTTCTTCTTCTTTGCTCATAGAGATTCCTTGGTATCCTTATGGTTTCCTCCAAAGTCTTGGGGTTATCATATTGTATCTTATCAATGTAGAAGGAGGGTAACCCACTTAGAAACCTTTGGATTTTGACTTTTTCATATTTAATGAAGTCAACATACTTCAACAATTCAAAGAACCTATTTTCCTATTCGTCCATTGTCATGGTTCCCAACTTGAGTTCAAAGAAATTTTTCATCTTTCTTTCGTAGTAATGCTTGGAAAAACATTTCTCCTGAAATATCCTTTGAATTGCCTCCATGATATCATTTTCTCATTGAGGTTCTTGGCTTGCTTGAGTTGATCCAACCACATGGATGCCTTTCCTTGCAAGTGGTAGGTGGAAATTCTAGCTTTTACCCAAGATGGGTAATCATACAGTTGTAATTATTTCTTCATTTCCAACAACTAGGCCTCAACATCTTCTCATTTTCTATGCTCACCATTGAAAGTTGGTGGATTGATCTTCTTGAGATCACCTTGCATGATGTGTTTTCCTCCTTTTCCTCCGAACGGGAGACACACTTGGGATGCTCCGTGGACCTAAACTTCTATGATTTTTTCTAGTGGATTTCCTTGGGGAATGATGATGCATGCTCATGCTTCTTGACTACCTATCATTTCCATGATCATCCCTTTTTCTATGGGATCTAGATGTTGACACTTTCCTAGCACTAACTGCTTGCTTGGTGCCATAATCCTTATTGATTTGCTTATGCAACATATTTAATCTATGAAGTATCTCTTCTTGAGCCTTCATAATCCTTTCATTATCATCTTTGTGGCTCTGCACTTCCCTATGCAGACTTCTCATAGTTACAGGCTCTTTCCTGTCTCTTCTTCCATTTGACTCTACCTCAACATTATCCATGTTGAAATGCATACCTATGATCTCTTCCTCATGGTTGTAAGATCCCTGAGCATGTTCCATAATTCCAGTCCTCATATTATAAGAACTAAATTTTCTTTACGTACCTCTAATTCTGCAAGAAATGTGCATGTAATAATTATTGTTAGAACATGCATGGCATAAAACATTTTAACCATTAGAATGCAGGTTATTTCTTCACTAATTTATGAAGGACATATTGCACCAATTCAAATTTGTATTCCTTTGATGTAATTCCTTTCTAAAACAATTTTCCAACGACTGTACTCAAGCCTCAATTTGAGTTATGGGAAAAACGTTATAACATTTATAAGATGCAATTTCCACTCATTTACTGCTACATAAAGTTCTTTATTAATTTTTGAGAAGTTTTATTTCCCAATTTATAATTCTAGGTGGTCATATTTCTTATACTCCTCAATACCATTCCAATGACTATTCATTTTCCCATATCCGAGCTCCGAGATGAAAGTTATGGTTCAGAGAAGTTTAGTCTATTTTACCCAATTTACCCATGTATGTTGCATGTGTCTTATTTCTCTTCTTGTGCATTTTCAGGTACCCATAACCAAAATATGACTCCACCATTGACTTCTATGGGTCATATTCTTTCCATCGATTACTCATGTTCCCCAAACGAACTTTCGAGCATGGATTTATGCTTTCCAGAAGTAAATTTGGTGCCAAAATTTTACCCTCATTGTTTTGGCTGTAACTTTCTCATACGAGCTCTGTTTTGAAAACACTTTAGCTCATTGGATACCTCTCTCCAAGTTATTTTATTTGAGGTGTAGAGATAAAGTGTATCTTGGTACACTTTATTCACGTGGGTTTTGATTGTCTAAAAATGTCGTTTAGGGCCTAAAAAATGCCCCACAAGTTAATGACCTTCAAAAACCACAAAAAATTGCATTAAAATGAATGTTTTACTACTATAACAGTTCTTTAAATATGAACCATTGATATCAAATCATATGGAATCTGATTCATTGATTGGTGCTACATCATCCATTGGTGACCGATGTTCTCCGTTGGGCGCGCACCACACTTTTCCCTATCTACCGATGCGACCATTGACCATCGACCCAACTCCCCGACGACTGATTTGCACACAACTCTTAAATCAGTCAATTTGACCATCGAATATCGACTATCTTCATTGGAAAACAAAAAATCCTCACTAATTTGGTTGACGCCCGACCATCGACGATCCATGAGAACTGTCAAAAACACTTCCACAAATTGACCTACCTGACCATCAACCACTTCTGTTAGTTGACGTGGCATGACAGGTCATCCTGAGGTGTCAACTTAGGTGACATGGCATGACACATGGATGTTGACATGGAATGATGTGTCATCGGCCTCTTTCCTTCATTGGACATCAGTGGATTCTCTTGGATGACCCAAACACCTCACCGAATCGGTCGACACCCAACCATCAACCCATCGATCATTGACGACTTCTCTTGCTTGATTTGGAACACTTCACTGAATCAATCGACAACCGACCACTGACCCATCGACCATCGGTGAATTTTGTTAGCGATTGAAAATAATTTGTTGGATTCATCCAACACTTGGACCGTTGGCCATCGGTGGTCAGAGATGTCTTCTGGTCGAACCAAACTCTTTTCCTTTTCGGTCGACCCGACCATCGGTCGTCGGTGATTTCTCTTGACTAATTTCCATACTTATAAGTTTTCAACCAAAAACCCCATCGAATCTAAGTCATCGATCTAATTCGTTTAAAAACCCCTGAAATGAATCATGGTTGTCGATTTGATCAACCTTTCAAAATGATCAAAATGAATACAAATTATCGATCTGATCCATTTCCCAAAATGTCAAAATTAATCATGACCATCAATTTACTCAACCTTTTAGACGATCGATACCTTATGGATTTTTAAATTTATCATGAAAAATTTGGGTTGTCGATCTCGAGATCAAAAGCGATCTCGATCGTCGATTAACCAAACTGCCTGCAATTCTACAGTAGCCATTAAAACTCAAAATTCTACCATTTCAAGTCGAATTCGGCTCTGCAACTCACATATTTACTCCATTAAATTTACTAAACAGATCCAAGTCACTCAAACTCAAATTTTACTCACGAATTTGGGGATTTCACTCAAATTTCTCTTTATTTTCCCCTAAATTCATCACAGACAAGTATACAACAGTGAGTTTTTCTCAAATTCACATGGATTCGAGCCCATACAAGCCCGATGTTTGAACAAGATGCTCTGATACCATATTGTAATGTTCCCCAACCCAACTGAGGGACACTACAATGTAGAATACTCATAAAAATGAAATTGATGTTAACTAATTTAATACTTTTATAGCTAATTGATTTCATGTAGCCTTCATCTATGAATTAAAACCAATTTTAATTGTTAATTGTTACCATTATTCATATTCATCAACAACATGCTAAAATGCTCATGAAATGCAACCAATAATTCAAACACAACAACATATAATCAATCTTATACACAGAGTTCATGCACAACATTTATACACATAAAAATAACACATCAACAAGATAAAACTCTTGTCTTTTAAATCTGTCATGCAACTAACTTCTTGTGATAGGCGTTCCACCCAACCATAGACTGATTGTTCCAAATCTCAACATCCAGTCACCCCCGAGCTAAGGATATTAATCCACAAAAGGAGGTGGTATCTCATTGTCCACTCACTGCTCATAAACTCATAACCCACTGATATTCTCGTATAACTATCTCAATTTTCCACCATTTCTCTTCCTCTTAACCTATCCAACCCAAGGAATGTACCCCTTCACTGATCTAAGTCCCTTGGGTGTCCCATTAGTTTATCAGGGTATCTTTGGCATAGGTAGCTAGGAATGTCTTAGCTAGGAACTCAAGGGAACTTGTTGCTAGAAAAAACTACCAGGAAGCCACAAAAAACACTTGTTGTTTTAGTGCAACCCACTGAGGAGTTCACTCTTCAGGCCTGACAACCCGAATCTTCAATCTTCAGCTCCAAAACAGTCCAAATATGATTCAACATGCTCGAGAATTCTTCCTCCAAGGTTGCACCAGCTCCAAGCTCTCTCTTTTTTTATCTCTACTTGCTTCCCATGCACAAAAACTCCATGTGTAAAATTGTTGTCCCAACCCATACAAATTTCCTCCCCTTTGTCTCCCTTACTTGACTCACACACTTCCCCAAGTTGATTGTACTCAACCCACATGTGCCCAATAAATTTGGGATGTGAATACTCACACCCACCCTCTTACATGTATTCAATGATTGACTTTGGGAACACTCAATCAAAAGTTAGAAGGTTCATATACAAATAACAAATTTAGGGAAAAAATGGGTTGAATTAATATACATATGTAATTCTCCATTGGACCCCCTCTTGGCCATTATCCTAGACCCTCCCCTCTCTTGTGGATTAATTCAGCCCCCATCTCTGTCCATGTCCCCTTAGCAGTTGGCATCACATTTTATTATTTAAAACATAGAAATACAATTCACATATTACATTGTTTTGGCTATAGCCACACATTGTATCTCTATAAGCATTAATTAAACTAGGGATTATACTAGGGATGTTACAACACACACACACACACACACACACACACATCTATATAGCACCCACAACTGTTTGTGCTAATTTATATTTGAACTATCCCCCCTCTTACCTATAATATCCAAATAGAGGGAAGTTTAATTGTTAGCCACTATATCAATTCTATTCTCTAGTCAATCATATTTTCTAGTAGTCTGATCCTTTCTCCATAGCCTAGAATAAAGTCAGCCCCAACATTATCCAACATAAGAAATTGACATTCGGATATTCCAAGGAAGAGAAGGGTTGTAATGAGGTTTTCCTTGGAACACACACACACACACACACACACTAAAAAAAAAGAGTAGTAGTTATTTATATTAACATAAAAAATTACAATAAATAGACCAGTACAAATTTCATTATGATCCATAAAACAATTATTATTGAGTTGGAAAATAGATGTAGGTTCATCATATTAGGAATGTTAAATTTCATGCAAAACCAAGTTTTCCTTTTCAAAAACCTATATGAGTAATGCTTGACAAAATGTTTTAACAAAAACACAAACTCATAGAGCATAAGAATAATAATGAAATTAAAACCCTAACTAAGAACTAGCTAAAAATTCAACCTGAATCACTAAGTTAAACTCTTTTGGGAGTAATATACAATGTCGTATTGATTTAGGGTAGTTGGCATCATATCCTGGTGGGGAATGTTAATGAAACTAGTAACTATAACAAGAAGATCTTGCAAATTGTAGATGAAGGCCTCCAAATCAAGGTATTCTGTCTATATAATTCATATAGTAGACCTATATTCATATTCCTATTCTATCAACTTGAGGATGTGTTTTCTTGACTCTATGATAAAATTGTCATGGGATTCATTAGCATGATTGTTTGCAATTAAATTCATGTTCTCCTATTTATGGTCTTCATGGTTGACTTGGTGACATTTCCTCACACCTCTTCTAATTCCTTCACATGTTTCCTTAGACTGCCTCATATCATGAACCTACCCAACTGTGGCACAACAACAATCATAGTGGTCCATATTGGTCAGAGGGGGCCTATCACTAACACTCGCTTGAGATTTGAATTCTATATACATACCAAGAGCATGGATGATAATAATGAAATATCAAAAGAAGAAGTGAAAAACCCCAAACTCTTCTATATTTTTTCATCCATTACTTCACATGACTCCCATATAGTTTGAAAATAAATAATGCACCATCCTCTTAGTGTCAAAATTCTTATATGAATACCATTTCATACTAGAATGACCCTACCTTAAAGTCTCGTTAAGAGTAAAGAGGTAGACATCAAAGGGAGCCTCCTAGTTTCCCCTTTAGGAAGCTTTGAATTATGTGACTTGAGAGGAGAGAAGCTCCCTTATCTTATATAAAAATATAATTCACTGACGAGATTAACCTGCTTGATTACTTCATTCATCATCTTATGGCCTAAGCATCATATTTCCCTTAGGTCTTATGGTTCCACATTTTCCATGAAATCTGTAGAGGTATTAAGAGCTCATGTCACTTAGTAAAATGACACCTTATGGGATCATTGCAATGAAAGTTATGTCCTCTAGATAATTTGAGCCACACCAAGATAGGAGGGGACACTTAGATAAAACAAATATTTAACTCTTTTCATGGAGTTGTCAACGATTATTATTGAAGATGGGGTTATAATACTTATAAGTGTAATACCTTGGTAGTCTATTTGTTCTTTGACTTCAATGTTTGTAGCAAGCCTAAGCCCCCATGTGAAAGCTAGTTCTTGTTTTCCTTTGAGATCCAATATAATCCCCCCACATTTTCCACTAGGATGTATTAATTTCACTAGGATAACTAGTTATCAAAGTTTCCATTCCCTAAACACAACTTTCAACGGTCATTCCTTGAAGTATGGTGGTAGAATATCTTCCATAGCTTCTACTTTCTACTTGTCATGGATTGTAATCATTCATGTTCCCATTTGGAAAAATTAATGAGATGATCTATGCCACATCTATATCATTGATGGCCTCCTCCATTAATATTGTTACATTCATGATATTGTTTTTAGGATGTGAAATATCATCTTTGAAGATATATCGATTATGCATAAGCCAATTTCTCCACACCAAACATTTTGGGACGAAAAACTAAGCTTGTTCCAAGAGTGATCCATTAAAAAAAATTGTGAGATATTTTCTCTTGTAGGTGTGCATCAATTGCTTCCAATATCTAGGGTGAGATAATTCCACTTAAATCTCATGTATGGATTTTCACCATATCAAATTTGTAACCATGCATTCCAGAACTAGAGGAAGGGAGGATTCCTCCTTTGATTTACAAAATAATGCAGATAGAAGGAGCCTTGTTTCCTATTTTGTGAAGATTATATGAACTGAAGAGATTATTATAAAACATTAGCCAACATAAGAAATTGACATTTGGAAGGCCATCACCCCCCCATACTTTCTTCCAAACACAAGAGGGGAAAGGTAATTCTTGATGGGTTGATTCCTTTTTAGACATTGTATTCTCCATGTTAAATTATCCATGATCTATTGTCACCTTCTAATTGTTGGATTGGAGTCAACCCTTTAAGCACATTGAAGAGGGATTTGGATTCCTATTGTAATTCCATAGGGGGATTAAGTGTGATAAATCTTGAACACTAATTTTTTCTCTCCTAATCCCACATTGAAGGATTAGCTAAGGTTGAAAATACTTAAGTCATCAACCTAACATGAAATTAGGAGAACTCCTCATTCTACAATAGGATATATTATTTTGGTGATTTGAGAGGTTGAATTGAGCAATCTATATATGGGAAACCTTAAGACCTCTAGAAGTGGCCCATCTAAATATTTCCTTCTTGGAGTACCTGGGAAGTGTTTTTTGTGAAGGGTTTCTTTCCACCACTCCAATTCACTCGAGGAAAGTCTCCAAACTAGATTAACACAAAATTATTTATTCATGAGAACCAAATCTCAAACAATAATATCTCCTCACTCAAAGGGATCATAAATTATATTTCAATTGATGAGTGTCAATTTCCTATTATTAGATGGCTTCCCACTATGACATAGGAAATCCCTAACTATATTTCCAGTGTTATGAAGGACTCTAACAATTTCAAACAAGGTTGAGCATAGGGAGAGGAGACAAAAGATTTTATAAATACTAGCTATTAGTATGCCCAGGTATCTAATAATTTTCCAATTTAGCTCTATAGAGAATTCTAATAGGAAATCTATCATCACTAGGATTCTATTTGGGACATTCCAACTACTAGATTTAATTTTATCTTTGTTTCAGACTCCCATTGAGGTATCCAAGAAATAATTTAATATCCTTTTGAAGTGCCCATATATGGTAATGGAAGAACTTCTAATTAGTAGGGCATCATTAGCTAGAAAGGTGTGATTGATCGGTTTACCGTTTGACCACTCCTTCTATACAAACTCTAGATAGAAAGTATTATTGTCTAACACATCCGAGATATATTATACCTAAAGCTTCAACAGTAAGTATGTAGAGAGATGAAGAGAGAGGATGTCTTTGCCTCAGTCCTCTAGACCATCCCAATTAGATTGTTAAGAAACCATTAATTAATGGAGCTATCCAAGGGCTTACAATGCAATCTCTTATCCAATTTATGAATTCTTGAGAGAATATGAATTTAATCATTACCTCAAACAAGGAGCTATGATGAACTTGTCAAAACGGTTGGTCATATCCAATTTTATGAGAATTCCTTTCTCTCTTTCTTTCCTACTTGAATGGATCACTTCCCACATAAGAAAAAAATGTTTTTAATGATTTGTCTCCCTCTTATAAAGCCTCTTTATTAATTAAGATAAGCATGGGAAGGAAAATGCCAAGCATGGTTGCAATCATCTTGGTCAAAAATTTTAAATGAAATGTTGAAAAGAGAGATGGGACGAAATCTATCAAACAAAATAGGATTTCTTTCTTTCAGAATGAGGGCAAGGAAATACAAGTTAATCTCTCCACCCAATTTTAGCATCTTCTTAGATCCTTCCAAAATTATCTTTAGGCACCCCTTGATGATGTGCTAACATTTCTTATAGAAATGGGTTGAGAACCCATAAGGTCTCAAGGATTTATCAATCTCCTTTAACCCTAAAGCCACTTCCATTTCATATTTAATGATTTTTTGCATTAGCTTCAATTTTTTCACCTTTGAGATGATTTTTTGGATGACACTTAACATATCCTTCAAATCCTATTCATATGTGGGTGGGGTGCATCTAGAGTAGAGGGCACTAAGGTGATTATGCGGTGCCTCCAAAATTTTGTCAAATTGAAGGATTTAGTTACCATTAGCCAATGATATTTCTGGTACATTGTTTTGGATATGTATAATAATTTCTCACTTTAACTTCAAGTTGTCCACCGTCGATACGATTTTGGGATGACACTTAACATGTCCTCCCAAGCCTCTTGAGATGTGGGTGGGGGACCTCTAGAGTGTAGGGCACTAAGGACATCATGTGATTCCTCCAAAAACAAATCAAATTGAAGGTTTTGATTACCATATTAGCCATTGAGATTTTCGATACATTATTTTCAGTACATGTAATACTTTCCTTATTAGTCCCTACCGTTCGGGCCTGAGGACTATTAGTAATCAATTTTTAAGTCTATGCACGTTAACCAATGTAAATGAAACAATTTAATCAAAGTTTTTCAATACTCTAGTTTTTCTCTACCAATCAAATGCCTACAACATTTTATATTACCAATAGGAAAATTTGAGGCCTTATTTGGCCTCATCTTGATGCATATAGCCACATTGTCCAAGAAAAATTAGATTAAAATACACCTTCGTTGAGTAAATTTTTGAGAAGTGAAGTGATGCTAGACATAGGTCTAGCATTACTTCACTAACATTAAATGTTAAACGTTTTATTTTCATGTGTAATACTTTATAGTACTATGAGATTGATCACGAACAACATGGCTATCCATTTCGTTCCAATATGGTTGTAGGTATGATGGACATGAGGATAACATGAAATCCTCTCTTCTCCACTATAAAGACTATCTCGTTGTGCTTTCCCCTCCAGATGACGAACCCCTCTCTTGTCTCTGTAAAGAGCATATTCCACTGCCTCTTGTCTTTGTAAAGAGCATATTCCACTACCTTTGAGTTTTCTTTGTTGTTGTGCTTTCTCATCCAGATGATGGACCCCTCTCTTCTTTCCCATCTTGCCTGTCTAGATGACGAAACCCTCTATGATTTCCCATCCAGATGACAGACCCCTCTCTTATCTATGTAAAGAGCATATTCCACTGCCTTTCAATCGTCTCTTTAAACTACAAGGATTATCAATGTTGGTCGTTATTCCCACTCATTCATAGGAAGCACCCTGCTAAATCCATAACGAAACAGATCAATCCCTCTCTCCCATATTACCTTTCAGTTAAATCATTCATAGGAAGCACCCTGATAAATCCGTAACGAATAATATTAATCCCCCTCGCTCGTATTACCTTTCGGTTAAGAAAGCATCCCTTTCATGGGAAATCGCCCGCCCAATATTATTTGGTGTGTCACTAGTGATGCTTTCGCTCGATCTCTATCGCTAGAGGAGGTGTGGCCTTCTAATCTAGGGGGCTTATATTGTGTTTGATTAGTAGCAGTAGTAAGTAGTGAGCAGTAGGGTGGCCTATCTATGAGTGTGAAGGGAGACGTGTAGAGACGGTCGAGCCACAGAAAATACTTATAGGTAGGGACAGACGGTCAAGCCACAAAAAATACTTATAGGTAGGGACAGACGGTCAAGCCACAATAAATTATAAATTAGAAGCAACTAATGACTAGCACGACGATCAAGTCCCACCTGTGAAAGCCAATATGAATTCTTTTCAAATTGGGGAAAGTGAATGTTCCTACTAAACCAACCAGAGTCAGTCAATTTTGCAAGATGTGGTTTGAAAAGAACATGGTAGACTAAACTAAACATGGTTTTGGAGAAAATTGGTCACCAATAGATATTTTTACAGTTATTCAAATTCACAAAAGTAATTTAAGATAACAATTATTCAAATTCACAAAAGTAATTTAAGATTACAGTTATTCAAATTCACATAAGTTTAAGAAATTTGAATTTACCTTTGATTCAAACTATTTTTCAACTGGATCACCACAAACTTAATTCACTTTCATAAGAAAATCTGGTCCCAAGCCTTCGAGTTGTAGTTGTCACCTTGAATTCTTATGTTTCTCGATCTGTGCCACCTATGGTTCTGAAGAAATTGTATCACCTCAAACTCAATTCATTGCCAGTGAATCTAGACCCATTGGTTTAAATGTGACTGATGCTAGTGATTCAACCTAGGATAGGCTGGAGAGTGGTATTCATTTCTAACCTTGATTAGAAATAATGTATAGAAAGTTGGTTGGATAGCCTTTCTCCATCGATTGGAAATAGCAGATAGACTGGCCTTTCTCATTGATACCTTGGATGGAAATAGCGGTAGGAATGTCCTTCCTCCACTAGAGAGCGAATTGAATCTGTAACTGGGTCTCAACTCTTGAAGGCACTCCGACTGATAAAGATATCTAGCCGAGGAACTAAAAACATAGTTGACGTCATTGAACCTGGAAGAAAATTTTAAGTTAGCAAGCAAATGTTTGAATGCATGTGCATTAAATGAACACGGGTAACACTTGTCTTCTTTTATAAGATTAAATCCCATAAAAGTGAACCCCTTTCTTAAAATTGACTACTTTTTCAAATTATTTATTTTGTAAATGGTTAACATAAATTAATATAAAATTCATTATTGCATATTGAATATAGCATGCATATAGTAAATAAGTAAAGTCAACTTTTCTTTAAAAATCAAAAGTGGATCAATAATGAAAAACTTGGACAAGTTTATGATAAACCACAATTCAATTTAACCAGTGTTCACAGATTAGAAGATGAATCATTATCAATAAATGTTGGAATGGTATTAAAATCTGTGTTATTAGTTAATCAAACGACTCATACTTTATTTTGATCTATCCAGGTGATTTTTCTGTTAGTGGAATTTAAATTACTTGTTAATATAATTTAAAACATAACAATAAAATCCTTCACTCTTTCATTTTTCTTTCCAAATGCTTAAGGGTTTGCTTATTTTGGCTTTATGTTTTATCACAAGGATTTGGATATGCTTTCTATAATGTCTGTTTTTCCACATTTTTCATCGTTTATTTCTATGGACCTGTTAGTCTCAGACAACAGTTAGATTCATGTATTCATTTGTACAATCTATTCTTCTACATGTTACCATGATTTCTTTGTTAGAAGGTTTTCAAGAACTTTGACATACCCAACAAAATTTGATCATGTCAATAATGTCAACATGCTTCTCAGTCATTTATCTCCTTCTTCTTGTTTACCAGTGGAATTGCAAAAGAACTGCCCATTTACATCCTTGAAATTGTCCAGGACACCTGTTCAAGGCAATGAGGAAGACATAATATAATGTGAGAATTTCATTCAAGTCATCTCACTTCACGGTACTTTTAAACAATATGGACGGTTATATATTATAGTTGCCCCAATAAAAAATCAGTTGGCTACCACCCGAGGATACGTTATATCGATGGAGTTGGAGAGCCCAGAATCCTAAAGTTGTAGTGTTGAGGTATTTGTTGAGGGAATCTCTTGATATATTTACTTAATTTTTTGGGCTAAGACATAGAAAGTTGATCCCATTACAAATATTCCCCATAGATTTTGAATGATTTCCCACATGGCTTGTTTCTACGGCTAGATATCATTAAATTAAAAGGGCAATGTGTCATATTCCTCTTCCTTCTCAATGTTTAAGGAGATTAGCTTGTGGTTTGATTGTAATGAAGGAATGTTTTTCGAATGAATTTGGGTGGAAACTAAAAGGAAGGGTATTTAAATAATGAATTGGTCCAATCATTCCTATATATGACAAGGACTAGGACTAAAACGTCTATTATTCTAGGTGTATTCCCCCTATGGGGACGAGGGTCTATAAGTCTGAATAAACTATCAATTTGTCAACAAGTTATCAATAAGGATCATAAACATATGAACCTTCTTTGTTATTGAGTGGACCAAATACCAGGTTTAAATCCCCAACTAGCATTCTTTGTTTAAGAGGCAAAGTATCTCCATAAGTTCTCAATGTTTCCCAACAAAGCTTTGGTGCATATATATTGAAGAGTTGTAAGAGGTGTCCAAACACCTTGTCAAACATGAGAGTTAACAAACAATGTTCTATTTTATGGACTAAAATCAATTCCACATCCTTTGGGTCCTAGAGAGTACCTATTACCCTTGCAGATCCCCTGGGACTAATACAAACTCCTTGACTATCCTTCCAAATAGTGTCTAGAAGATATTGAAAAAAAAGTTCTTGCAGTTGGGTCTCTTCTAATAGAACTAAATCTTGTCACTCTATTCTAATGAGACTCATAAGGCATTCTTGTATCTTTTTACTGCCTATACCTCTAAAATTCCAAGAGAGTGACTTTTTCCCTTTATTTTATAAGGCTTATCTTCACTTCCAAAGGCATTTTGAAGGGTAGTATATGCCCCTAGTGCCTAACTATGCTTTGCTTCTTCCTCATGCTTTTATTTTTTGTATTTTCTCCCTTTTTCGTAGATCTTTGGACTCATCCACCTCTTCTTCATATTGATCCTAATGTGCCTTGTTATGAGTGAGAACACAACTAGGAGTCTCTATGACAATACTTAGCCATGTATGAGTTATTGGATCTAAGACCATTTTTTCTAAGTTTGAGATTTACTCCAAAATAAGGGTATTACAGAGTTCTATAGGAGAGTTTGTATGATGGAAAACCCCCTAAGGTTGTGTATGCTTAGGAAAGAGTTCTCATACCTTTGAATCTTTGTCTTGAGTCTCTTGGTGTGGGACTTCCCCTCAAGGAGAGAGTGAGTTCAGGGTAACATCAACTATTTGTTTTTGTGAGGATGGTGGCTCCTGAGTGTCCATATCTTCTATCTGTATGACAAAGTTTAAGAATTCAAAATGGCTCTTCATAGATGACTCTGGCATTGGCTTTATTGGTCATCATTTTCTCAAGTCTTGACGATTTTTTAGCTAGAAGTAGTTGTTTCTCTATAGTGGTTGTTGTTGGCTCTGCCAATTTAGGTTTTTCTTCCAATCCTTTGCAAAATTATTGTACTTATGGTAGCTATTTCATTTGAAGGGGATTTCTTCATAATCGAGTGCTTGGATATGGATCCATCCATCTAGGATTAGTTAGATTGCCTTAGGTAGTCCTTTCTTCAAATCAACCTCCATACATATTATTGTGCAAGTGAACTAATTTGATCTTGGTTCAATGTGATTACTATGGCAATCCACATAGCTCCTTATCAATGCTAGGGTGGGTTTGATTGTCCCAGTATATAAGAGGAATATCACAAGGGAGATGGACTCATATCAGAAATGCGTTGGGCACATCTTCTTTAGGGTTGAAATCTAACAACCATTAATTCAAATACATACCTCATATAGCCATGAAACAAGGACCATTTTTGAATATCAAATTCTTATTTTATTTACTAATTGGATCTTGGTTCAATGTGATTATTGTGTCAATCCACATAGTTCCTTATCAATGCCAAGGGTGGGTTTGATTGTCCCGGAATATAAGAGGAAGATCATGAGGGAGATGGACTCACACTGGAAATGTGGTGGGTGCATCTTCTTTAGGGTTGAAATCTAACAACTAAGAGGAAGATCATGAGGGAGATGGACTCACACTGGAAATGTGGTGGGTGCATCTTCTTTAGGGTTGAAATCTAACAACTAA
This sequence comes from Picea engelmannii, assembly GCA_009831015.1. Lineage (NCBI taxonomy): Eukaryota > Viridiplantae > Streptophyta > Pinopsida > Pinales > Pinaceae > Picea > Picea engelmannii. Next base: position 31,956 of record ML787060.1, read on the forward strand.
GAGGAAGATCATGAGGGAGATGGACTCATACAAGAAATGTGGTGGGTTCATCTTCTTTAGGGTTGAAATCCAACAACCACTGATTCAAATACATACCCCATATAGCCATGAAATAAGGACCATTTTTTAATATCAAATTCTTATCTTCTTTGAAAAACAAAAGCATAAAAGACCCTGCGACAAAAGAATATTTCCATGCATTTTTGTAATGAGGTCTTCATTGATTTGGGGGATGACTAAAGTCTTGTAAATTGGCTGATGAGAGCTCGCTCCAAGAAAATGAGATCCTTCTTACGAGGTGTAGAAGGAGGACACATCGAAGAGAAATGGTCCAACTTTTTTACAAATCTAGAAGTTTCTTTGCGAGTTGAGTGCACCCTTTTCGTTGTAGCTACTGCAATTGCTTTGAAGGCTAAGATATTAAAGGAGAAAGAACCATAGGTACCTCCTTCATCTTGTAGATGTCATTAAAACATAGTTAAGAAACTCTAATACTCACATTAAAATAAATTAATAAATATTTATGATTACTTAAGATTATATGTAATTAATTAATACACACCCAATATTACAAATCCAAGAAAAAAAATTGCATACATAAACACACAAATTCCTATTTAAACTTCATAGTGAAAGTGTATAAGATCTAAAACACCTTACTATAAAAAAAATTATAGAGGGGGAAGGGCATGTGTACTTCCGTAGATTTTACCAGTCAAGTCAAATCCCTAGACTAAGGGGGTCCCTTGTCCCACAAACAAGGGGGTCTCATACACCAATTTGGTGTGGTTGTTATTATTATTATATAAGAAACAAATAAATTATAAAATTAAAATCATATTTTTCTTAATCTAACTTTCAAAACATTTATAATAAAACTGAAGAGGTGAAACCCTAAGCTAAGTGAAGAGGTGCAACCCTAAACTAGGTATGTGAAATGGGATGAAAAACTAGCTATGCTGTTTATATAGAGAAAATGATATGCCATTTAAAAAGAGTGGACAGCAAGACCAAAGGTACAGAGTTAACAACAAGAAGATGGATTGTGACAAGGATGAATATCAATGCACTGTGACTCTATCCACTGTTTTCGATCCGGTGAATATAAATCCCACTCACTTCCTCTATGATCGAAACACAGTTGAAACAGTGCAGGAGCTCAATCCACAGACACTCCCAACAATTCCTCATACCAGGCTGACATTCCTGCCCACCGATGTAATCCCCAATGTTGCCCTTAGAGCAGAGATGAGACAATATTTTGCACAAATTCTGGGCACCCAATACACAGGATGGGAAGTCATCCCAGACTACCCTCACCTCCTCTCCTTGCCCGCCATTCAAGAACTTCTCGCCCGAATTCGCCATTGTTTCCCCAACGAAGAAGAAAAACTGCCTGAAATGAGCGAGGAAAGCTGGTCCAAGGCCTGGAAACGACTCAATTATCTGCGCTTAAATCTCCAAATCAACCCTCTCAATCGCCAACTCTTCCTTTCCGACGAAAAGTCCATCAAATTATTAGGTAAAATCATCTCCGTATCCTATTCCCGCGCCCTAAAATCTGAAGAAACTGCCTTATTTCACAGAGAATCTCTCAGAACGATACGCGTCCTCGACATGAGCACAGATCAATTACGCGGTCAGCTAATACCCGAAGACGCCTCACAGTGTTCTCGATTCATACAATTTTTCACCAGAAATTTGCAGTCAACGGTCGAGTGCTTTCATTCCCTGTCCCTCGGTATTCTCTCGATCGTGTCGATCTTTCTGAAACCCCAACAGGTTTCTTGTGTTCTCGAATACCTTATGACAGCAAATCCCACGGCCCTTTCATCCACCAGTCTGAAAAACATAGCCCGTATTCTGAACAGTTTCTATGCTCCGAATTTTCTTGCGGGCGATATCCAATTGGTTCTCGATATGCTCAAATCTCTGGTGTCTGGGCTTGTGCAAATGTTTATATATCTCTTGGCTTTATTCAAAAGCGAGGATCGCTTGGGAGTTGTGGAGGACGCCTTGGATGCTCTTTATCTGGTGCTTTTTCTCATCAATCAGATCCTCCATGGTGCCCAACAAGTTCGAGAACCAGCTCTGGTTTGGAGTACTCATATGAATTTATTGGAAGTTGTCCAGGAAATGATCAAAATGGAAATCGATGAGGATCGGAACCCAGCTTTTGTTCATCTGACTGAGGCTCATTGGCTCTTACTATTCAGCATAGCAAATCGACTGTACCGAGACGCGGGTACCCTTCATACAATGAGCGCGGAACACTATCGCCGCCTTTCTTTGTTTTCACGTACACCCGTTTCTCTTGATTCGGAGCAACTCACAGCTTCGGTGCGCAAAGTACTACAGGAATTTCATTTTTTGTAACCATGTACGGATCGTTTGTAATCCTGTACGGATATTTGTAATCATGTACGGATCTTTTTAATCCTGTGTTCGATTCTTGTAAYCAAAGAATTTAGAGTTTTGATTAATTCGAAAATTTTGATTAATTCGAAAATTTAATTGAATTTTAAATATTTATATTAGTTTAAAATTATATTAAAAAAATWAAAAAATCTCATTTATATCTCAGTTATAAAACTACTGTTGTCAGAATTTTGGTGAGAGGGTTAYTCCGTTTACAGTGATGAGTATATATATATAACCAATCAATTAAGTTCACTCATCCATAGCATTAAGAGAATCATTCCATACTTTTGATAAAATACAGTGTCATCAAATTAAAACGGAGCTTAATGGTGAAGCAGATTATTGGGYCAAGGTGGCCTCATCCGTTGATCACGGTTCCTCAATAAAAAAAAATGAGATTCCAAGCTTCACCCCAATACATTAATTAAGAAAATGGCACCCAATTCAATACACATTAACTATGTATCAATAGTTGGAGGTAAATTAGGGACTAATGGTATGTGCCCTTCGTAATTCTCACATATGGTCTATCAAGGCTCGCTTGCAGAAATTAAATGTCACTTAGTGTGCTTCCTTTGATATATGGGGCAATGCAGAACTTGAGCTATCAATGGTTCTTCTCTCCATTCAGCTTTTCTTGCATCTTGAGGATTGGTGGAACTGGTTGTGAACTTGGTAAGGTTTTAAGGGCCTTTGTGGAGTTTTAGAGTGGAAGTAGAGCCTTTCTTAGCAGAGCTGAATAGAGTGTCCATGGGAGGTAAAATCAGGTTGCTTCATATCCTCAATGCAGATAATTTCCTTCCTCTTGACCAGATAAGACTTGGTTCCTCTATTTTTGTTTTATGTGCTTGTTTTTTTTTTGTAAGTGAATGTGAAACCCTATATTATTGTAAGAAGTTATGATACAAAAAAGACAAGGGGAATCCCTTGATCTGCCAAAAAGGAAACCAGATCAGGGATCCTGGAGTTGCGTTGTCTGAGATAGCATGGGGAAGGTTGGGCTACCACCAAGGGAAACCGACCCAGTCCCTCGTAAACTAGTTTGAAAGACTAAACCATAACATATACATAAAACATAACCAAAAAAAATAGGGGTAGCTCCTATACTGAAAACAACTTGACCTGGGGTTGAACCTGCGCTAGTCTAAGATGATGGGATGTCTTGCGTCGCCATCCTTTCTTGCCTCGTTCTCCTTCCTCTGCTCCACTGTGCGCATCTTCCTAATACAAGATGGTGTTTCGCTCCGGTCTACTGGAGTGATTTCCAAGTGGTGGACATAGCGTAGGTAAAGGTGGAATTGGCCTGCCATTCGTTCCATTTTTTCCTTTTGACTCCTCTAGTCCTCAGCTAGTCTTTTTGCACTGGCCTCCAGGTTGCTGAGGCGACTCAGAATTTCTGTGAGCACCTTATTGTGGTCCCTGATAGTCTCCCTACTGGTCTCTTTCCGGTCATCGTTCATCTTTCCTATCAACATTTTTGTTCGCCAAGCCTCCTCCATCGTTTTGTGGTAGAGGGTTGTTCTGGGATGTGTAGCCCCTGGGTCCCTTATCCCGTCTACTTCTTTAATTAGTTATGTCCAGGATTTTCCCTTGCATGTCGTGTTAATTTCTCTCTCCCATCTATTGATGATCGCTTTGCCCTTTGGTTCGACCTGCGTGAGAAAGGTATCATTGGCTTCTCTGGCCGCTTGCTCCATCCTTGTAATCCTTTGGGCCCTTGTCGAGGGTTCTTTTCCCTGGGGACCTCTCTTACTTTGGGTTTTCTTCATTCTTACCATCTCGGCTTGCTTGTGGTGGTTTTTGTCTTAGGTTCTTCTCCTGTTCCTATTCACCCCTTCCTGGTATGTAAGACGGGCTCTGTAATTGCTTCTCTCCAGTTTGTGGTTATTCCTGGTGTTTCTTATTTTATGGGATTTCCTCCACTGTGGGCTCGTCTCAACAATCATGGGCCTCTCATAAAGGTGTACCTTCTGGTCATTTTTCACTCTTTCAGAGTGTGTGCTCTTGGGAGCCCTGTCGTCATCTCTACGCCAATCCTTTTCCCTGCACATTGTACGACAATCATTACCACTCCCTGTATCTGTACTTGGGTGAGGTGTACCCATACTCAGTTGTTGGAAACCCTTTTGTCCTTCGTCCTTTGTTGCCTGCTGATTAAATTTTTTTCTTTCCCACGGACAACCCTTGTACTTATTCCTATTGATAGGACCGTGGTGTCGTACCTCCTCTTGTTGTGTGACCTGGATCTGCATTGTAACTCGTGTTTGGGTGGTGGGATATCGAATTCTGCCTAGATCCTTCATGCCCTTCAGTTATTTATGCACCTCCATCCTCGATGTGGTCGTTCGTACTTCGGTTGTCATCATAGTCTTTTACCGCTAGTTGGATGCAGTCTGTTCGGAACTGACCATTCGGGATGTTACTCCAGATAGTGTCCAGTTTTGGTCCTTGCTTGTCAACCCCCTCATTAGCGATTATGTCCGCCAGTCCATTTGTTGACCTTTGCACCTAGCGCAACTCCACTATGATCCTCGTCTGCAAGTGTCCCTGAATTTTTTGCAGGGACTGTGCCAAGCGCCAGTGCCTCTGAATTTTTCCCACTCTGGTACCATTTTGGAGTCTCCTTCCACTATGACGTTTGTCATCCCTTCTCGTCTTAGAATCTTGAGGCCGATCTCCAGGGCTCCGAATTCCACGGCATTGTTGGTTGAGTTTCCCAGACTCCCAGTGTACAGCGGGATGATATTTCCTTTACTATCCCTGATTACTCCTCCCATTCTTGTTCGTCCTAGGTTACCTTTCGATGCCCCATCGAAATTCATCTTAAGGGAGCCTACTGGTGGTGGTTTCTAGTTGCGCTCACCTACTTGGAGTTGTAGTGGTCGTCTTACCTAATTGGGGTTGCATTCGTCTTTCAAGTGGAAGGCTTCTAGAATTTGAGAATCCTGGTCTGTGAGTTGCACTCTTCTTGTCTGGCAGTTGCGGTATTGTACCATTTCTTTTGTCATGGAGATTATTGTTTCCTTGATCTTCCCTTCCATCCAGCTTTGGTTCCTGAACATGCGTCGGTTCCTTTCCTTCCATATTTCCCATATGATCATTCCCGAGATGAGGGTCCAATAGAGGTTCACCTCTTCATTTTCACTGTAGTTCTCTTTCCAAATATTGATAGTTGCGGAGATGTTACCTCAGATCCTATTTAACTGTCAGAAGATACCAGTCGCCCAGTCCCAAATTTTTGTTGTGTAGGTGCATTCGTCAAGGAGATGGTTCGTTGTTTCCTCCTTGGATTGACAGAGATGACATCTGGAAGGACCTATGAATCCTCTTTTCCTTAGGTTTTCCCAAGTTAGAATTCGGTTGTGGAGTATTAACCATTGGAAAAATTTTATTTTTGGCTAATGGGGGTCGTTCCAAAGCTTATCCCATTGTTGTGTCAGGTCTTCTTGGTCCTGGTTCGCTATATAGTGTCAGGCTTCTTTGAGATTGAATTCCCCGCCGTCTTTTTTCCCCATCTCAGCTGGTCATTTCCTTCTGTGACTGCAATTTTTTGTCTCCCCAATTCTTCCTCCACCTCTTTTACTGTTGTTTCGATTTGGGATCTATTCTTTGGGGTGAGAGTGTTCCAGATTCTCCAATTGTTGCGATTTGTTTCTTGTTTCTAGTAATGGTAGACTCTGGTTTTACCTTGAGCGATCAGCTCCTGTTGGAGTGCCTCCCTGTATGGTTTCTCCATTCTGGGTTCCTTTTTCCATGCGTCCTCCCAGAATCTAGTTGTTCTTCCATTCCTTACTTCCCAAAAGTTGTATGTCTAAATCCAGGCTTTGTTGCGCTAGGCTAGGTTCCAGATGGTTGAACCTTCCCTGGTTCCTCTGAAGCGGATTTTGTCCTGGTCGCTTATGTTCGGGGCATACTTTTCATTCCACAGGTTTTCCCATGGTGTAGTATTTTATTTGACCTAGCGCCACCAGAGTTTCGCCTCGTATGCGTCATTGGTCACTTGCGGGTCTTGTAGCCCCAGGCCTCCTTTTCTTTTTGGTTTACAGACCTTCTCCCAAGCCACCAAGGGCCATTTTTTCCTTGTTTCCTCTCCTTGCCACATGAAGTCCCTTTGGATGGTTCTTATTTTTTGTAGTATCCCCTTGGGGGTTGGGAAAACTGATATCATAAAGGTTGGAATTGCTTGCAAAACAGACTTGGTCATAATAAGTCTTTGAGCTAAGTTGAGGGATCTGTAAGTCCAGTTTTTTACCCACTCCTGTAATTTGTTGATTATTCCTTCCCAAGTGGACATTTTGTAAGCTTTATCTGTCAGGGGTATGCCCAAGTACTTAGTTGGGAGTGCTTTGTGTTCAAAGCCCAGAATGTTGGCTAAATTCCTTTGGATTGCGGGGTTGGTATTGAAGAAGAAGATCATAGATTTGGAATGATTGATCTCTACACCCGAGGCTTCGCCAAACTCTTCTAGGATTCGTTTGTAGGCTTTTGCTTCCTTGACCGTGGGTATGCCATGAAGTAAGGTGTCATCCACAAACTGTTGATGTGTGGAAGTAGGGAAATTTTTGAAAGGTTTGATACATGTTATTTCACCTGTTACAGTTGCGCTTTTAACGCTTCGACTGAGACCTTCCATCATCAGAATGAAAAGGAAGGGGGACAGCGGGTCTCCATGTCTAATGCCTCTCGTGGGCCAGAAGGGTTTGGTAGGGGCTCCATTTATTAACAGTGAGTATCTTGTTGTGGAAAATAGGCTGACTATCTAGTTGATCCAGTGTTGGGTGAAACCAAAGGCTTCCAAGGTCTTGACCATATAGTGCCAGCTAATTTTTCCATAAGATTTTGCTAGGGCCAGTTGTATTATCATTCCCCCTCTCTTCTAAAGCTTCAGGGTGTGGGTCAACTCATGGGCATGAATAATATTGTCCATTATATGTCTTCCTTCCACGAATCCTACCTGTTCTTGTGAGACCAGTGTGGGTAGGAGGGATTTCAATCTATTTTCTATAACTTTGGAGATTATCTTATAAACCGCATTGCACAATGCTATAGGTCTGTACCAATTTGGGTTTTTGGCTTCAATTTATTTTGGGATTCGTGTAATCATTCTAGCATTGAGTACTTTTAGAATGGAGGATAACCTTCTAGAGTCTTCCACTACCCTATAAACGTCATGTTTGACAATTTCCTAGCAGGCTTTGAAAAACTCCATTGTGAAGCCATCTGGACCTGGGGATTTCCCGTTGGGCATTTCCTGGAGTACTTGGTCAATTTCCTCCTCCGCAATGGGTTTGTTCAGGTTGTTATTTTGTTCCTCGGTGACCAGGTGGGGGATATGTTGGATTATCCTTAGTATGGCCTCTGTTCTATCCTGGTTAGGTTCCTGGGCTATCTCGTGGAAGTGGTTTACCAGAGTAGTTTCGATCTCCTTATGTGACTCTCGCTCTATTCTGTCCTGGTCCTTAATCTTCAGGATTTTGTTATGGCTTCTTCTGGCCATGGTTGTTCTATTAAAAAACTTGGTGTTATGTTCTCCTTCCTTTAGCCATATGATACGGGAATTTTGTCCCCAAAGTGTTTCTTCATGTTGGCATCGAGCTTCCCATTCCTGGGTCATTTGGATCTCTTCCTTTTTCTGTTTTTCCATATAGCCCTCCGAAATGCAGGTTTCCTGGAGTTTTTTTCATTTTTTCCTCTATGTTGTTTTTCTATTGGTTTATGTTCCCAAAAGTGTCCTTGTTCCACTCCTTGAGCCTATATTTGATATACTTTAGTTTCTTATAGAGTTTGAACATCCTTGTCCCTTGCTCTAGTTTCTCCTCCCACCACCACTGTTTGATTCTTTCCTTGAAAGTCGGGTGTTCAATCCAGAATTTTTCAAATCTGAAGGGTCTATTCTTTGGTATGGTTTGGAAGCCTGCTTCCAGTTGCACTGGCCAGTGATCAGATCCCCCCCAGGGGAGGATGTTGCAATCTAAGGTTAGCCCTTGCATAATGATTGACTCTGATACCGGTTCATCCCTTTATTGTTCCAGGTGAATTGACCATTATTAGTTTTGAGGTCTACGATCTTCATTGTGTCTATGAACTTTGAGAATTTTTCTGCATCCCTATCCAATCTTCTTGTACCTCCTTTTTTCTCCGCAAGTGACGTGATGATGTTGAAGTCCCTTGCCAGGATCCATTGGAGGTTGTTGGATCGTCTTTTAATGTCTTCTAAGTCTCGTATCATTCCTCTCTTTTCCTCTAACACCTGGGGCCCATACACATTAATGCATAGAATCACCTCTGTGTTCCCAATGATTTGCATGCAAACCGTAAGGGTGTGCCTGGTCGCTTCGGCTGCTATTAGGCTCAGTACTTGTGGGTTCCACAAGGTGAGAATTCCTTTCTCCATTTGCTAGCCTCCGATAGCCACCATCTTGTACTTGCGCCATTGTTGTTTATTGATTTCCTCCATTCTGTCTATATTGCATTTTGTTTCTTATATAAAACAAAGATCTAGTTGTTCTTGCTTTAGTCTATTCCTAAGGATTCTTTTCTTTCTTGGGTTGTTTAGGCCTCTGATATTCCAAGTTATAACCTTCATTTAAACATGTGGGGGGGAGTTGGGGAAGATTTTCTTGATCTTACCCGATTTTATCAGTAGCACTCCAAGCTCCTGTAGGGCTACGCTATTTGATTTCCTGCCTTTTTTTCTCCACGTCTGCTTCGGTGAGAGTTGTGGTTGTCCCTCGCTGGCTTTGACTCCTAGGTGTCCAATCTCCCTGTGTGTGTGCTTTATTTCTCTAGTTGTGGCTTCCTCCCTTAGGAGAAACAAGTACTGAATGTGGTCAAGTTTCTTTGTTGGTACATTGTCTACTCCCTATATTTTCCATTGCTCTAGTATGTTCGGGAGATCTATCCCTTCCCTTTCCACAAGGTCTCTGAGATCGGGATATTTTGTGCCTACTTCGCTTGGGGTCATTTCCGCATATCCCTCTGCTTCTTGCATGGGGGTGTTGTCATCTCTGATTTCTCCATCCATTGGGGTTGCACAACTCCACTGTTCTTTCTTGTTACTTGGTCGATCGATGGCCTCATTTGTTGCTTGTTCTCTGATTTCTTGAGATTTTGTTGAATCCTTTTCATTTTCTTCCCCTTTGTTGGTTTTGTCCCGTCCTTCTGTTTTATTCCAGGTCTCCGGGTTATTTCCTGTTGGGGTTCTTCTCTGCTTCTAGGGTTCGGTTTTATAAATTTGTCCTCATCATGCTGTGGTTTGGGGTTTTTTGCTTCCTGTTTTTTATTAAGAGGGAAATCTCTGATTAGGTGGCCATGTTCATGGCATCTTCTGCATCTGAAGGGGATCTGTTTGTAATCTATGTTTGGGATCCATTCCTCATCCCTGAATTCCAGACTTATGACTTCTGGGAGTGCTCCCGGCACATTCATTTCTATGCATATTCTTGCGTAAGATGTATATCTCCCTTTTAGGGTGGCTTCTGAGGTCTTCACATATTTCCCTAGTTTGTTTCCTATTTCTTCGAAAGTAGAGGGTAACCAGTAGTCTAAAGGTAAGGAATACAATCTTAGCCAGACCGACACCTTTTTGAAAGTCTCTTTTTCTGGGGATAATTTTTCCTTCCATGGTCGCATGTACAGTCCTGCTGAGGCATGGAAGTATGGCCCTCCCTCAAAGACTCTATCCTTGTCCTCCAGGTTCATGAATATTTTTGTGAAGAAGCCTTTCGAGCCCAGGTGGAGCTCCACTTCTTCGTTTGTCTTCCAATGGTATTTAATCTAGTTGTGCAACGTTCTTTCTGTGGGCCACAAACCCATGAACTTGCATATTAGCGCATGTGTCTTCATCTGGTCCCTATAGAGTTGTGTTTGTGGATCCTCCAGTATCACCTTGGGTATCATTGATGTTTTGGGTTTGCACGGGTTATGCCCTTCTTCCCCGTTGGGATTCTCTGTGTCTTGCACCTTACTGTGAGTTTCTCTGGCTTCTTCTCCCATGCACTCACTTTTTCCCTAGTTCCTTTCCTGGCCTTTTTCTGGGTCTGATCCCAAGGTGCCTTGAAAACTACGTCTCTTGGYCCTTTCCCTCTGTCTACCACTACCTGTTTGTATGAGGGGGTACCCTTAMCCCCTTTGGTGCTCATGATGTTCTMTGTTATGGTCGYGACTATCAAACCCTAGCTTGCAGTTGCTCCGCGACTCCTCCTTTCTTACAAATATTCTCCATTTGTTTTATGTGCTTGTTACTCTTAATAATTTCTAAGTTTTAGAAAGGAGCAATCATAATAGWGACTTSTTATTTATTTTATTATGTCAATGGATTGGCAATGATAATTGTTATTGGGGGTTAATTTGGTCTGGGCRTTGTCATTTTAGTTTCACTATGAAAGGTATTTCCATTGCAATAATGGATAATGTAGAGTTGAAGGAGGTTCGTAGAATTCTTTAGAGGCATGAAGAAATCACCAAAGAAAACAACAGAGTTGATCTCATGCTAATCTCTTCCAAAACTACAGAGATAGAGTAGGCCATTGTTACACAGAATGAAAACATTATTACTCTCATTCTCCTCAAGAATAAGTGGATCAAATCTTTGGAATTTGAATGCAACGGGCTTCTCTCCCTGGTTGTGTCTTCGCATTTGGAATCTCATTCTCTCACCTCCAACAATCTAGGCTTTGGAAATTCACTACAAGTAGGTCTACGGGAGGAGGAGATAGTTTACCATAATCAAGACCCCGTGGAAAATGGGGAACCAAGTCCCCCTAACTCAGGAGAGGGGTAATCCCAAGGCAGTGTCCACCCGTAAAATGTGTGAATGTTTTTTCAAATTGTAAGATTTTTGGGTCAGTTTGTTAAGCAAGTCAACAGTGGAATCACCTTGAACTCTTGTCTAGAAAAATATTTAAAGTTTAGCATTGTATGTATCTTTGTATTTTTATTGATGTACATGCTAGTAGCCTCAACGTTTCCCCCTTTCATATGAATACAAATTTTGTGTTCATGTTAAAAAAATATGTTACACCTCTCATTGGTGTAAATGCACCTATTACTCTTAGTTCAACAAAAGTGGTATAATGTGATATACAAATGAAAATATGGTACTCTTTTAATATAAAAATAAAATATTAAAAAAACACTTATCAAGTCAATAATTAATAGCCTCATGTGTTATCTCTAGTAGTTAAGTGCTTTGACCTTCATGTAGCAGGTTTTGGGTCAATTCCCTTAGTTCGTTGCATAATAAATTATAAATATTATATAATAATATAGATTAATAGTTTGAAAAACATTTATAGCAAAGTGATTATAACATACCATGTCATCTGCCAATTGGGTCCATCTCGAGTTGGGTGGTTGGGAGGAATGATTATTATCCTCCCCAACTAGTTTAATTCCCCCAAATGACATGTTGAGATATTAACGAGTATATTGCTATAATGTTTTTGAGCCCCATGTTGACAAAGCCTCGAGCTTCAACATAATTTGTTTAACTCTGGGTACTATTCTTGGAATGAGGGGAAGTGTCTGGCAAGTTTCCCAGGGATATGTATTTCCCTTTGAAAAAATGCACACCATGCCATATCCATCTAGAGTTTACAAAAAGGAAAAACAAGTCATCTACTAGTTATTTCTCACTAACATTCATACAAAAGTATACCTATTGTTTCCGTTGAAAATATAGTTGGAAGAAAAAAAGCAAGTTTTCTAAATTAGTGGAAACAATCCTATTAGTTACATATTGGGAGATGTATTTAAATTCATTGAGAACACATATTTTTTAATAGCATCATGTCGCTAAAAGGCTTTGATAGAATCATTCTTATTTAAAGGAAAATCAACACCGTAGACCTGATTGGAAATTGAAATAATGATATAGATCAAAAGACAGAGGCTAGTTCTGGCCAAAGATAGGTCTACTAGTAGAATGCCTTACTATCTTATGCACTTGAAATGTAAGTATACCGTTGATAATTTCTTTTCCTACAATTTGAGCTCCCTATATGCATGTTTGAGATAAATAAACTTGAATATAGATTCAATCCTTTTTAGTTATTCCCAAACTGATCTAATATTTAAACTATGAACTTCATTTTTCCTAACCATCCAATCTATTACCAATTGTGAAACACTAAACACTTAGAAACAATAAACTTGATTATATACAACACATTTCATCAAAAACATAAGAGCATATAGTTCAACCACATTATTTTCCCTCTCACAAACCAACTTTGAAGTTGAAAGAATGTAAATTATAAAAAAAAAACTAAACACCCCAACCCCACTTGTATGGGGTACCCCTTGGAAAACACCATTAAAAAAAACCCAATTCTTAGTCCTCTTTATATTCATAGGAGCAATTAGTCTAGTGGGAGCATAAGGATGTCTTGTAAAATTCTCTTCATATATTTCTTTAATTTTATTAGAAATTTAAAAATAAGGAGTCTCTTTACCTTGAAAAATGTCTTCATTCCTAGCCATCCAAAGCCCCCATAATACCATAAAACACAATGATTTGTGGTATTTAAAAAAAAAAAAAAATCAAATTTGTTTCCACAATTTCGTCTTTCCAAACACCCAACCCTAGCTAGTCAACACGAGTGCATCATTCCAAGTAACACAAGAGAATGAGTAGAAATAGGTGGGTGCGTTTTCTTTATCATTCTTGCATAACACACATTGATTAGGCCCATGTCGACTTCCTTTTGAAAACAATCCCATGTAATTACTCTACTCCTTAAAGTTGTCCATATAAATATTCTTGTCTTTAAAGAGGATTTGACCTTCCAAATATTTTTTCACCACCATTCTTGCTCACCTTGGACTACCTACAAAAATAAATCTTTGTAACCTAAACCATAATGAATTGGCTAGAAACTTTATTTTATATCCAAACTAAAGAATTTGCTTATCCCTTAATCTAATGTGGCTTAATTACAACCTATTTACATAGCCATTCCAATTGATTGTCGAATAACCTTTTAAACATATCTGGATAACCAACTTCCATCCTTGATGCCAAAAAGAAATTCCAACAAGATCATACACATGGGATAAAGTAACAATTCCTAGGTTATGCAAAATTTACGCCATTGGACCTCGAAAACTATAAAAATCCCTACTGTCCACCTCAGTAGGGATTTTTATAGTACCATGGATCTACTCCAACTCAGACCTTAGTACCATTTCCCACTCTTCATGCTAACCATTTACCTAACAAAAGAAAGGAGACTAATCATTTCGTATATTTGAAGTATTTAATGCACCTTTAATTGGGAGTTTGATCCATTCCTCAATTGTTAATGGTTCTTGAAATCTTGCTGCCATAATCCATCATTGCTTAACACCCTCCACAAAATTTTTGAGGGTATTTTTTTACCAAATAAGTGCACATTTTTCAATCCCTAATGACCGGCTTCCTTTGGCATGGATACATGTATCCATTGTACTGAAGAGATTCCTTCCCTTTACTTACTACCATATCAGAGAATGTTAAAACATTTTTTTTAATCCTTTCCAAAACAACACTAGGAATGTATGCTAGAGAGTGCTAATAAAATGGTTTTTATTTCTTTAACTAAGGTCAAACTTCCACCAATGGAGATGCATCTATATGCTAGAGAGTGCTAATAAAATGGTTTTTTTTTGGTAATTTCTTTAACTAAGGTCAAACTTTCACTAATGGGGATGCATCTATTACAAAAATGAGATACTCATTTCTCAACTTTGGCAAGGAGCCAGCCACAATCTTTCTTCCCATTAGCATTTAGTTTAAGGAAGAAATCAATATATTTGGATCTAGAAATCAATTATTTGAAAAGGAAGATTAACAAAAAGACTCATTTCTTGTTGGATTAACATAATAAATAGTAGATTTTGTAATGTACTTATATAGTAAAAAACAAATAATCAAGAACAATATTTGAAGAAATTTAAACTACGAAAAATAAACAAAAAAAGAAAAAGAGTAGTGAACCTACAAAATAAGTAACAATTTATTAATATTCCAAAAGGATAACAATGTTCATGTGCCTCTTTAAGGAGGATAACATGAACTCTACAATTTTTCCTAACCACTTTCTTTAAACAAGACACATGAAATATTGGGTGGATCTTGGAGTGGCTTGGGATAACCAATTTGTAGGTGACTTGTCCAATTTGCTTGAGCATTGAATAAGGGACATAAAACTTGGGTGATAGATTTTGATGGTTGATCTTCTTGAGAGTTGTATGTTGATAAGGTTGGATATGAAGAAACATCTAATCTTATTCCTCAAAGTGGCACTCTTAGTGATGTTGATCTGCCTATTGATTCATTCAATTTTGAGCCAAGACCAAATTGTCCTTAAGTGTATGGAGAACTTCTTATGATCCACAATAAATGGCCAAAATCTCATACTCTTCCCTTCCACATTAAAGGAAGCAACTTTAAGGTGGCTCATGATTTTGGAGGAATTGGTATCAACAATTGGGATGAAATGAAGTAGATCTTCATTGACAAGTATAGAGATTATTACAAATCCCTAGGTTCCAAAGATGACATATTTTGAATGGTGCAAGGAAAAAATTAAGCCTTAGAGGATTACAAAGCATAGTTCCAGCTCAACTACAAGAGAGATAACACCAACACATTAGATGAAGAATCCCTCAAATTATTACTCCTCATAGGTGTGAGATGAGTCTTGATGGAAACCTTGAACCTCCATGAAAATGGTGATATCTTTCAACTACCATATGATAACACAAAGAAAGTATTCGAGAATTACTCTAGAGCTGCAAGAAAAAATAATACAATTTGCAGAAATGTTATTTCACAGGTCCATCAATATCAAGTCTCAAAAATTATCTAATTGGGACCTTACGAGAGGACAAGACTATTGATATACTACATACATTCACTATGTAAATAGACACCATGAAAATCAAAAGGAAACATGAAAAATATATAGTTTTTTTCTTCCCTAAATGCACAAGGAAGCATGTCAATAATGAGTGTACATTAAACATAATAGAGTTTTGTGGAATCTGTGAGGAGAATCATCAAACAAGAATATGTACATCCCTAACTAGTAAAGTTCGTGTACTAAGGAGTGGAGGAGAATATGGAGAAACTGTGTTTCATCAATCAAAAATTCAAGGACTACCAAGACAATTCCAACAATGTATGCCTTATTCACATCCTCAATATTTCAATTTTTCTTATAATAATTAGATGTATGTTTTGGGGTCGAATCCTTGGCCAGGAGATTGTTTAGGGCTTCACTTGATGTCCCCACCGGGTTAGGCCTGTAATTAGGCCGAACGATTTACCCCGTTTATCATCCACAAAATGTGGGGAAGTACTCGGGGATTTCTCGTGTTGTATTCCTAGGAAAAAAAATAGATGTATGTTCCTCTTATAAATTGGTACCCCACTAACTAGTCAAATTGGAAAATGCAAAATAAAATGCCATAACAATGAAAATTTCCTCCTCAAACTTATCCTTTTCCATTTCAACCTTCACCATAGTCTTGAGGCCTATGTCCTAACCCTACACAAGCTTAGAGATCTCAAGGACAACAACAACAAGTTTTTTTACCACGCCTACACAAAACACTACTCAATTGGCTCCTAAACTGTGACAAAATCCTTCCCAAGTAGCACCAAACCTTAAAAATATATAGGCCCAACTAATCTATAATAATGAGATAACAAACAATCCAACCTGCTCATTAAATTTATTGAAATTAAATGAGTTAACTCTTCAATCAGGAAAAGTGGTGGAAGCTCCTTTGCCTCATCTTATTAATGAAATAATAGAAGATATACCCCTAAGGAGTAACAAACCCAAGAGGAAAACCATTAGTCCTATTGATCTGTAAATTGTTGTGGATATTCCACTAGATAGTTCGTCACAACAGATTAATAAAATACTGAAATATTAACTGTGAAGGTTAATTTCCTTTAGATCTCAAATTCTTTAATTACTGGTTTTTTGCTTAAAATTTATGAAATAACTTAAATGTGAAAATTAGAGAACATAAATAATACACACACCATCCAAAAATAAACATAAGATATGACATGGGACACCCAATACGGGAGAAACCCAGCTATAAGGTGAGGTCACGCTGCTCTCTTTTCTCAAATGCAAGTATAAAGAAAGAGGTACTCTCCATGGAGTTGTCTTTGACACTGCAACATGTATGGCTACTACAAAATCTCTCCTCCTTTGTTATTCTCACAAAATACTACTCTTAGATGTTTTTCTCAGCTATCGAATGAGTTACAATGCAAAATAAAGGAATCCCTTCTCCTCCTAGTGGCCCGATATTTAACATAGCCCGATAGTCGTATAATGTTAGGGCATTGACTTCCTCAACCCTCAATTAGTAATTGAGTTTGGACCTTCTAGAATTTTATATAAAATACACTATGTGGATATCCCCACGTGTTTAAGTAATGGGGGCTAATGTGGCATCCACTCACACCATGGTGATCAATACGGTAGGTCAACTTGTGGGAAGCATAACTTTCACATATGAACTCTGATTCAGGCAATTCTTGCACCATTGGAAAGGTCTTGGTGTGTAATATATATATGGTGGCTCCATTGTAAGATTTGGACCATAAAAAATGTCTTTTGATGTCTCAAAATGGCTCCAGAAGATTTTAGACAGTTTTTTTGACCCAAATTTCCAAATTGGCACCAGTTGCTAAAATGGATCTACAAGTTTATTCCTCCAAAATTTTCACCCATAGGGAATCAAGATGGATGTCAAATGATATAATGATCCAATATGGATCACATATCGCCATTTAGGGAGGCTTTTTGTCCCCAAAATATTTATTGAATGAGGTGAGAAAATTTTTCCTCTACCTTCTCCCTAGAGTACCACTTTGCTTTTCCTGGAGGTTGTCCTTTCAACCCAATATGCCAAAAGTAATGTTTCCCATGTCTTGTATTTATGGTCCGCTTCTGTAAAACTATGTCGTCTATCAACTCTTCCTGGGCATCTAGTGATGAGTCCTTTATGGAAGGTAGGACCTACTCCTCCTCCTGATCCTGGAAGGCTTGTAGAGTTTGAGATTCTCCACATTCACTACTGAGTAAATGTGCATGTATGGGGGTAGACTAAGTTTGTAGGTGCTATCTCCCACCTTCTCCAATATATTGAAAGTACCATACATCAGAGCCTTGATATTCTTACCAAAACCCTGTAGTCTTTCCTTGTTCATTTGTAACCAAACTTTGTATGCCACTTTGAATGATTTTTTTTGTTATGTGTTGATCATGTCATACCTTGTACCTTTCCTGTGACCTCTTCAGTGTCTTGTGTACTTCCAAATGGATATGCCTAATGTTTTCAATAAACTTCTATACTTTTAATGCTTCTCCCATGGTGTCTTCCCTCACTCCTCCTTGATATCCATATACAACATCCAAGGGCGAAGGTGGAAAATACCCAAAACATGTTTAAAGGGGGAATTACTAGTAGTAGTGTGGACCACTCTATTATAAGAGTGTTGAATGTATGTCATATTTCCATCTAATGTCTCCATGTGCTTCTAATTATAACCCCTCAAAAGTTGCACCAAATTCATGTTGACGAATTTATTTTTCCCATCTGTCTATGGATGGAATGTTATAGACCTCTTCAACTTAGTGTCCATTTTCTCCCACAATGTAGTCCAAAATGTATTGAGAAATATGTTATCCCTATCCGATATGATGCTCCTTGGTATCCCAAAGTGCACCCAAACCTTTTCAAAGAACATGTTTGTTGCTTCATGTCCTTTGTTGGTATTTTTACTAGGCATGAGAATGCACATCTTGTTGAACCTAACAATTACCACAAATAGATAGTCATGTCACTTTCTATTTGTGGATTGGTAAACCTCCCAAAAAATCCATGGAAATTCTTTCCCAAGGTTGAGTGGGTACATGTAAGGGATGGTATAGACATTGCTTCTTGTTACTAGGCTTGTTGGTAAAACAAAGTATACATCCTCTAATATACCTTGATACATCTTCTTACATTTTGGGCCAGTACACATACCTCTATAAGTTGGAAACTATATTCCCAACACCAAAATGTCTTGAAACCTTGGAGGTGTGAGCCTCTGATAAGTTGCAATTGTTCAACTTTAGGGACACAGAGCTTGTCGACCTTATAGAGTAACCCATTCTGGCAATGATTGTTAGCCTTTCCATGACTGTATTCTATGTGATTTTAACCCTGTAGTTGTTGAAACACCTCCTTGAAGTCATCATATTATATGTATGCCTCTATGTTTTCATCATGGGTAAAAGGTTCCATGTGCATCAAAGTTCCCAAAGTTATAATATTAGATGTGGGTGGCCTTGAAAGCATGTTTTCCAACTTGTTTGTGTTTCCCTTCTTATACTTAATGACTAGATGAAATTGTTGTAAAAACCTCGTCCACTTGTAATGTCTAGTTTGATGTAGCTTACTATGGGCCTACAAATATTGTAGTAGTTAGTGATCTGTGTGGATGATGGTCTCCTTTCCCATCAGATAGTGCTTCCACTTTTTGAAAACTTGAACTAGGGCATAGAGTTCCTTGTCATAGGTAGGGTAGTTGAGAACTCCCCCATGAAAAATTTCAGAATGATAGCATATAGGCCTACCTCCTTGCATCGAAATTACTCTGGTTAGCTCTCTGTAAACTTCGTTCGGCTAAGAAAATGAATGACAGAGGCAACCTACAAACCAACTTTGAGGTCGAAAACTAGCCTTTCCGACCTGGAGAGGACTCTATCTGAGACTTCATCTCTATGCAGGTTATGGCTTTAAACTATTGGCTAGATTTAACACTTTTGTACAATATTTATGGTTCTATTGGCGAAAGAAAGCAAGACCTTGGGCTATGGAGCCCATTTAAGAAAATGATAGAAAGAAATGACTTAGTGACTGAACTTGAGAGGATAAAGGCTAAGTAAGCAACAGTCTTTCAGTTAAAAATCGTTGTGTGTAGCAAGAGAAAAACACATGAAGCAACTCAGACCACCACTGGGGATTAATTCAGAGTTCACTTAGAAGAAACATGGTCGTCTAAATGGCACAAATATAGAGCATCGCGCGGTGAATTCTAGATTCGAATCATGTTCCAATTTAGACAAAATACAGATATGAATATAAAGAAAATAGGAAATCATGTACGCAAAGAGAGAGTACAATACATCAAACTGCTACTGTTAGAATCTTTTCGTCAAAGTTTCAGGACCTTTGCATTAAATTTCAATCGAGTTCGAAAAGCTACATTCAATAGTCACTGTGTACACTATTTTTCCAACCAACCTTACTCTTGTCCCATGAAACATATATCACCATAGGTCCTTTCCATCTCACCATTTCTAATCCCAACCCCTTTCCCAAAATAGAAACAGTTACAAACAAAAAATGACACGTTTCATTGATTTCCTGCTTTTCAGGAGGTAAAATTATGAAAAATAGGCTTCAAAACGCCACTTTTAATTCTCAAAATGTAAAAACTGTGTAAAATTTAAGAACGGTTTTTGTAGCTAAGCTCATTGTAGATAAAAACCTCTCTCAGCTTCTTGAAATTCATCTCCAGCTGGTCAAAATATGTGTCATAAAAACATGTCTCAAACAGAAAATCATGAAAACTGAAAAATAGGGCTCAAATATTCCTTTGAATCTCCCAATCCGTGACACTTTTTTCAAATCAGAGAGATTTTTTTATTATTTGGTTTTTCCTCAACAAAAACTTCTTGGGGATTTTCAAAATTCCTCTCCAATTGGTCATAACGTGATCTTGAAGTTGAGCATTAAACCAATCATTTACGCAACGTTCCCTATAGCCTGTGTGCATGAAAATCCTATGCGCGACATCATCCTTTTCATGACAGAATCCTCTGTGTGATAGCATCCTCTGCACAATAGCATCCTTTACATGACAACATCCTTTGCACGACAAAATCATATGCATGAAAACATCCTCTGCACAAAAACATCCTCTGCGCCACAACATCCTCTGCACGACAACATCCTCTGTGCGACAACATCCTCTGCGTGAAAACATCCTCTGCGCGACAAAATCCTTTGTGCGACAGCATCCTCTACATGACAACATCCCATGCATGACAGCATCCTCTGTGAGACAACATCCGCTGTGCAATGAAATCCTCTGCGCAGCATGCAACAAATTTTGCAGTGCGCAGTTTCAAATGGAAATAATAAATGATAAAGCTTCCTTTTGAAACTGACCCTTGGAGATGTTAGGTGATTCCAGGCATAAAAAAAATATTGGTGCTAACAGGCATGACTTTACAAACAGCTGACAAACCTCTAACCTTAGCTATGAAAATCATGGTGTTAACAGCTGGCTCCAATGGAGATGTTATCCTCCATGTGAGGTAGCAAAGAACAGTAGACTAGGTGCCTTATCCATTGGGTTGTTCCCAAGCCATATACTATGATCTGCAACCTATAATATATTTCTCCACCAACTTATTTTACAATTGAACTAAACCCAAACTGAAAATACAACTTGAAAAATGTTGAAATAAATGCTCGCCATACTGAGCTTATTCACACCTACCTACCCTAACTGCTGAAAAAATTGCCAATTAAGTGAAATAAAAATTCCAATGCAACCATGCAAGCACTTTATCCATTGTTTGTTTTCTTTGCACATGCTTTCTCCAAAGCTTGTTCACTGATAACTCATTCAAAAATTTATCTGCAAATTCAAATCTCAAAAAATTAAAAACATTGGGATTGTTTGTCTCCTCCAACAAAACTACAAATAGATCATCAAAAACATGCATAAAACAACAATCATGTTTCACCCCTTCCACYACATCCTTGTTTTCATGTAGTTCAACCTGTTGATTGCCACAAAGAGGCTGAAAAATCTATTGAGACTGTTGGAAATAACAATCATTTGAATCAAAAGACAATGTTGGTTGAAATGAAACCCCTGGTAGAAAGCAATCCATATCTAACATTGACGTTGATTGACCATCATATTTATTTCCAAGCTGGTAGTTGATCACAGGCTACAAATCTGAGTTGACATAGCCTTCCATGTAATCAACAACAAGGTCATTAAATGTATGAGAAGGTTGTTTGTCCTCCTCATTGATAGTGATTTGCTCATGTAAAACAATGTCACTGTGAATGCAGTCAGGCTTCCCTACTTCCTATGTTATCTCATGATTTACTTTCAGTGATTCAAAGGAAGAAAAACATAATGGAAGATAATTTTCGTTGGCAAGTCCACTACTTTCTTCATATTCAACATCATGCCTGGAGGATTTCTAATTTGAAACATTATAAACATTTTTCTTCAGCAATTTGAAAGAAGCAAAACACAATGGCAAAGTTCTTTCACCTAATTCAAAACTTTTTTCATTTTCTTCATTGTTGTCATATGCACATTTGTCGATTTCTTTGGATTGTTGAAAACAATCATTTTTCAGATTTGGAAAGTGCAACTGCTTTTTCTAAAAAGTAAACCTCGTATTCATCATTGTACTCATCATACCTGGGTTTGCCAAAAATATTTGTAATGTCATCAAACAGGAAAATTGAGGCAGTGGTTGTTCTTTTGCAGGTTGATCTACAAATTCACATTTATGGTTGTCTAGAAGTGCATACATAAAACAATCAATTTATTTCTCATGATGAAAAAGATCGAGATGTAAATCAACTTCTTGTTTATGCACAATCTCATGTTCTTCTACTACACCATCATTTTTTGTATTTGCAACACTCTTTAGATTCTGATTTTGCAGCCTCTAACTTGCTTGAAGATTGTCTTCCACTTCCTGAGCATTATCGAACATCTGTTGCAAAGACATAGACTTCCTCTCCATCAGAAGAAAATATAAGTCTGATTGAAAGGTTGTTACATAATGGAGCGCGGTAGCAACGTCAAGAGGTTGGACTTCTTTAGGAAGTTTATAATAAAAACTAGCAAAACTCCTACTGAAATTTGATAGTTTCATCTTTCATTCTTCTCATGGAATAAAAATATGAAAGGAGTAGATTATGTGACTTTCTCTCATCCCAAAATCTACAGAAATCTTCCCTCAATTCATCCCATGAGCTAATCGATTGAGGCTGCAAATGTTTGAACCGTGCTTTGGCATCTCCTTGTAAGGACTGAGAAAGGGCCCTCGTAGACACATCATCATGTTCAATCTCAAAAAGGTCTATAAAATGCTCAAAGACCTGAATATTTTTTTCGGTTGAATGTCCATCAAGCTCTCTATCGAACTTAGGAAGTTACTTATAATCCTTCAGAGGAAATTCATGAAGGATGGAAGGCAATTTAAGAGGATTGTATCTTTCTTGAATCTTGGAGGGTGCAGGATTAAGAACAGGAGGTACAAGCTCATCTTTGGTTTCATTAAGCTCACATGAATGATTATGAACATCATATGATTCAGAGGAAGGAGCTTGGTGAATATCGGTTATACAAGAAGGGGGTATACCTACAATTTTCAATAAAGGATATACAAGGGTATATCTCTGGGATTCATTTAAAAGCAGTAAGTGAAGAAATATTCTTTTGAAAAACTCAGGAAAGGAAAAGAAGATATTAATAAAATAGAAAAGTACTTCTTGAACTAAACTTAAGCTCGAGTACCTGATTTTTCCATACTTCTCTTCCATATATCTGTCAACGGGTCTCATTCTCCAGTGGAGTCTTTGAATCGCATTTGAATCTTTATTCGCCATGAAAACTTTAGCTCTGGATTCTTCTGCCAGTGGAATCACCTTCAACTGATTTTTTGATGGGTGGATTCGCTAGAGAAGAAATACAACCAATATTTGCCTAAGTGTCTTCTACTCTCAGACCTTAGAACTAAAACAATGTCATTCTTCCCGAGGAAAATAATAGCAATCGTCCTCGGCAGCGACACCAAAATGTTAGTTCTCTACATACTTTGTTTAGCTAAGAAAACGAATGATAGAGGCAACCTACAAACCAACTTTGAGGATGGAAACTAGCCTTTCTGACATGGAGAGGGCCCTCTCTAAGAATTCGTCTCTATACAGGTTATGGCTTTAAACTATCGGCTAGATTTAACACTTTTGTACAATATTTAGGGTTCTATTGGCAAAAGAAAGAAAGACCTTGGGCTATGGAGTCAATTTAAGAAAATGATAGAAACAAATGACTTAGTGACTAAACTTGAGAGGATAAAGGATAAGTAAGAAACAGTCTTTCAGTTAAAAATTGTTGTGTGTGGCAAGAGAAAAACACATGAAGCAACTCAGAGCACCACTGGGGATGAATTCAGAGTTCACTTAGAAGAAACACAGTCATCTAAATGGTGCAAATCTAGAGCATTGTGCGGTAAATTCTAGATTCGAATCACATTCTGATTTAGAAAAAATACATATATGAATATAAAGAACACAAGAAAACACGTACGCAAAGAGATAGTACAATACATCAAACTACTATCGTTAGAATATTTTCATCAAAGTTTCAGGACCTTTGCATTAAATTTCAATCGAGTTTGAAAGCTACATTCAATAGTCATTGTCTACACTATTTTTCCAACCAACCTTACTCTTGTCCCATGAAATATATAGCACCATAGGTCATTTCCATCTCACCATTTTGAATCCCAACCCCTTTCCCAAAATAGAAATAGTTACAAACAGAAAATGAGACGTTTCACTAATTTCCTGCTTTTCAGGAGACGAAATTATGAAACATAGGCCTCAAAAATCCACTTTTAATTATCAAACTGTAACATATATGTAAAATATGAGAATTTTTCTTTGTAGGTAATCTTGTTTTAGAAAAAAAACTCTCTCGATTTCTTGAAATTCATCTCCACCTGGCTGGAATACATGTCGCAAAAACATGTCTCAAACAGGAAATCATGAAAACTGAAAAATAGGGCTCAAAGATTCCTTCTAATCTCCCAATATGTGACACTTTTTTCAAATTTGACAGAGTTTTTTATTATTTGGTTTGTCCTCGACAAAAACCTCTTAGGGATTTTCAAAATTCCTCTCCAATTGGTCAGAACGTGATATTGAAGTTGAGCACTAAGCCAATCATTTACGCAACGCGCCTTGTAGCCTGTGCGCAGGAAAATCCTATGTGCGACATCATCCTCTGCACGAAAAAATACTCTATGTGAAAACATCCTCTATGTGATACAATCCTTTATGTGACAGCATCCTCTCCGCGACAACTTCCTCTGCGTGAGAAAATCCCATGCGTGACAGCTTCCTTTGCACGACAACATCCTCTGCGCGACAGCATCCTTTGCACGAAAACATCCTCTGCGTGACAGCATCCTCTACGCGACAACATCCTCTTTGTGACAGCATCCTCTACGCGACAACATCCCATGTGTGACAGCATCCTTTGCGTAGTGAAATCCTCTGTGCAGCGCGTAACAAATTTTGCAGTGCGCAGTTTCAAATGGAAATGTAAATAATAAATGATAAAGCTTCCTTTTGAAACTGACCCTTGGAGATGTTAGGTGATGCCAGGCATAAAAAAAATATTGGTGCTAACAGGCATGACTTTGCAAACTGTTGACAAACCTTTAATCTTAGCTATGAAAATCATGCTGCTAACATCTCCCATGGCATACCCACCTGGATCTATTTCCACTTCGAAAGGATTTTTCAAGTTTGATAATGCGAGAATGGGTGCTTGAATGATCTTTCTTTCAGCTCATTGTGATCCTTCTGTTGATTCTTCCCCCACTAGAAACTATTAACATGCATTGTTAAGGTTTGGAGTGGTGCAATTACTATTGAAAATGAAGGTATGAATTTCCACAAGTATTGTATTGCCCTGAAAAAACTTCTGACTTCAGTGACATTTGTAGGAATTGGCCATTTCATGATGGCCTCCATCTTTGTGGTATCTATCTTGAGATCCCCTCCATTGATCACATACCCCAAATACACCAAAGACTATTGAGAACACTCACATTTATTGAGGTTAGCCAACATCTAGTGCTTCTTCAGAGACTCTAACACATTCATGAAATGTGAGATGTGATCCACCCATATAGCATTATAAACCAGTATATCATCCAAATAAACTATAACAAATGAATCCATATAAGGTTGTGATACATCATTCATTTGTATCATAAATGTAGTTGGGGCATTACATAAACCAATTGGCATGACCAACCATTCATTCAAACCTTTCCTTGTCTTGGAGGAAATATTCCAAGTGTCTTCTTCCTTGATGCATACCTGGTGATCCTAGTTTGAGATCCAACTTAATGAAATATTTTACATGTTGCAACTGATATAGCAGATCATCAATCCTAGGTAGAGGGTACCGATTTTTTAGTGTAATCTTGTTGAATTATTTGTATTCGATACACATTCTAAAAGTCTCATCCTTCTATGGTAAAATTATGATAGGTGAACCATAAGGTGAGTTTCTTGGTCGAATCACACCCTGTTGCAATTGCTTCTTTACTTCATTCACTTCTAGAACAGAATGTTTATACAGTACAATATTCAGTAATGGGGAGTCTAGAAATAATTGTATTGTGTGCTCCACTTTCCTCTTGGGTAGTAGTCGTAGGATCCTGGAACACTCCATTGTATTCCTATAGAAACTCTTCCAACTGATGTTTCTACTATTTATTACACCCCTCTAGGGATGCCATTACTCTTATCGACTCATCCTTAGTCTGATTTTCTCTTAAGAAGAGTAAAACATATTTATTATTGGAACTAATCAACTTTGTGGCTTGGTGGACACTTACTAGTGAGATATTTGACTCACCTTTATGCACATTGATGATGTAGGAATTTCCATCCTTTATTATTTGGTATTGGTTGGATCTCTGCATGAATATTACATCCCCCATATGCATTTAGGGGTTTCCAAACACTACTCCACATAAATCAAGGGGTACTATGTCCAATTCCACTTCATTAATAAAATCAACACTTGCAAAAATTTTAATCTTACACGGTTTTGTTACCTTGATATGTGCATCCTTGTTTACCCAACCCATCGGCTAGGGGCTAAGATGATTTTGAATCTCCAATCCAAGATTGTATACCAGATCTTCTGCTATGAGATTAGGCTATGAACCAAATTTGAACAAAGCATTTATCTTGGTCTTCTTGACCTAGATCTTGATGTGGAAACGTTTGGTCATCTCCTTCTCTTCCTAGTGATGAAGGCTACTTAGATTCACCTCCTTTTGCACTAAAGTGCAGATAATATTCTCATACATATTAGATATTCTTTCAACTTGATTGCTTGAATCTGTGGCTAGAAGATTATTTTTCTTTACTTCCTTCTTGCAGTTCTTTGGGTTCAACTCTAGATGTAGTTTCCATCACTTTTCCTTAGTGTGACCATCAATATTGCAATGGTTGTAATGGTTGTTAGGATCCTTACACTGATTTGTAGTGATAGTCATCTTCATATCCTTTCCCCCTTTCTACTTCTTCTTCCCCTCATTGGAAGCTTCCTGGTGCTCTTTCTACTTGGAACCACTTGGTTTCCCTTTCTTGTGGCATATTTTTTTTAGATAATGTTCCTATACACATGCCTCATCCATTGTCCTTGTCTTGAAAATAATCACTTTCTTTTGTAGATGGCTATGTAGACCCCCCCATATATTTGAGGAGTACATATGGGATCTTGGGAGAGACACCTGACATGATGTTCATCTTTCTGAACTCATGGTGTACTCTTGTACACTCTTCCCTTTCTTCTACCTGAAGTAGTGCCACAGGATCCGTCGGTCCTCTACATACATGATAGTCTAGAATTGGGACTTGATGAGGGTTTTGAAGTCCTCCCACCTAGTTACTAGCAGATCACCCTCCAGCATAAGTGTTTATGTATGGATTTCCCACTACGTTAACACATGGCCTTCTAATTTTAGTTTGGAAAATAATGTCTTTTTTTCTTTATCTATATGGTGAATGCTGAAATAAACTTCTAGTTGTTGCATCCAATGATTTATCTCTAATGCATCAATATCACCTTGGCATGGATTTATGTCCACTTTTTCTTCCATATTAAATAGGGACTTTGAAGGGTTTATGGAATAGGAACTCGACTACTCTTTCTCGAGTTCTTTCCATGACTCCTTTCTGGGTCTTCATTATCTCATGATTTCCCCTATGATCCAATCTCTAAATTAGAGCCTCCAACCTCTCTGACCGGTCTAAAATTGCTTGCTAGATCCACCATGAGGAGGGACACATTTTGAGATATGTCAGCAACTTTCTCTTCTAGCCTCACAAATCTCTCCTCTATTGGATCTCAAGGGTTGTTATGAACAGACTTGTCATCCATGGCTAGGGTTCTATGACTTTCTTCTTAAATTGATTTATGGATCCCTGCAAATCTCCATATATACCCCAAGAAAACATGCTCTGATACCAATATGATATGCAAATTTCCATGGATATTCCACTATACAGTTCATCACAACAGATCTAATAAAATACTGAAATATTTACTGTGAAGGTTAATTTCCTTTAGATCTCATATCCTTTAATTACTAGTTTTTTTCTTAAAATTTATGAAATAGTTGAAATGTGAAAAATAGAGAACATAAATAATACACACACCATCCATAAATAAACACAAAATATGACCTAGGAATCCCATTAAGGGAGAAAACCTAGCTAGAAGGTGAGGTTTCTCTACTCTCTTTTCTTCAAAATCAAGTACAAAGAAAGAGGCACTTTGTGTGGAGTTTCCTTTGACATTGTGGCTTGTATGGATGCTACAAAATCTCTCCTCCTATTTTATGCTCATATAATACCACTCTCATATGGTTTTCTCAACTATGGAACAAGATACAATGCAAAAGAATGGAACCCCTTCTCCTCCTCACGGTCGATTATTTAACCTAGCCCGATAGTTTTCTAGGGTCAGGGAATTGACTTCATCAACCCTCAATTAGTGATTGGGTTTGTACCTTCTAGAATGTTCTATAAAAAAAACTATGTGGCTAGCCTCACACATTTAAGTAATGGGGGTTGACATGGCATCCACTTGCACCATGGTGATCAATATTGTAGGTCAACTTGCAGGAGGCATAAATTTCACATATGAAATCTGATTGAGGTGATTCTTGCACCAATGGAAAGGAAACGATATGTTGAATATAGTTGGTGGATACATAATAGGGTTTGGACCATAAAAAAATGTCATTTGATGCCTCAAAATGGCTATGGAAGATTTCAAATGGTTTTTTGGACCCAAATTTCCAAATTGGGACCAGCCGCTAAAATAGCTCTAAATTCATTCCTCCAATGTTTTCACCCATAAAGCATCAAGATGGATGAAAATTAATATAATGATCCAATCCAAATCACCTCTCAATATAAAACCCTCCTTATCGAAAGAGGTTATAACAAAAGAAATCCTATACTCACTTTGAGAATGAACTTCTAGGGGAATTGAAAAACCTGTGTAAAAGTACCTCTTTTAAAAGATATTAAAGATGTCCTCATTTACAAAAAAATACTCAAGGAATTGTACATAAAGATACCTGGAAGGAAGAAAAGAGACCTCCCTACCATCAATCTTGTAGGGCATCTTGTTGATATTATGTCAAGAAAAATCTTTACCCCCAAATACTTTGATCTAGGAATTCTTGTGGTATATGTCTACATCTATAAGTGCTAAATCCATAACACCTCGATAGATTTAGGGGAAAAAATCAATGTAAGGACTAAGGACATAATGCTTATTTCAAACTTGAGAGAATTATTGAGACATACACCCATTGTCCTTCAAATTCAAAGTAGGTCTACAATCAACTTAGTGGGATTGTCAAAAGACGTTGTAGTTTCAATTGATTCATGGGAATATCCCACAGACTTTATAGTTTTATAAGCCTAGGAAAACATCAAGGGATACCCCCTGATACTTGGAAAACCATGGTTAGCTACAACATATGCATATAGAGGATGTAGAATAAGGGATAGGACCATAAGAAATGGTGAATCACAAAGAGGCTTACTCTTTATCACCATGCTAAAAATTTTATTGGCATTGAAGTACCATTGTAGATAGGACAAGGAGAAGAGGAAGACGTTTTTTAAAATTTAATATACCTAGTTCTCACCATTGATATTTCCTTGGAATTAAAATAAATATATGATGACACATTCCTCTCAAACTACATCAAAATATATATACCAATTGTGTCCATATTTAAGAATATAACAACAATGAGGATGATGAAGAGCAAGCAAACATTGTTAAAATAAATCAAACCTACTATACATATTTACTCATTTATGAAATAGTAAAACCATTAGTCAAAACACTCGAGATTTTTCCTAGAAAAACTTTGAAAGTTAGCAACTAATTAACCCCTATCCAAGAACAACAAAACTTAGATATTCTCATAACCCACAACTCTTCCTTTGGTTGGGATTACAATGGCATGTAAGGAATTCATTGTGATATCCATACACATAATATCCACATCAAGGATGTTTATTTTCCAATTAGATAGCCACAAAGGGGAATGAATCCTATATTCAAGGAAATAGTTAAAATTGAACTACAAAACTTTTAGATGCGGACTTCATTTTCCCTATCTCATAGATTGAATGGATGTCTTATTTGTTCATTGTTCCTAATAAAGGAGGCAAGTGGAGAATCTATGTGGACTATAGAGAACTTAATAAGGCCACTATAATATATCATTTCCCCCTACCATTCATTGACTAAGTGTTATATGCCTTATTCGGGAAGAAGTACTTCTCCTTTCTAAATGGGTTTAGTAGGTACAATTGAATTCATATAAGTGTAGAGGACCAAGATAAAACTACATTCACCTGTGCTTGGGGAACATTTCCCTATAAGGTATTCCCATTTGGGCTATGTAGTGCACCTACTACCTTTCAATAGTTGTCTTGAATAGAAAATATACATGGATGACTTCACTTGTTGTGGAAATACATTCTAGGAAGCATTGACAAATCTTGAAAATATCCTAAGACATTTCCAAGAGATGACCATATCCCTAAATAACAAAAAATGTTTTATACTCATGAATGAGGGAATAGCTATAATATATCACATTTTCTTGGTGGTATTGAAGTAGAACCGACCAAGGTATCCATCATTCATAAACTTCCATCACCTTCAAAAACAATTATGTAAGGATCTTCCTTGGTCATTCAAGATATCACATAATATTTCTCAAGGATTTTAGTAAAACGAAAACTCCCTTGTTTACTCTCCTATCCAAAAACAAAAAATTATTCTAGTCGTCAGAATGTCAAAGGGAAATTGGAAATATAAAACAAAAGGTAAATCCAACTCCCATTCTACAGGGTCCTAAGTGGAAGGGTCCTAAGGGAGGGTGTATGCCCTTATACTCCTCCAAGGATCTAGCCAATAACAACCATGGAAAAATAAATAAACCTAACAAAGTGCATATTATCCTTACCAATCACAAAAATGCCAAGACAAAGCCTAGTTATTGAGCATCCTTCGTCACCAAAGCAAGAGAAAGAACCTCCAAGAGATAGTGAAACACTTCATTCCATAATAAAATATCTAAACCATATCATAGGAGAGAGAGAGAGAGAGAGAGAGAGAGAGAGAGAATGAATTTTCCCAAGTAGGGCGCAAATTTCAGCCAAGTATCCTCTCCAAGATGGGAAAGTTATGATGAAAATGAAATGAAATGATTCTTATTTATACACATATTCTAAAAAGTGTTTTTCCACTTAAGTTAGGGTAAACCACCAAATAAGGGAGACATTTCCCTTTATTTTTCCCCTTTACAATATTAAATTCAAATTTAACATAAAAATTACACATAAGAAACCCTAAAGATGACATCAACTCTCTCTAGGGTGATGTTTTGGGACTTCTAGAAATTTTTTGAGCTTGGAGTTGAAACATTGGGCCTCCAAAGGCCTCCCTCTCATGCGCCAGGGTTTCCTCGATCAAGTCAAGGCTTCTCTCCATCAAAAAGTGCCAAGTGTCAATCCAACACCACCACCACCAAAACCCTATCCCTAGGGTGACGTCAAGCCTCTTTAAGTGACATTTTGACCTCTAAAGGAAAAAAATTGGGCTTGTAGGGGCTAAGTGAGATCCTCCATGGTGTCTTTAAGCCTCCAAAGGCTTTCATCATCATCCAATGTGTGGGCCATTGTATCCACCATGTGGGATTCATGCCCCAAGGAAGCCCATGCTAGGCTTGTTCCTCTGAAACTATCCATAAAGCAAGTTCCTGCAAAAACAATGAATATTCCCTCCAAGGATCTCAAGTCAAATGTATCATTATAAGTAAATAAAATCAATAAAAGAGTCACCTAAGCATGTGCATCAAAAACCACCTCATCAAATTAAACAAGTGCTCAAAGACCCTATGCAACTTGTCAAGTTTAGGTATGGGAGGGTTGACAAAGTGACCTATTGTGTGAATCATTCCCTAAGTCAAGGAGTGTTTCCCAGGCAGACGCCCATCTAACCCATGTGGAGAATATGAAGTGGATGGGTGAAAGACTTTTGGGCATGGGGTTCATGACATACAAGGGATCGTAGTGTCTCATTTATGGGTGTCTTTGTAGAGGGTGTGTTGCACCTTCGTTTTCAATGCATCCTTTTTCCAAGCCCATTTATTTCCTTTTTTTTTCTAAATATGTTTCCAGGTTGAATCCAAAGGTGGGGCTTCTACCTAAGTATGAAAAAAATTTCCCACACACACTCTACATTGGTTGGCATTCTACATTGTTATTTTTCAGGGGTCCCATCAATTTCTTATGAGAGACATTTCATTGTCCTCGGGATCCCTAGTGAGCATATAGAATGTTTATGATTGGATTTTATCTTTTTCCAGCTACAAACCTCTGGGCCTTCAACCCCTTCTCTCTATGAAATGAGGGACAATCCCTTCTTGGGTCAGTACACCCGAAAATCCCAAAATATAAGGAGGTGAGGGGATGAAGTGTGGAAAGTGGTAAGTATGATCGAGAATGGCATGATGACTTGTCAAAGGGACCTCCCTGTAGAAAAACCATCCCTATGGGTGATCACTTACTAGGGAGCAATTTCAACCACCAAGGTGAAACAAGGAAAAGAGCATAACTTTCAAGCATATGTTACATAATAAAAATAAATAAAAATTAAATGCAACAAACTCAAATGTCTCTAATATTGAAATGACACTCACCATAATACTTGGCTTGTACCTCATGGAGCAAGACCCAATGTCTTCCAAAAGCAAGCTGGTGTGGCAAGTACCATCATGATGAATCTAAGATCTGTGGTGGTTAGGCGATCCTTTGTATGTGCAAGTGGATGTTGTCAACCATCTATCTCTCGGTACTCCATGTTTGCAACCTGAGGGATTTGAGACATTATCTCCTTAGTTATCCCTAGGAAATGAAGATAACATATGGCTCCTAATTGGGGACATGTACTCATCGTAGAGTGCATGAGAACCTCAAAATCTCCTGGTTATACCTTTGCCTACACTGAAACATGAAAACGTAAAATCTAGGGTGGTTATATCACCCTTTGTCTATATAATAAAAATTCAAAAATTTTAAAATTGACAACTAATTTAGAAAAGAAAATTTTGCATTTTTTCAAAAAAATTAAACTAAATATGTAATATGATCAAAGCCATATGCAAGTAGAGAAAAATGAAACATGAAATGCAGCTAAACTACCATGAGAAATCAAAATACAAAAAAGAAAGATGACCTACCTACTTCCTTGGGGCCCTAAAGATTAGGTCATGAAATTCCAGGTGAAGTTGTACAACGACTGCAACCAGCAGATCATATCATCAAGGTATATCTCCATGTGATTAATCATGTAGTACAACAAAGGCAAGTCAAGCATAAAATAGTCTTAAGCATAATTAAGAATGTAATTAATCATAGAAAACAACTCATGGATATGGGTGGGAGGGAAACAATCTTGCTAGAGAGAATGGCCATAAGCCTGATCAATCCATCTTTGAATTGGGATACCACATATAGACAATGAATCATATTAATATTCACTTAGAATAGATATGCTCTCTGAAGGATGAGAAAAGATAATAGATCCCAATAAAACCTTATGATTCCCTAGAGAAGATTAAACAAGATAAGGGACGACCTCAGGTCCTAAGAAGGTTTATTTTCCTGCATCCAAAATATGTTGCTTTTTCATCTACAAATCTTTTTGAAGGGACCCAGGATGAAAACATTGTTTCTCTGTGGTATGAGTCTTTGACTTCTCTGGAATGGCCACGTGTCGGTATTTGTCTAAATCCCTAGGCGAAGGTGGTTGAAATTTTTCATAGAACAAATATAGTCCCCAAAGGATATGCATCACAACTCCCAAAGGATGACTGAAGATCACCCTGAGTATACTACGGCAAGTCATCCTCAAATGGACAGAACAAATCTATAACCATATCATCATCAAGATGCAAAACATCTGAATCATATATGCATGAAGACCAGTCCTTTGAAGATGACAAATCAAACTCTTTTGCTCGAGAGCTACCTTAGACATCGTAAATAGGATCTCCATAAAAAAATTATGCAACCCACACCCCATATACGTCTCTGAACATGTATGAAATCATCAATATGTTGCTCAACAACGTCAAAAGGGTCTTTCACAGGATCATATACATCACTTATGTTGATCATTTCTTCATCTTCATGTGCAAGAAGTTGAGACAGGATAACTTTACCTTCATCAAGCGGGATAATGGACACTAATATCTCATCTAGGTATTCATCATTGAGATCTTCTTGACAACTTTCTTCATGGATCTGTTCTTCCAACATTTCTTCTGCAGTGGGTGACTAATTCTCTTATTCAGTTTTTCATTCCTCACCTATTGTCTCGTCATCCACCTGAAAACCTTCTCTGCAAAGAGTGTCTTTGATCTCTTGGAAAGTATATTGCACATTATGAGTAGCTAGCCGACAATTCCTGAGAAATTATTCAATGAGATTTGTAGAATATGGGATACTTTTCAGATCACATGAGTGTGAAAGATAGCTCCTTTTACTTGATTCCAAAGAAGATACAAAAAATTTCATCAACACATCTTCATGGAGCACATTTAATCTTGAAGCCTACTTCATAAAATTCACAACATAGCTGACCGTTGGAGCTGGATCACTTTTAAATTTAGGGAAACTTTCCCTCCACTCTATAGAGCAATGATTTGGATATCCAGGGATATTTTGAATGTCAATAGAAAGGTACACCTTATGGAATGCCCATGGTAAGTCATGTGACGCCATGGTTCCATTACTTAGGGTAATACCTCAACGGAGTCACCAGATGAACTTTATGAAAAACTCATCAGAAATGGAAAAGGGAACTTTTGTCAAGTGGAGTTGTCATGCAAGCTTACGAGAAAAGGCTTATCCTTCCATTTGTACAAATCAATGATTTAATTTGTTCAAGTCAATGGTTCAAAATACTATTGAATTTGACATGGATCAATTGAATCTTTTGGCAATGCTCCATGAATATTAGAGGAACAATGTTGGATAGGAATTTTTGGTTAAGTTTTTGGATCTATGCAAGAAAAAGTCAAAAGAATAAAAGGCAGTTAGAAGATGGACCAAAGCGGACTTTAAGGAGTCAAAGTGCACAACAAAAGGAAGCGAGACAAAGTAGCGTGCAAAGGGCGGAAAATAATTAGAATTTTTGGACATTTTGTCCACTTTGTAACGGGCTTATCCTTATTTTGATGTATAAATATGTAAAGGGATTTTGGGTAGAGAGCTTGGAAGGAGGAGAAGTTTTTAATGATTTTGGGGTATGTAGAGTCGAGCATTGGAAGAGGTTTTGAGGAATGACTGAGGAGCGAGGCTCGCACTACAATAGAATGACTACGTAGGTTTGGGTAATTTTATTGTTGCATATTTTGTAGCACGGTGCGCAACTGTAAGAAGATTATCAATGAATAATAAAAAAGAGCCAGTCATTGTGGAAATAGCCCAAGTTGGGTGAACCATGTTAAACCTATGTGTTGTGATGTGTTGGTTTTGTATGTATGATGTTTAATGTTATCGTGCAATAATGATAAATTCTTAAGTATGTGGAATATGTTATTTACTTATGATGTTATAATGTCACGCACCAAAGTAATTGGTAATTGAATGAATGTTAAGTGGGAGAATGTCGCGCATAGAATATATTGAGTGTTAAATAACTATTAACTAATGGAAACTATGCACATGAGTAGATGATTAGTATGAACATGTCAAATTCTTCACTTCCCCTCATCACTGCAAAACCTTGGTTCGTGCAGCCCCTCTAGATGCCTCGGGTGAGACTTCACTTTCTCTATAGGTGATGCCAAAGGGAGGGTGTCTAAGGGTTTTGTTGGTATATTGATGATTAACCCCGGGTCTTCCCACTACACGCTAACAAATAGTTCAATTACCGGGATTGGGAAATATAATTGAGGGGAATGTTTTGGAGGCCAAATAAGAAAGAGATCATTGAATGGATAGAAAGGAAGCAATGAGACTTTTCCAAAGAAAAGAATAGGATCCCACGGCTCAACGACGAACAATGGTTGCAAAGGTATGTGTTCATAGATATTCATGAAATCTTTTTTGGTGAATTTCTGATAATTTTGACTAAATGGTTAGAGATCCTAGTTGAGAGCGTTGGAAGATATCGAGTTGAAGATACGAGAAATTGGACCCCTGAATATATCAAACAGTTGAACATAGTAAGTAATAAATTTTCTCGCGCAATTGATGGTTGAATAGTATACTGGGAGGTTACATTACAAAGTTTGTGATAGATTGTACACAGTCTTATAGTGTCGTAAAGAGCGAATTTTTCAATGGTCTATGCGGAATATATTTGAGTGAATGGTCTACTTGGATAAATATTTTATTGTGCGATAAGAATGTCATGAAGATGGAATCTGACTGTTAAGTACCTTCACGCACATAGGCAGACTGAGCGATGACCAGATGATGATATGAGAGTGGAAGGAGAGGATGAATGAGAACTGAATGGACTGAGGATGTCGAGGGAGGAAGACATTGAATCAGACAAATAAATTGGAGTATTGCATTGTGGGAAAAGGTTTAGGTATAGTAAGAAGGAGATTGTCACTGAGAGAGAAGAGAAATACAGAGTATTTGAGAAACAAGACCCATGCACAGTACTTCAAATCACACCATATAGAGGAAGGAAAGAGAAAGAAAAGGATCATCATTAAATTCCAACAGAAGAAGGAAGTCCATCTCAAATCAGAATCTGTGTCAAACCCACGACCCTGTGTGCATCACCTAGATTTGAAGAAAAGACCAGAGTTATTTTGAGAGAAATTGTAGTTAGTGGAGGAAGCCAAAACAATAGTCAGAATAGTGAAAGTAGCTCAACAAACCAGAGTCAGTCAGTATCACCAAAGGTAAGAAATACACAGAATACAATGGCAAGAATAGATGATACGTTGAGACCTCCATAATTTTAGGGAGTAGGGTCGAAAGACCCCAAGCAACATCTATTTGTATGTGATACGATATGGACTGCTAAGAATGTTCAAGATGAAGTAATGAAGATTGTGCAGTTAGCCACGACATTCAAAGGTCATGCATTGCTATGGTATATGAAGTATCAAACAACTACACCGAAAGGAAAATCAAGGACTTTGGTAGAGATTGGACAATCTTTGTTAAAGGAATTTCAGAAGTCGAAATCCAAGTCACAGTATATCACTGAGCTAAAAGAAATTCAGCAAGTACAGAATGAGACAGTTTTGGATTATGATAGAATATTTAAAGATGTGATGGATAGATTGATGTTCCAGATTCCTAACAAACAACATCTAGAATGTTTTATTCCAGTTTTTATGCCACGCATTTTTTGTCCATTGAATGGCATAAGGTCATGTCGCAGCCAGAAGCATTGGAAATTACGATGAAATTAGAAGCATCTCCTTTAAGAGATGGCATAGGAATGACACATGTACAGTCACAGTTGGTTGCGCTGAAAATTCAGTTTCCAGAGATAATTAAGGAAAAGGAAAAGTGTGAACAAGTTTGGTGCATTACATGTAAGATAGAAGGTCATTGTAAGGAAGAATGTCCAACATTTGTACAATATATGGCCACAGGAGCACCAAACCCATTAGCAGGAGGAGTGGGATATTTTGAAATATGCAAGACATGGGGACATCATCTAACGTCTTGTCCCTTACTGCAGAAGTACCAGAGTATGCCTAGGAAACTTTTTTGTAAGTTTTGCAAATTTATAGGACACGATGAGAATGATTTGCATGCATTCGACCTAATGAAAGAGTTCACTTTTGATGCGTACAAAATCCAAGAGGAAAATTTCGCAGCGGAAGGAGGGATCCCACAATATAATACTCCAAGAGGATTTAACTATGTTGGATGAGGAGGATTCAACAGAGACCGAGGACATGGAGGATTTGGTCGAGGAGGCACACAACCAATAATTTGTTATAATAGTAATCAACCGGGATGATGTGCACGTATTGCAGAGAATTAGACCATGTGACATAAGACTGTCCTCAATTGATAGTGAAGTAGCAAGAAAGAAGGAACCAAAATCAAAACCATAACTACAATAAGAATATACAGATGATAGAAGCTGAGGAATGTGATGATCATCCCAGAGTAGCAATCGTTACGTGTGGAGGAACGAGAATTTGACCATACATGAAAAAAAAATGAAAGGGGGTTGAGCAATGGATAAGGAAAGCAGTTGAGCCTATGCCAAAATTTAATCGACAGAAAGAGAAAGAGATATATCATAAATCTAGGAAAGAGATACTAGGACCGGATTGGATAGCATATACGTCAAATACGCCACCAGTATATGATATGTCGTCGGTTTATGACCGCACCATTCCATAAAGGTGAGTAAAAAATGTAAATACTTTGAAATACTTTCTAAATATTTGTTTAGAGTTGATGTAGGACAAAACACCATTGAACGTGTTGCACGAGATGATTAATCAATACAACCTAGACAAAGAAATACCTACGACACAGAGAGAAGTGAACAAAGTATTGCGCAAGAAGAGGACAAACAGAGAATTCAGATTGAGTGGGCAGGTAGGAGAATATGATATGGATAATGTCATCTTGGATTTAGGATCGAACATAAAAAAAAATCCAAGACAAACGTGGGAAATGATAGGGACACCTAATTTAGTTTGGTTGAATGTTCAGTTAAGATTAGCTAATCAACATAAGATAATACCAATCGGTACATTGGTAGGAGTACATGTTAACATGGATGGAGTGAACAGTGTAGNAAATACCTACGACACAGAGAGAAGTGAACAAAGTATTGCGCAAGAAGAGGACAAACAGAGAATTCAGATTGAGTGGGCAGGTAGGAGAATATGATATGGATAATGTCATCTTGGATTTAGGATCGAACATAAAAAAAATTCCAAGACAAACGTGGGAAATGATAGGGACACCTAATTTAGTTTGGTTGAATGTTCAGTTAAGATTAGCTAATCAACATAAGATAATACCAATCGGTACATTGGTAGGAGTACATGTTAACATGGATGGAGTGAACAGTGTAGCTGAATTTGAATTCATTGATATTGTGGACAATAGTTGGTCGTATCGAGCATTGCTTCGACTGGATTGGGACTTTGACAACTAGACGATTATTAATTTGAAGAAGAGACAAATGATTTTTGAATGAGGAGGCTTAAAAGTCACTACACCCTTAGACCCTACAGAGGAAAGAAGGTATGTGGAACCCATGAGAAAATAAATTGATAACCTGTATAATATGACCGCCCACATGGATGACTACGTCAACCCTACTGTAGATGGTGTGCTTAGTTGGAGAAACATTATCTCTTGTGCATCAGACTCGGAGGAAGGACTTGAACATTGGCAGCACAGGTTGCACGAAGTATCAACTAGAAGATGTGTATGTATTACTCATTATTTGAGCTGGATTGGAACTGATCCAGGTGGATATCGGTGGCCGCCCACCTTCTCCAACTGGCCCAAAACATGTTTCTGGCAATTTTGGCAATTTACTATTTTTAGCAGGTTTTAACTTCTCGGGCCATTTTGAGCGTCCAAATGAAGGTTTTTCAAGATCGAGGTTCTCAATGATATTCAAAGGAATGATTGATCCCCAAAAATTAATCTCCTCGACAATACCTTTCCAACGAGCTATCACACGCCTAAAATGGAGATCGTATGCAAAAGTTACGACCCCGGGAAGTTGATGTACTCACTTACCCAAATGGGGCCGACATGACTTTTGGCGCTTCATCTCCTAGGGTTAGGTTTTTGGATGTCTAGTACTTTTGGCATTATCGTTTATTGTAAAAGGGCCTTCAGAGCCTCATTGTAATCATATTCTTGCGAATGCGAGTAGCCGTCACATCTCTTCTCAGAGATACGCTGCCACCATTCTAGCGAGTCTTTCACTCTGTATTTTTACAGTCTCTGTACATTTCTTTGATTAATGGAAATCGTGTATTACTGTATATCTGTGTTTATGGTTGCATCTCTGATACATTTCTGTTATATTATTGAATATCTTCAATATCTTTGTGCATTTCTTTATTATATCTCCACTCTCATTTCGTGCCGAAAATAATCCGGTTCAGTGGTATCAGAGCAGGCTGCTCTTGATCATTTTTTAGTGCATGTCCCCAACGAGGTCCGAGTATAGCAAGTTGGGTCTTGAGCTTGTCTCTCTTGAGGACAATCGCTCTTGCACACCCAAGAAACCCTCAATGGCGGAAGAAAAGAAAAACGATGGAGCAGACAATCCTATCAGTCTATTGCTTGAGCAAGCTCTCACGCGACAGAGGAACAAAATGATGGAGAATTTTTTCCACATCCTTCAACGCCTGTCGATAGCATCAAGCACATATTCATCAAGTGACCACTTTGGAGGCACCTCACCTTTCAAGGTACAGGTTAATTTTGATATTCCCGTATTTGAAGGTCAAATAGATGCAGATGCCCTAGAT
>ML787060.1:103119-120025 GCA_009831015.1 Picea engelmannii
GAGAAAGATCAGATATCTCAAAAGAGGGCTTGGATCCCTTGAAAGATGTAGAAAGTCTATCAGTTTTAGGATCTGTGGTAGGCATTTTTGAGGTAGGGGTAATAGGGGGTTTATAAGGAGAAATAGGCTCAAATTTTGTCTTTCTATGAGGCTCCAATTCTTCTGTAGACACTTCCCTAAGTCTTTTTTGATGGCTTTCGAGATGAGAGGACACTTGGATAGGGTCTGAAGTGTTAAGGGGTTTTTCATAATGTTTTCCTCTTGTATTTTAGGTACTCTTTCGAAAGGATCATCTATTAAATCGATTAGCTCCTCTCCTATTTGTGGGGACCATAGGGAAGTCTTGTTGAATTACCTCTTGTAGAGTTTTAGGTGCAAGATCATTAGATGTTGAAGTCATTGGGGGGTTAGCAATGTGCTTCTTGGTCTTCTTGCCCGATGAGGCTGGAGGGGTATCAACAAATTTCTTAGACTTTTGGCCCGGTAAAGGAATAGCTTTAGTAGGAGGGTTTGGAGTCTTTGGAGAATGAGGTTTGGGTGGAGTAATAGTCCCTATATCAAGTGTCTTCTTGCTAGTCTTGATTGTAAGATGAGGGTTTGCAAATTGGTAAATGAACTCATCCCATATTTTCCCATGTTTTCCCAATTCATCTAAGACAAGTAATTTGATAAGGCCATGGTGAAATAGGTTGTTATGGGGATTGGTTAAATTCTTTCTCACTTGGGAAGACATCTTCTCAAGACTCTTTAAGAAGTAAAAGGGAAATCCAATGGCTTATTGAACTAAAAGTGAGCTAACAATCGAAAGTGGCGGGCTTTAAAGACAAAATATCTACTTTCATGTGTGATCAATATGGTGATGACTATGAGAGGGTTAATTAGATCCTATTTAATCCACTCCTTGGAGTATCCTTAGCGCCGGATATGTTCTGAAATTCAGGTTTGAAAACCATGTCATAGCTCAATCATGGAAACTGGTGGTGTTTAAACCATCTATCCCCAACTCTTGGAAGCTTTATGGTTGCGGCAATGGATTCCTCAGAGAACACAAAGGTGAGAGACCCCACATGCACCATATTTCCATCAAATCCAAGGGTGAATTTCATAGAGATGTCATCATCGTGGCCCTGCAAATGAGCCAAGAACGCCCCCCAGCCTGTGTGAAGGAACACTTCTCTGCACTGCGCAAACTCAGGGATGGTGAAGAGGTAAGCATAGGAGGACATCTCATACCACTTGGGCATGATGATAATGTGGAGAAATGGACAGAGGGAGAAATTCAACAAAGGATGGGTGCAATCAGGCCAAGGATGGGTGCAATTAATCAGGGGCTAAGTGCGACTAAGCATAGTTGAATGCAATGAGACAAAGAGTGAGCGAAATGATACAGAGGTTGAGTGTGTTTGGACAGAGGCAAACACAATGAGCAGAGGGTGAGAGTGAGGAATAAATGGGATAACCAATTGAGTGATTCCTCCATTTTTTAATACGCCCAGGATGGAACGATTGCATTCATCAATGAATTCACATGCACGAATTTCCATGTGTAAACATGAGTGCACCAATTTTGAATTTGAGGGCATGTTTTGGGAGGAAATCGTAATGATTAAAGAGGTTAGATCAATGTCCAAGTCTTTGACTTGGACATTTGATCATAAAAATTTATAAGGATTGCATCATTTAATCTTAACTGCCATGAACTAATTCAAATAAATGCAATTGATTCCTGGTAACCTGAAATCATGGATAGTTATTGGCGTATTATTCTCGTTTGAACTTTCATATGGCACGTCGTCTGACACCTCATATGGTATTTGAAATGGCACCTCATACGGCACTACATATGGTACCCCTGTGCAAACGAATTTTATTCCTCCTGAAATGGATATTTTATCCACAGCCTGCATTTTTAGAATGATTTTGACTCTCATAGTGAATAGGAGAAGAGGTAGAGTGTTCCATTATTATTTATTTTTCCATCATGCTCATTCAATTCATTCCTTTATCTCACATAAGACATGTATTCTCAATTCTGTAATGGAGATTCTGTAATGAAAATAAACCAGTTAAGTGGTATGTTGAGGAAATGTACAACAATTTATAACACAGGGAATTAGCATATCAAAAATAAAATAATTGTTGATGTCATAGCCTGTGTCATGAAAACAATACATATAAATTTTTACAAAGGTTTACTTCTTCTAGGAAGTGTTATCATTTTTCAACTCATGAAACCCCTCCCCGACACCTAAGTATTGTGACACCCCACAATAAAAAATATAGGAAACCAGTCAGTTCTCCCAATAGTCGAAGATTTACAACTCGTTAAGTGTAGAGATAAATTTCACAGATCG
Source organism: Picea engelmannii (assembly GCA_009831015.1). Classification (NCBI taxonomy): domain Eukaryota; kingdom Viridiplantae; phylum Streptophyta; class Pinopsida; order Pinales; family Pinaceae; genus Picea; species Picea engelmannii. The sequence continues at coordinate 105,474 of ML787060.1, forward strand.
GTCTGACGAGACGGCTAGAATATGGCCCCACCTATAGGATATAACATCCTACATATAGGTAAGAAAAGGTAGGCAAGAGAGTTTCGAGATAGTCTCAAAGTTAGTTCCCAATGGAAATTTTATGGAGTTCATTAACCTTGGCTTAACCATACATACTTCGTGTCAACTTTGTCTACAAGTAATGTCGTACATCAGGACAAGTTTAAGATTTAGGAATTTCTTATTATTTTTTTTGTCAGATTACCATCCTCGCTAGGTAGAATTCTGATCCAAGTGGATATCGATGACCACCCACCTTTTCCAACTGGCTCAAAACAGTTTTCTGGCAATTTTGGTAATTTACTATTTTTAGCAGTTTTTCGAGTCCTGAACTTCCGGTGATGTTTTGAGGCCCTAAACAACATTTTTTGGGAAAATAGGGAGCAACATGGAAGCTCCTTCGATGTTTCTCACACAAAAGTTGTAGCCCTCGGATAGATATTTCTAACAAGGTATTGAGCACGTCAAACGGAGATCGTAGGAAAAAGTTACAACCCAGGGAAGTTGATGTACTGACTTACCCAAATGGGGCCCACATGGCTTTTGGCGCTTCATCTCCTAGGGTCAGGTTTTTTTATGTCTAGGGTTTTTGACATTCCTTCTTATTGTAAAAAGGCCTTCAGAGTCTCATTGTAACCATATTCTTGTGAATGAGCACAATCGTCACATCTCTTCTTAGAGATAAGTCGTCGCCATTCCAGCAAGCTTGTTTTCCGCTACATTTTACAGTTTCATCTTATTTTCTTATTGAATAGAAAATCAGTTTTACTATATCTCTGTTATTTTGTGTTAAGAACCTATTAATAATCTGTAGTCATTTCATTATGCTCATAAAATCCAGATCAGTGGTATCAGAGCGGTCTTCTCCTTTTCGTCTTAATGCATGTCCCCAACAAGGTCAAAGTACAAAGAGTTGGGTCTCGAGCTTATTTATCTTGAGGAAAAAATCTCTCGCACGCCCAAGCAACCTCTCATGGAAGGAGAAAAGAAAGATGATGGGATAGGAGATCCTTTCAAAATGTTGCTTGAGGAAGCCCTCATGCAACAAAGGAATGAGATGATGGATAGTTTCGCACAAATCCTTCGACGACTAACAACAGGCGATGCATCTTCTTCCAGCGGAGGCGCCGCCCCCTTCAAGGTACAAATAAACTTTGATGTTCCTATATTTGAAGGTCAGATAGGCACAGATGATGTAGACAAGTGGTTGAATCTACTAGAAGGGTATTTTTTGTCCATAACTTTTTGAATAGAGAAAATATTACTTTTTCACTCCTCAAATCCGTTCCCCATGTCAAAGATTGGTGGGAAACTTTCTGTGTGTAAAAGGAAACAGAGGAAACCTCATTATTTACAATCATGGCCACATGGGAATCCTTCAAGGATGTTATTAAGGAACAATACTACCCTGTCAGAAGTTATGACGACTTGTATACCAAATAGACCACACTGTGGCACAAAAGAGACCAAGCAATGCCAGATTTCACAAATATCTTCCATACCTTGTGCACTAAGCTGGGTATCAAATATTTAGAGCGACATCTGGTGTTCAAGTATCGCAGTTCTCTGCATTGATACATCCAGACCGAAATGGAATTTCTGGACATCTCATCCTTGGGTGTGGCCTACCGATATGCCGTCAAAATCAAGTAAAAGCTCAAACAAAAGACGCGACAATTTGGGCTTGGGAACCCCTCACAGCAAAAGATAGGAAAGGGCGGTCCCAACCCACAGAACAAAGGATATAGAAAATATGGACAATATCAGTACAACCAGTCCAAGCTGCAATTAAATAAGGATATCGGAAATACAAAGAAACATAGTGGGAAGTAGTGCGACTTCCATAAGATCCCTTGGCATAACATTTTCGACTGCTGCTCAAAGCAGTCGTTGGTGGCCGAAGTGAAATCCTATGAATCAGATGCAGGTTCTGAATTTGAGCCTAAACCAAAAAGTGGAAGACAGATCATTGATGCGGAACCCAATGCCACCGTTTCTACCACCGAGATCCATCCTGGTGAACTAGACAAGCCAGAAGAAGGAGAGTGCCTCTTCCATTCACAGATGTGGGTAAAAGGCACCCCATTGCACTTCATCATTGATAGCGGTAGCCAGAAGAACCTCATTTCAGCAGAGGTCATAAAGCATCTAGTCTTGTTGAAAACGCTGCACCCATAACCCTACACCATTGGATGTATCTGCCAAGGAAGTGATCTCTGCATCAGCCAATAGTGTCGACTATCGTACGGAATCAAGCCCTTCAAAGATGAGGTATTGTGTGATGTTGCTCCTCTCGAAGTTTGTGATGTTCTTTTGGCCCAACCTTATTTATGGAAACATCATGTTATATATGAGTCTAAGCCTTGTAGTTTTATTATTACTTTGAACAGGAAATTGTACATGATACCCAAGGCAGTCCCACCTAGTGTTATTTCCTTGATCTTTGCTAAGCAATGCAGGAAGGTCATCTCTCAGATGGTGAAGTTTGTCTTCTTCGTGATTCACTCTCAAAATGAGTGAAATATCATAGCCACATCCAAGTTCTTTGCAACCAACCTCTCCACACAGCAGAAGTAAGTAGATAAGGTCGTGGAAGAATACTCAGATATCTTCTCCTCACCTACTAGGGTACCTCTGCACTATCAAATCAAGCACCCCATCGATCTGACCCCTGACACACCGCTTCCCAATGGGCCAGTCTATCATCGCTCTCTATTAGATAATGATGAGATCAAGAAACAGATCCAAGAACTACTCCACAAGGGGCACATCCGTCCCATCTCATCACCTTGCGGGAGTCCAATCGTGATGGTACAAAAGAAAGATGGAACCTAGAAACTTTGCATTGATTATCGGGCTCTGAATAAAATTATAGTCAGAAACTGATAGTCGATTCCCTGAATAAACGACCTCCTTTATCAACTCATAAGGGCCAAATACTTCAGTAAGATTGATCTGAAGTCTGGCTACCACCAGGTCTCGATAGAACAAAAAGATGTATGGAAGACCGCCTTCAAATCAAAGGAAGGCCTTTTTGAATGGTTGGTCGTGCCCTTTGGTTTGATAAATGCTCCAACCACTTTCATGAGGATGATGTATGATATCCTACGACCATTCACCAATACTTTTGTAGTGGTGTATCTGGATGACATTCTCATTTACAACAAGACTTGGGTTGAACACTTGCAGCATATTCAGCAAGTTTTGCACACCCTGTGACAAGACAAGCTATACGCCAGATTGGAAAAATGATCCTTCGGCATGGACATGGTCCATTACCTAGGCTACATCATTGATCAGCATGGCATACATGTGGATCCAGCCAAGATCAAATCCATCCGTGACTGGCTAGCCCCAACCACACTCACTAAGCTTCAGAGCTTCTTGGAACTTGCCAATTTCGATCGCAGGTTTGAGTTGGGATTCTCCCATATTGCATGGGCCCACAGCCAAATAACCAGGGGTGGTGGTAAGGTGAAATTTGTGTGGGTCCAGTCCCAACAACAAGCATTTGATGATTTGAAGCAGCGCTTGTGCTCAGCCCCAGTACTTTCACTACAAGATCTGCAACAACCCTTTGAGATCGAGAAATATCCTTCATACTATGTTGTGGGCGTCGTTGTCACTCAACACAACCACCCCGTGGCCTATCATAGTGAGACATTATTAGATGTTTTCCGTAAGTACCCTACTTGCGAAAAATAAATCTACTCCATTGTGCAAGCATGCCGCTAATGGAGACATCACATTCTTGGGAATGAGACAATCATCCACACTGATCATAAGCCACTGCAGTTCATGCAGACACAAGGAAAATTGTAGAATGACCGCCATCAAAAGTGGTCCACATACTTGCAACAATTCCACCTCAAAATCAAGTATAAAATAAGAAGCACCAACTGCATCGTTGATTGCCTCAGCAAACTGCCAATCACAAGACTCACCACAGTGCTAGACTCTTACGGCTATGAGACCTATGGATGGCCCTAGTGCTATGAGACAGACCCGGACTTCGCCACCACCTACTAAATGTTGGGTGCAAACACATTTGTCGATAATTTCCATCTTTAGGATGGGTTGTTGTGTCATATGAGACATATCTATGTTCCATCAAGTGAGCGAGCGAAGCTGATCTGGGAATCCCACTACAGTCGGGTGGCAAGACACTTCGGCGTCGAAAAGACAGTGGTGATGCTACAGAAACATTTCTATTGGACGAAACTTTGATAGGAGGTCAGCAATTATATCAAGTCCTGCACTGCCTACGCTATTGTCAAATCGACCACTAAGAAACAGGGCTTGTACACCCCTCTTCCTACTCCTGACAGACCATGGGAATCCATCTCAATGGACTACATGTTGGGCCTCCCATCCACCAAGCGGGGAAATGACTGTGTTTTTTTTGTTGTTGATCACTTTTCTAAGATGGCGATTATGGTTGCTTGTAAGAAGAGCATCACAGCAGAGGCCACTGCCAAGCTCTTCTTTGAACAAGTTTGTGTACATTTTGGACTCCCACAAAATATTGTCTCATATCGGGATAGTCAATTTCTCATCACATTTTGGTCGAGCCTCTGGTCACTGATGGATGCCAAGCTCACCAAATCCACGACCTTCCACCCCTAGACAAATGGACAAACCGAGGTCGTAAATAGAATGATTGTGCATATCCTTCGCATGTATAATTCCAAGCACCCTTGCACATGGGATGAGAGCCTTCTCTATGTCCATCATAGCTACAACTAAGCCCTGCATAGCTCAATCGGCCACAACCCCTTTCAGGTGGGTTTGGGATTCCAACCATTGGGTCCCATAGATGTTGCACTTCCCCTTGTGGTCACCTCAACCGAATCATCTCCTGCTCCAACTGAAGTTGACAAAGCCACATGTTTCATTGTGCGGATCTAGCACATCCTCCAACAGGTTCAGGATATCCTACAGAAGTCCAATGAAAAGTACAAGCAATGCCATGATCAACATCGGGTGCCACATAAGTTTCGAGTGGGCGACAAAGTTTGGTTGCACTTGCAGAAAGAACGCCTTACAAGACCCCATCATAAGCTTCGCCCACTCCGTTATGGGTCGTACACCATCACCAAGGCCATGGGGGATAATTCTTTTGAGCTCAACATTCCTCCTTTCCTTGGCCTGCACCCAGTGTTCAACGTGGATCTCCTTCTCCCTTATTTCCCATCATTATTGGACACCTCAGAAGTAGCAGAACAGCTGACACCAATAGATCTAAACTTCGATTGCATACAAAAAGCATCTAGTGATCAGATTGTGGACACACAAACCAAGGGCACTCGACAACAAAGGATCCAACTTTATCAAGTTGTCAAAGCAGGGCAGCTCCTGCACCAAGGCAAGTGGCTCACTCGGGGCCAAATTCAGCAGAAATTTCCTCATTTGATGGGGAAAATCAACCCAATGGAGTCCATTGCTTCCTAAGGAGGGAGGATTGATCCAGGTGAATATCAGTGGCCACCCACCTTTTCCAACTCGCTCAAAATAGTTTTATGGCAATTTTGGTAATTTACTATTTTCAGCAGTTTTTGGGTCCTAAACTTCTGGAGCCGTATTGAGGCCCTAAACAACGTTTTTTGGGAAAACAGGGAGCAACGTGGACATTCCATCATGTTTCTCACACAAAATTTGTATTCATAGGATAGATCTTTCTAACAAGGTATTGAGCGCGTCAAACGGAGATTGTATGCAAAAGTTACGACCCCGGGAAGTTGATGTACTAAATTACCCAAACGGGGCCCACGTGACTTTTGGCGCTTCATCTCCTAGGGTTAGGTTTTTGGATGTCTAGGTTTTTTTACATTTTTTCTTATTGTAAAAATGAATTCAAAGCCTCATTGTAACCATGTTCTTTTGAATGAGCGTAGTTGTCACAACTTTTCTCAGAGATAAGCCGCCACCATTCCAGCAAGCTTGTTTTTTGTTGCATTTTACAGTTTCATCTTATTTCCTTATTGAATAGAAAACTAGTATTATTGTATCTCTGTTATTTTGTGTTAAGCACCTTTTAATAATATGTATTCATTTCGTTTTGCTCATAAAATTTGGATCAAATGCCCCACTGCCAACAATCATGTTCAGTACTCCGGTGGGTTTACCTAGTCATACCACAGGCTGGTACCCGCTGCCAGGAGACCTGTTCAGTATCTCGGGGGGTTAGACTCTTACACCCTTAGAAAATGGCCCTCCATCTTTTAATATTTTTTAGTATAAGATTGATTTGTGCAAGAAGATGGGGGAACAACGCTAAAAACTACTTTTTCTTTCTTTTAATTGGGATGGTATTTATGTTAGACGATGACTTTCTGTTGATATTCCTTAGTGATTGTCCTAATGTAAGGGGTACTTAAGAGGATGTAGCCTATCTAAAGATATGATATAATCAAGCATTTTTAGTGTGAAGTGGATGGTACCATTGGGAAAGAATAGAAAAGTATCTTTAGGATCAACTCACTTTCTTCCTTTTTAAGTTATTATGATGTTTCCATGTCTAACCACTAATCATACCTCCTTGTTACTCTTTAATAAAGATACTTTACTCGCTTACTCAGGGTTTTTGGGGAAACTGTACAAGTGACCTCTAAGCTTGATGGTTACAGTATCACTTCCTTATATAGTGGTGAAGGTGTTTAAGAGCAACTGCTTCTTAAGATGCCTTGAGAAAAAAAGGATAAAAATCTTTGCAAAAATATGGCTAATTACAGCAAGTCATTATTCATTTGATGCTTAGCAGACAATAAGGTTCAAGTATATCAATGTTTCAAAGAAGAATCATTTTTTTTATATTTCCTTGAAATTGTCTACTCTTGGTGAAATAAATACCTACAGAAATCTCTAGAATTGTTTACCAACAAAATTCAAAATTATTTACATATGTACAGTAGAAAATTCAAAAAATATTCAAGAACAAGGGGGGAATTCCCCATATACTAAGGCCAATGCCTTGTTAGTTGACATGACCTGTAGAAAATCTTCTTTGGAAATGGGTCTGTGATAAAGCTTGATTCGGTGTCCATTTACTACAAAGGAGACTTGTTCATCGTCAATTGTTTTGATTTTCACAACCTCATTGTCATATACGGTGACTACCTCATAAGGACCCAAGCACTGAATGGTGAGTTTACCTTTGAAGGTTTTAAATCGGGAGTCAAACAACAAATCCCAATCACCAGGTTGGAAGTATTTATTCTTAATAAACTTTCCATTCCACTTTATCCTTTGGTTTTGGACTAATATTGTTCATTGGATAGCATCTTGCCTGACCTCATCCAACTCATTTAATTGTAGGGCTCGTTATTTATGAGCCTCATCTAATTTTAATCCCAATTCTACGGCAATACGAAAGGTCCTTACTTGGAATTATATTGGTATAAGTATTTGTTTCCCTTACACTAGCTCATAATGGGTATGCTCGGTGGTGTTTCTCCGGGTGGTCTGGTAGGCCCACAAAGCCTCTGGAAGCCTATCAGCCCAATCCCAGTGATGTAATTGAACAGTCTTGGTTAAGATAGATTACAGAACTTTGTTTGTAGACTCTACCTAACCATTATCCTATGGGTGGTATGGAGAATATTTACAGTGTTTAAGCCCTTATTTCTTCGTTAGTTCTCTCATCATCTTGGAAGTGAATTGAGTGCCTTGGTTTGTAACAATTTCACAAGGAACACTGAAGCGAGTAAAGATGTCTTCATAAATGAATTCGACAATGGATTTTTCTGTAGCCCTAAACAGGGCTTTTTCCTCTACCCACTTGGTGACATAATCTGTACAAACCAAAATATAGTTTTTCTTACGAGACATGGGTGAAATCAGTCCTACAAAGTCAAGGGCCCATTTTTCAAAAGGTTCTATCATAACTTGGGCATGCAAGGGAATTTCTTTAGCTGATATGGGTCTTCCTATCCTTTGAAAACTGTCACAAATCCTCACATACTTGGCAGCATCCTTGAAATTTCTAGGCCAATAGTAACCTGAATGTAACGCCTTATATGGTGTATGTTTGTCAGAAAAATGGCCACCACATGATCCATCATGACAACTTCGTAGTATTCCTGGTATCTCGTCTTCTCAGACACATCTATGAATAATAAAATCAGGACCTGTACGAAAAAGTTCATGGCCAACCCAAGAGTAATTGGCACTTTGCGTGATAATTCTACATTTTCATGAGGTGACAAATGAGACGGTAACTTCGTACTAGCCAGATAGTTTGTCATATATGCAAACCATGGGGTATTTACAGAAAGGGAAAAAAGGTGATCATCTGGGAAACTATCATCTATGGGAATATCATCATCCTCATTTTTTATTCTTTAAAGAAAAACAACTACCAAATTCTCCTTTCCAGGTTGGTCAAGAATGGTGATGTTAAACTCTTGCAATAGCAGGAGCCAACTAGTCACTCGGCCATTAGTTATGGGTTTATTCATGAGAAATCTAATGGTGGAATGGTCTGTATGTACAAATAATTCGTAACCTATAATGTAGTGATGAATCTTATTGATAGCATGAACTACTGCCAAGAATTCCTTCTCGGTAACTATATAATTTAACTCGGCAGGGGACAAGTTATTTCTCACAAAATAAATGGCATAGGATTGTTGTTCCTCTTTCTTCCCTAATACTCCTCCTATTGCAGTGTCAGAGGCAGCAGTGGATATGTGAAATGGGAGAGCCCAATTGTCCCCCCTAAGAACTAGTGCCACGAACAACTTAGCTTTTAGGGTCTCAAAGGCAGTTTGACACTGCTCAGTCCAAAGAAAATGAACATCCTTTATTAACAATCCAAACATGGGTGCAACAATCTTTGTGAAATTTTCAATAAACCATTGGTAGTATCCGTCATGTCCAAGAAATATTATCACCTATTTCTAAGTCTTGGGGGTGGAATTCTGACGATGACCTCAATCTTTGCACAATCGACTTTAATCCCTTCAGATAAAACTTAATGTCCTAGAACCACTCCTTCAGTCAACAACATATTACATTTTTCATGACTTAGAGACAAGTTCATTTCTTGGCATTTGATAAGGACATTTTCTAAGTTATCTAAGGCTTACTGGTAAGTGTTTCCATAAACTATGAAGTCATCCATGTATACTTCCACACAATCATGAATAAGATCAGCAAATATCCCTAGTACTGCTTGTTGAAATGTGGCAGGAGAATTACACAATCCAAATGGAAACACCCTATAGGCATAGGTGCCCCAAGAAAAAGTAAAGGTAGTCTAATCTTGATCCTCATGGACTATGAAAATTTGATTGTACCTGCTATATAATTCTAAAGAGAAATATTTTTTTACAGATAGGGTATCCAAAAATTGGTCGATGAAAGGAAGAGGAAAGTAATCCTTCAGAGTGGCTTTGCTAAGTTCCTGGAAATCAACACAAATCCTCCATTTCCCGGTCACTTTATTTGGAACCACTACAAGTGGGGATACCCACTTACTGTCGAAGATAGGATAAATAAATCTGACATTTAATAACTTTTGGATCTCCTCTTTTACTATATCTTTGAGTGTTGGGTTCATCCTTCTCTGGGGTTGCCTAACAGGTGTTACTTCCCCTTGGGTATATATGTGATGGATACATGTGTCAGAGTGTATACCCTTCATGTCAGTGTATTCACAGGAAAATGCCCCTGATTTCTCTTTAAGCAAACTTACTAACTGCTTTTGTTGGTTTGCATCTAGCCCAGAGTTTATATGTAGAAATTTTCCTGGACTAATCTCGTAGGGCATGGTATAAGATGTGGTAGACTCGTCTATCTTGAAGATGAAATGTTTCGAAGACAAAATGGATCAGTCCAATTGTTCCTGAAATTCTTCCTGAAACATGTACTCAAATTGGGGGAAAAAATGTGGAAAATCAACACACATGATAGCAAAAATGAACTGGTTTAGCACATTTTCCATTGTGTGCTCCTGAAGTGCCTAGGCATGGCCACTTGGAAACATGGGTTCTTCCCAGTCCTCATTCTCGTATGGAAATTCAAGCCACCATATATTCTCCATGATAGGTTGGGCTGGAGGGTATATGGTGAGATTATAGATATAAAGTCCATTTGATATGGTCATTTCTCCCTCTCTACAGCCAATAAATGCATTGGTTGTGGCTAACCAAGGTCTTCCCAAAATAACAGGATGGACATTGGTAGGATCCTTTGAGTGGATGACAAGGAAGTCTACTGGGTACTCCCATGAGGCTAAAGTAACTATGATATCATCCAAAATTCCGTCAGGTATAACCTTGGTCTTATCTGTTAATTCCAAAATGGTTGGGGTAGGTCTAAGAAGAGGTTTTAACTGTAATTCCTCCAAGGTAGTAACAGTCATAACATTGATGGTTGTCCCTAGGTCTATGAGATTGTTTCCAATGGAAACCTTATTAATGGTTATGGTCACTACGGGGTTTCCTGGGTTCCCATATTTTGCTACCTTAGGCTGCTGTGATATGTACTCAGAAAGCTCTCGTATCAAATGTATTGTTGGAGGATCCTTCTGCTTCCTACCTGTCTTCTTAATACAAAATTATTTGACTACCTTACTGTAGATTGGAATATCCTTAATGGCTTATAGCAAGGGAATCTTGACACAAATATTCTTCAACTCATTCAATATGTCAAATTCCGGTCGGGTGGTAGGTTTCTCGATTACTAATGTTTCTGGATAAGGAGGGGCCTTCGTAATTTCTGAATGCTCATTTTGGGGAAGCTTGGGTTCTTGGTACTTAGGAATAATAACATCTTCCCCCCTAGTTTCATCTGTGAGTTGTTTGGGGATTTCTTCTTCTTCTTCTTCCTAGATGACTACTGAAGGCCTATGTCTATCCAGAACTTTTCCCAATCTCAGTTGGATCTCTTGCAATGGAACAGGAGAATTACATATGTCGGGAAGGCTTGCATCTCAACATTGTGAAGAGGTTGAGTGGGCTTGTTATTGGGATTGGGCCAGTAATAGTGTTGGTCTTGGTGAGATTGCATTATGATATTGTTGCGGTTGATTTTGTGGAATAGGAGGTAAAGGTGGTGGAATAAAACCTGGCAGAAGCCACAGAATGTTCGGTGGAAACTAAGGGTAAGGATGGTTGGGCATAGAGACAAGTGGATATTGAGGGTTCCCTTGTTTATGCCCTCCTCTCCATCCTTGAATCCAAGGATGTTGATACTGTGTAGACCAGTTTTTCCAACTTGGTGAGTTCCACTATTGTTATTGTTGATAATAGGGTGGAACTTGAGATTGTGGATCTGGGTATGTGGGTTGGTTCCTAGGATTCCATGGCCTCCTAGGTGCATAAGAGGATTCCCCGGGATCCCCACTCCTATAGATGGATAACAAATCGGGCAATGCTGGGCATTTTTCAATTGAGTGGTCCTCTGTGCAGAAGCCACAAACTGAAATGTTATCCAATGGGCATTCCCTTGAGGAATGATTCCTCCTGCATCTTGTGCAATATATGCTCATTGCTGCATTTTCCTCCTCCTGTTTTTTTTTAAATTTTAGGGTTTCCAACTGGGAACCTATTGTGCTTAAGATATATGTCTTGAAATTTTCTAAAAGGTTCCCTATCTCTGCTCTTGTGATACCACCTGAACTAACTAGTTTTAAGTTTCTATTATAAGGGTCTCGAACATTCTTTTCTATTTTAGCTCTAATCCTCGAGTAATTCTTACACATTTCACAGATTTCGGCAAATGGTTTATGAGAGATGTCACCTGATGACATCGGGTTAAGGATATATAGGTATTCCTCCAAAATCCCCTTAAGGAAAAGATCCCTAACTGTATCATCTGGAAGATCATGGTATTTTGATTTCTGAGAGATATAACCAAACTGTTCCATATGATCTTTGAGATTCTCGTCTTCTAACTATTGGATTTTGAAAATATCATTACGATATTCCTTGGTCTTGCAGTAGTCTTGGTACTTCTTAAGAAATATATCTTTCATGGCTTCCCAAGACCTAATACTGGATTCTCCCAACCCCATGAACCATCTTAGTGCAGAGTCCTTGAGGGTGGCTGGAAAGAGTTTTAGTTTCTGGGCATATTGTAAGTAGTTGTAGCTTCTACACAAGATGTCGAACTCAAATAGGAAGGTATTTGGATCTTCATTGCTTTTACCGTAAAATATGGGTAGTGATGGAAGGGGAATATTTTTCATATTGATATTTGGTGTGGTGTCCAAAATTGGAAACCCGAAGGTAGTTTCAGTTTGGTTTCCAACTTCCTCTTCCTCCCTATGTCTTACATTGTTGTGATCCCCCTGATCATCCATACTAGTTTGGTTTCCAAAAAGAGAGTTCTTAGGTGGTTTTATCCTTGGGGAGAACAAGGTATCCCAAGGTTTTTGTTTAAGAAAGGTATCCCTCTGATGGGAAGGTCTTCCTACTATTTGGGTGTCTAGGACTCTACTCGAGTCAGTTGAGATTATTGGTGCCAAAGTTTTTGTGTCAATTTGAGAGACAATTATATTATATGAACTACCAAACAAGGTATTCACATGTTCGGGGTCTATAATGTCTTTAAAATTAGGATCTCCTGATGGTGGTAAGAAAACAAAGGTTGTATTGTTTGGTTCCGCGGAAGGTTCAATTGGTCTTGCCTCTTGTTCCATTATTAGTGATGCTTCAATTTTTTGTTCTATGGTGCTCCCTGTCTTAGTCTCTTCAGATACTACTTTATCTCTTTAGGTTGAGCTAGCTCTTGTTTTCCGGTATCATTCTACGGAATCTATGAGTGGAACGTTCCTTCCCCCAAAAAGGTCGGAAGGAACCTTGGTCGAAAGTTCTGATTTAGATTTAATGTATCTACCTTTTGGGTCCCTAGGTCTGTTCATGAAATCAAACTACCATTGGGTTTGGAGGAACCTGCTATAGGAGATGTGCAGGTTCTTACCTCTCGTCTTAAAATTCCCCCACCACCAAACTAATGCCAAGGTGTAGAAATGATCTATCTCCTACCTTGAGACAACTCCACAGAAACAATGCCAAAAATGATGGGTGTTCTATATGAACTAAAAACCCTCAATTACATTGTCAACCCGGGGTAAGTAAACTTAAAGTTGTATCACTATATGTGCCAAGGTAGAAAGGCTAGAGGTAGTATAGTCTAAATAAGTGTTATAAAAATAGGACCATGGAGCATTAAAATAAAAAAAATGCGGAAACAAAACACAGAAGATATGCAATACAATAGAGACACAGATTTACGTGGTTCACCCAGTGTGGGCTACATCCACCAGAGAAATTTCTAGGTCCTTCCTTTATTATTATCTATCATATGAAGGGATACAACCTATGGCAAACCCGTTGTAACTTCCTCTTCTTTCTCTCACAGTCTCCTATCTTAGAATACAATAGTCACCATCAACCATCGTTGCAATAGATTTCCCTCGGAAAAGAGGGTTGCCTTCTAGGGAAAAAACCCTAACATAATCTCTATCGTTAGATCTGTGACCTTATAATGAACGGTCTAGATTTACAATGAAAATACAATATACATTTACAAGGTAGTTTTTCCTTCGGGGCCTTCACCCCTGAATCCCCGCTGGGGGCCCGCTTGCCCCCAAATCCCCCAGCCGGGAGGGTAGCTCCCCCGGACCCCACAGAGGGGGTACCCCCCTTTGCACTCCCTTGCGTGTAAGAGTGTACATACTTCTAAGGTGTAAATACTTCATGGGGTATAAACACGACTAAAAGTAAAAGACCTCTGAATCAGGAAGATAATCAGGCTCCACAACCAACAATCTCCCACTTGGAGACTGATCTCAACAACTCCACCGTTGTTGTATATGTTGGACTTTGAACCTTCTTGGACCTGGAAAATTTCTCATCTTCATCTTCATTCTTGAAGACCAACTGAAACTGAGCAGGAACTCAATTTCTCCCTGGTTACTCCCTTTGTTAACATGTCTGTAGGATTTTGGCTAGTGTGTATATTTTCCAACTTCAAATGTCCATATTCCAAGGCAAATCATATGAAGTGGTACCTCAACTATATATGCTTAGTCTTCAAATGGAAGGCTGATTTCTTTGCAATATGAATGGCACTCTCACTGTCACAGTACAACCTGCTATTCTCTTGCTTCTTTCCCAATTCCTCCATAAACCTCTGTAACCAAATCATCTCTTTACTAGACTCTGTAGAAGCAACATACTCTGCCTCTGTTGTTGAAAGTGAAACAACCTTTTGCAGTTTTGAAATCCAACTTACTGTTGTTCTACCTATAGTAAACACATACCATGTGGTACTCCTCCTGCTATCTTTATCACCTGCCATATCTAAATCAACATATCCTTGTAGAACAGTTTCTGAACCTCCAAAACATAATGCATGATTAGAAGTACCTCTCAAGTATCTGAGAATCCACTTTACTGTCTCCCAATGTTCTTTACCTGGATTGTTCATATATCTTCTCACAACTCCCACTGCATGTGCAATATCTGGTCTTGTGCAAACCATTGCATACATCAAGCTGCCAACTG
>ML787060.1:155760-184866 GCA_009831015.1 Picea engelmannii
TCACATATCATGTAAAAGGGTATGTTGTAATTTTTAAATTTTTGGGTACAATTTTTTTTGTTTGTAGAGAGGGTTAATTCAAAGAGATTACATTGTAAAAAGGGTTATATAAAAGAGATTATATTGTATAAGTGTTTGATTATCATTGCATGAGTGTTGTGTTATTTTATTGTACTAAAAAATTAATAAAATATTTATTTAGTAGTGGTTGAGTCTTTTTTTGGGGACAATTGTTTTAGTCCTAAGCGAAGTGGGACATATTGTGCTGTTTTTTTCTCTCTCTTTAGATTTTGTATTCTTTGAAGGCGAAAAACAATATTGTATTGCCTAAACTTGTTGGCACAAATTATTTTTATTGGAGAAAACGCATGCAACCTATATTTATCACTAAAAAATTACGGGAACTTGCAATGGATGGGTATAGTATGCCTTATGCTCATGAATTCAAAGCATTGAGTGATGATGACAAGAAATCACTAAAGGAACTTATTAAGAAAGATAATGAAGCTCTTTCTCCCATAGGAAGCGCAGTAGAAGAATATATCTTTATGAGAATTAGTGTTGTAGAATCATCCAACCAAGCATGGGATATCTTAAAGAACACATATGAAGGTGTCGTTGTAGCTAAATTGCAAACATTAAGGTGGAATTTTGAAAATGCAAATATGCAAAGTAATGAATGCTTTCACGATTACATCACAAAGATGCAAGATCTTGTTAATCAAATAAGATCATTAGGTGAAGAAGTTCAAGAAAGAAGACTAATTGAGAATATTTTAAGAAGTGCTCTTCCCAAGTTTCAAATGGTCACTACCAATATTATGGTCTCCAAAGATTTAAACACAATGAAAATTGATGAGTTGAGTGGATTTTTGGTAACTGTTGAAGAAATTAATCCAACAGAGGAAACATAACATGTTTTTTCCACAAGGCATAGAGGAAGAGGAAGAAGTTCAAGTCAGCTCATAGGAAGAAGTAGAAAGGGATATATTGGAAGAGGAAGAGGCAAAGATGGATCTCAAGAAATACAAGGACCAAAATGTTATTATTGTCATAATTTTGGTCATCTTGAAAAAAATTGTTATGCAAAATTGCGAGATATGGAACATAAATGTGCCAATATAGTTGTTGAAGAAACAAGGAATGAGAAGTTATTCATCTCAAGTTTTATGGCACATAATGAAGAAAGTGAAGCTTGGTTTATTGATTCGGGATGTTCAACTCGTATGACATCTCAAGAGGAGTTGTTTACTAGAATAAATGACATTTTTTATGGTAAAGTTGCAATTCCAGCATTGCATGAAAACAATAAGTTTATTGAGGACACATTGTTGACACTAGCGTTGAAGAAGAACCTACTTTATGTAGGTTAGATGATGGAGCAAAACTATAAGTTAGTATTTGATAATAAAGAGTGCTTAATAATGGATAAGTTAAATCAAAATGCAGTTGTAGCAAGAGGAGAAATGACTGGAGACATAATCTTCAAGCTTTCATTTGATTCAAGTAACTCACATAGTT
The DNA here is from genome assembly GCA_009831015.1 of Picea engelmannii. Lineage (NCBI taxonomy): Eukaryota > Viridiplantae > Streptophyta > Pinopsida > Pinales > Pinaceae > Picea > Picea engelmannii. Next base: position 157,282 of record ML787060.1, read on the forward strand.
TGAATGTTACAAAAGAAATGAATAGCAGGATTTGGCATTTAAGGATGGGATATATGAATTTTCATAGTTTGTTGTTGTTAAGGAAGGAGAACATGGTGAATGGTCTTCCTTATATCAAGAATGATGATGAAGTATGTGAAGGGTGTATTTTTGGGAAGCAACACATGGAAAGTTTCTCAAATAGAACATGAAACGATAGAGAGTGTCTAACACTAGTACATTCATATTTGTGTGGTCCAATGGAGACTGTGTCTTTTGAAAAGACACATTATTTTCTCACTTTCATTGATGATTATTCTAGGAATATTTGGGTATATTTTTTGCAGGAGAAGTCTGAAGTGTTTTCTCATTTTCTTGATTTTAAGGCATTAGTTGAAAAACAAAGTGGTTTGAAAATTCTCACCCTACGAACAGATAATGGGGGAGAATATAGGTAAAATGAATTTTTGAATTATTGCGGGAAGAATGGAATAAAGAGAGAGTTTACCAACACTTCCTCTCCTTAATATAATGGAGTCGCGGAAAGGAAAAACAAGACAATAATAGAAATGGCTTAGAGCATGTTAAAAAATAAGTCTCTTGGAAATGTGTTTTGGGCCGAAGTAGTGCATACAATCATATACACTCTTAATATATGTCCTATGAGAGAAGTATTGAATTGACTCCAGAAGAAGCATGGTCAAGATATAAACCAATTGTTGCTCATATGAAAGTTTTTGGTTGCACTGCATATGCACATGTTCCTAAGGAAAAGAGGGGCAAATTGGATGATAAAAGTGTTAAGTAGCATTTTCATTGGATATAGTATCGAAACAAGAAGTTACAAGTTGTTTGATCCTCAAGAAAAGAAAGTGATAATAAGTAGAGCTATTCCATTTGATGACCATGGAATATATCAACCAAAACATGTACATATTGAATTAAGGAAAGATTTAGTGGATATTGGTAATGAATTAGATTCTAAGTTAGCAAAGGTTGATGAAGTCAAGAAGAATCCTAAGTGGCTTGAAAGGGGTCATTCATAAAGAAACATGTTGGATATAAATTTTGAAAGAAGACTTACTATAGCCCAAACTAGTCTTTTGAATTATACACTTATGGCACAAGTAATGAAATTGGATGAACCACATAACTATGCAGAAGCATCAAGAAAGAAAGAATGGAATGAAGCTATGGAAGCAGAATTGAATGCCTTGGTGAGGAATGATACTTTGGACTTAGTCAAATTACTAAAAGGAAAAGATTTGATTGGTACTAAAAGGGTTTATAAAACTAAGTATAAATCATATGGCACAATTGATAAGTATAAGTCTCGTTTAGCTGCAAAAGGCTATGCATAACGGGAAGAAATTGATTATATTGAGACATTTGCTCCAGTGGCAAAGTTGGATACAATCATGATGGTACTTGTATTGGTTGCACAATATAAATGGAAAATTTATCAAATGGATATTAAATCAGATTTCTTGAATGGTTATGTCGATGAAGAAATTTATGTAGAATAGCCAGAAGGTTTTGATGTTCCAGGTAAATAATATTGTGTTTACAAATTGAAGAAGGTCGTGTATGGTCTTAAACAAGCGCCAAGAGCATGGTATTCCAAAATAGATAAATACTTTCAAGATCGTGGCTTAGTTAAAAGTTTGTATGATCCCAATCTCTATATTTTCAATCAGGATAGGACATTCTCATAGTTGCATTATATGTTGATGATTTGATCTACACATGGAACAATGTTTAACTATTTCAAAGATTTAAGTCGCATATGATTGTTGAGTTTGAGATGATAGATCTTGGTGAGTTGCATTATTTATTGGGTATTAAAGTTTGGTAGAAGGAAGATAGTACTTTCATGTCACAAACCAATCATACTTGGGACATTATGAAAAAATTTAAGAATGTTGAATTGCAAGCCAACGGAAACTCCTTTGGAAGTTGGGTTCAAGTTATATGGACATGATGACTCCAAATCAGTTGATGTTACTCTATATTGTCAATTGGTTGGAAATTTGATCTACTTAACTACAACTTGACTAGATATATCTTTTGTAGTCAGTATGGTATACGGATTCATGGCATAACCCAAGGAATTACATTGGAAATAAGCTAAGAGTATTTTGAGATATGTGTGTGCTACAGTTGGCTATGGTTTAGTATACAGGTCTACAAAACATTTTAGGTAGATTGGTTATATAGATTCATATTGGGTAGGCTGCATGGATGATAAGAAATCAACTTCAGGGTATTCATTTAGCATGAGTTTAGTAGTAGTTTCTCGGAGTGTTAAAAAACAACCTACAATTTATCTCTCCACAGCAAAAGCAATATATTATAAAGCAACAACGACAATAACATGTGAAACAATGTGGTTAAGAAGAATTTTGGAGGATCTACATGAGCAGTAGGAACAACCCACTCAATTGATATGTGATAATCAAAGTGCCATATGAATGAACAAGAATCCAATTTTTCACAAGATGACCAAGCATATTGGTATTCAATATCATTTTGTTTGAGATTTGGTTCAAAAAGGTGTGATCGAGATTTTGTATTGTAGAATAGAAGATCAAGTAGCAGATAGATTCACCAAAGCACTATCAAAGGAAAAGTTCTGCAAATTTAGAGATGATCTTGAAATATTTCCAACTGATCATTGTGGGGGAGAAATGTTGGAATAATGAATCTTTTGTTCTAGATTAATTATTTTTATTTTTTATATCTCGAAGGTTTAATTAGAGTAAGAGAAATATGCTTGAGAGATTTGAAGATATATTGTTGAGCAAATTAAGGAGTAATTGTTGAGATATTATAGGAGATGGTTGACTCCTGAGACATCTTCACTCTATGTATAAATGTATGGTTTGTTAATGAAAAAGTTTGAGTTGTTGTGCACATTATTGTTGAATTTATTTGCTCCATTATTGTGCTGGTGTATTTCATCATATGGATATTTGGGTAATTAGAGAAAATGGTAAAATAAATAACGAAAATTATGAAGAAGCCCTAAAATATAATACAGAAGTAAAGAAAGGATCCTAAGGATCTAGTTCTTTACCACGGATGGACTCTATATAAATAGGGAAAATAATGAGAAAAAGGATATCTCCCTTTTTGGGATATCTTTCTTTTGGATGAATTATAGAGAGGAAAAGGCTAAGGATTCACTGGCATTGTAGTGGATTGAGGGCTCGAGGGTGACCTATTGTTGAAACTAAAGTAGCAAGGTCTATGTCTGGGTGGAGAGTCGTCCTCCATTCTATTGTTACATTTTCAAATCGAGATAAAAGCATAGCTACACTCCTAATATAACCACTTATAGGTGTGTTGGTTTCTTCACCAGAGGTAAGTTTCTCACCATTTCTCCTATAACTTTAATAAATCTAGGAAGTTTTCCTATGTTGGATATCATTGTTTGTGTGATTTGATGATTTTCCTTAAAGAATCTATGTATCTATATTTATTAATTATATTGGGCCATTACATATGGTATCAGAGCCCTCGGATCTTAAGGACCTAGTAACATTATGATGCCTCCATGGTAGGTTCATTTTGGGATTAGTATTGAGTCAACCTCTATATCTATGGGTTTGATCCACTCTCCCTCCGATGGATTTTTCCTTAATAATTGTAGGTGCATGATCTTTCTTTTTTTTCGAAATTAAATCTATTGTGTTGGTATCATGCACCTATATCACCCATAATTCCATCATCTAGATTTGGTTCAAAAATGAGTGAACCTATACTTGTCAAGACTGTTGCAATGACCAAGGATGGTGCCCACAACCTTTCTATACAAAATTCTTAAAATCTCCAACAAATTTAGGAAAAAAAAAATACAAACCAAGTCAAGCTTATTATTTCATATTTCTTTAAGATTCATGTGGCCATTAATTAAACCTGTAAGTAGTTGTTGGGAAGAAATTCCAAGCACGACACAAATTTTTAAATACACATCCAGGGTGACCTTCCCCATTTGTGTACTAGATAATAGATAGATTTAAAACCACATAGACCCCTTTTGTGTATCATCTCTATTCACTCATTGTACAAATATACTAGATGCACACTGTCAATCCATTGAAGCTTGCACATTAAATATTTGGTGAAAAAAATCTGTAGTTTTAGGTTTTGTTTTAAGATAAAAACCCTAGTCAGTACTGCCCTATTATTAATCCTTTAAATAACAACTCAAACATCAGTCCTAAATATTTACAGGAGATTCCACTACAGTTCTAAATCTCTTATCATATGCATCAATCCCCTAGCTTACAAAGTCTATAGTGGAGACTAGGAAGATGCCTTCAAAAATTATATTTTTTGTGAACACACAATCAATCCTACACAACCACATTAATACTATATTTGTTGATGATGCATTGATCTCGTCCCAAGATTAAGATTTTTATACATGAGAGATGCAATACAACACTTTCCCAAAGCGAAGAATCAAGATGTTTTGAAGCAGGAAATCTACATAACATATTTCTAAGCCACTAGTTTACTTGTGTACTATGGACTGCAAGACCGAATTAGAATTTCTATGCCACCATGTTAAGAAACTTCATTATGTGGAGGAGGATCCAAGAAACTATGGCAAATTATGCACACATACTTTACCAAGAGTTCTCCATATATATTTTCGAGGTTGGATTCATTATTCATGGCTATTCAAGTTGTGTATCTCTCATCTAATAACCCTTGATATGGAATTTATCAGAGATGAATCACAATTCTTTCAACATGATCTAGATTTATGAGCGGAACAAAATGAAAACACTGATTTAAAATATTAACACAGAGACACAGTGAATAATAATAGAGATATAGTAAAACTTGACTTCTATTAAATAAGAAATATGTTGAAACTGTAAAATGCAGACTGAAAACAAACTTGCTAGAATGGTGGCAGCTTATCTTTGAGAAGAGATGTGACATCTACACTCATTCGCAAGAATATGAGTACAATGAGGCTCTGAAATCATTTTTACAATAAAAATGAATGACAAAACACTAGACATCCAAAAAACCTAACCCTAGGAGATGAAGCACCAAAAGTCATGTGGGCCCCGTTTGGGTAAGTTAGTACATTAACTTCCCAGGGTCATAAATTTTGCATACGATCTATGTTTGGCGCGCACGATAGCTCATTGGAAGGTTCTTGATGAGGAGCTTCATTTCATATGGTCAATCATGCACTCAACGGTTGCTAAGGTTCCCGATCTTGAAAAAATGTCATTTAGGCCCTCAAAATGGCCTTAGAAGTTTAGGACCCGAAAAACTGCTAAAAATAGTAAATTGTCAAAAAATTGTTTTCAGATAGTTGGAATAGGTCGATGGCCACCAATATCCTCCTGGATCAATCCTCCCCTACTTAGGAAGCAATAATCTCCATTTCCTTGGGTTGCTCCATAAGATGAGGAAATTTATGTTAAATTTGGCCCTAGGTGAGCCACTTGCCTTGGTGCAGGAGTTGCCCTGCTTTGACAACCTGATAAAGTTGGATCCTCTGTTGGTGATTTCCCTTGACCTCTGTGTCCACAATATGATCAGTGGATTCCTATTCCATGTAGTCAGGATTGAGATCTGTTGGTGTCAATTGTTCTGCTCTCTATGAGGTGTCCAAAAATGGTGGAAAATATGGTCGAAGGAGGTCCACATTGAACACTAGGTGCAAGACAAGGAAGGGGGGAATGTTGAGCTCAAAATAATTGTCACCCACATCCTTGGTGATGGTGTAAGGTCCATAAAAGAGTGGATGAAGCTTCTGATGAGGCCCTGTAAGGATTTCTTTCTACAAGTGTAACCAATCTTTGTCTCCCACCTAAAAATGGTGTGGCACCCGGCATTGATCATGGCATTTATTGTAGTTGGCATTGGACTTATGTAAAATATCTTGAACCTATTGGTGGATGTGTTGGATTAGCTCAATGAACCGAGTGGCTTTTTCAGCTTTAGTTGGAGCATGCGACGAGTCTGCCTGGGTGGCTGCAAGGGGTAGTGCAACATCCATGGGACCCAATGGTTGAAATCCCAACCCCACCTGAAAGGGGTTGTGGTCGTTTGAGTTATGTATGGATCTATTGTAGTTGTTTTTAACATAGGGAAGACTCTCATCCCAGGTGCAGGGGTGTTTGTAATTGTACATGCACATGATGTGCATGACCATCTGGTTGATGACCTCGGTTTGGCCATCTGTTTGGGGGTGGAAGGCAGTGGATTTGGTGAGCTTGGTGTCCACCAATGACCTGAGGCTCAACCAGAATGTGTTGAGGAACTGACTGTCCCAATCTAAGATAGTGGTTTGTGGGATCCCAAAGTGTACCTACACTTGTTCAAAGAAGATCTTGGCAATGGCCTCTGTTTTGATGCTCTTCTTGCAGACGACCATAATTGCCATCTTGGAAAAGTGATCAACAACCAAAAAAACACAGTCATTTCCCCACTTGGCAGATGGAAGGTCCAACATGTATTCCATTGAGATGGATTCCCAGTGTGTGTGAGGAGTAGGCAGAGGAGTGTACATGCCTTGTTTCATAGTGATCGGTTTGGCAATAACGCAGGTAGTGCAGGGTCAGATATACTTGTTGACATCCTGTCAAGGTTTCGCCCAGTAGAAATGTCATTGCAACACTTCCACTGTCTTTTCCATGCCAAAGCGTCCTGCCACCCGACTGTAGTGGGCTTCCCAAATCAGCTTCACTTGTTTTCTTTATGGAATACAGAGATGGCCCAGATGGCACAACAACTCATCTTGAAGATGGAAATTAGTGATTTGTGCCCAACATCTGCTAGTTGTTGGTGAAGTTAGGATCTGTCTCATAGAGGTGGGGCCATCTGGAGGTCTCATGGCTGTAAGATTCTAGCACCGTGGTGAGTGTCGTGACTGGAGGTTGGCTGAGGAAATCAATGACTCGGTTGGGCTTAATGTTTTATACTTGATGTTGAGGTGGAACTGCTGCAAATATGTGAACCACTTCTGATGGTTGTCATTTTTCAATTTTCCTTGTGTCTGCATGAACTGCAATGACTTATGATTAGTGTGGATGGTTGTCTCCTTCCTGAGAATGCAATGCCTCCAGTGGTGGAAAGAATGCACAATGGAGTACATTTATTTTTCGTAAGTAGGGTTCTTACAGACGACATTTGATAGTGTCTCACTATGATAGGCCACGGGGTGGTCATGCTAAGTGAGGAATATTCCCACAACATAGTCTGAAGCATCTCTCTCAATCTCAAAGGGTTTTTGTAGGTTAGGTAATGAAAGAACTGGGGTTGAGCACAAGCGTTGCTTCAGATCATCGAACGCTTCCCATTGGGATAGGCCCCACACAACAATTTCCTTACCACCACCCCTGGTTACTTGGTTGAGGGCCCATCCAATATGGGATAATCCCAACACGAACCTGCGATAGAAATTGGCAAGGCCTAAGAAGCTTCAAATCTCAGCGAGCATGGTTGGGGATGGCTAGTCACGGATGACTTGGATCTTGGTTGGATCCACATGCACACCATGCACATCAGTAATGTATCCTAGGTACTGGACCCTGTCCATGCCGAAGGAACATTTTTCCAAGTTGGCATATAGCTTGTACTATCATAGAGTGTGTAGAACTTGTTGAATATGTTGCAAGTGTTCTGCCCAAGTCTTGTTGTAGATGAGGATCTCACCCAGATACACGACCACAAAGTAATTAGTGAAAGGCCATAAGATATCGTCCATCATCCTCGTGAAAGTTGTTGGGGCATTTGTTAAGCCAAAGGGCATGACCAACCATTCAAAAAGACCTTCTTTTGACTTGAATGAAGTCTTCCATACATTTGTTTTCTCTATTGGGACCTAATGGTAGCAAAAATTCAGATCAATATTACTAAAGTATTTGGCCCCCTTGAGATTATCAAGGATGTCGTTGATTTAGGGAATCAGGTATCAGTTCCTGAATGTGATTTTATTTAGGGCTCGATAATCAATGCATAGTCACCAGGTCCCATCTTTCTTCTGCACCAGCATGATTGGGTTTCCACAAGGTGATGAGTTGGGTCAGATGTGCCCCTTGTGGATCAGCTCTTGGATTTGACGCTTGATCTCCTCAGTTTCTAATAGAGAGCAATGATAGACTGGGTCATTGTGTAGCAGTGTCGGGGGTCATATCGATGGGATGCTTGACCTGACAGTGCAGAGGTACCCCAATAGGTGATGAGAAGATGTCTTTGTATTCTTCCACAACCTTATCCATTTTTTTCTATTGCATGGAGAGTTTGGCCATGGAGGCCATGGATGTGGCTGCAACCTTTCACTGACTCTAAGAGTGAATCATGAAGAAGACAAACTTCTCGGTCTGAGAAATGACCTTCCTACATTGCTTGGAAAAGAGGAAATAACACTAGGTGGGACTACCTCGGGTATGTTGTACAATTTTATGTTCAAAGTAATAATAACATTGTGAGGCCTAGACTCATATACATCATAACATTTCCATAAATAAGGTTGGCCCAAAAGGACATCACAAAATTCAAGGGGAGAAACATTACACAATACCTCATCTTTGAATGGCTTGATGTCGTACGACAGGAGACACTATTGCATGACGCGGAGATTACTTCCTTGACGGAGCCATCCGATGGTGTAGGGTTGCGGGTGCAGTGTTATCAGAAGGGATAGCTTGATGACCTCTGCTGAGATGCAGTTATTTTGGCTACCACTATCAACGATGAAGCGCAACAGAGTGCCTTTCACCCACATCTGTGAATGAAATAGGCACTCGCCTTCTTCTAGCTCATTAGGTTCATTGGGATGGATCTTGGTGGTAGCAACAATGGCATTGGGTTTCACGTCAATTATCTGTCTCCCCTTTTCTAGTTCTAAATCAGAGTCAAAACCTACATCTGATTCAGAGGCTTTCACCTTATCCACCAATGACTTCTTTGAGCGACAATCAACAATCTTATGCCAGGGACTCTTATGGAAGTCGCACCACTTCTTGTTATCTTTCTTCATCTTTCTATTATCCTTTTTTGCTTGCATCTTGGACTGGTTGTCCTGAGGTTTCTCATATTTTCTCTATCCTTTTATCTATGGGTTTGGGATTCCCTTTCTCTGCTTCTGTTGTGAGGGGTTCCCAGACCCAAACGACCACATCTTTTGTTTAAGCTTCTGCTCGATTTTAACAACATATCGATAGGTCACGCCCAAGGATGAGATGTCCAAAAACTCCATTTATGTCTAGATGTATCTATGCATACTACCGTGGTACTTAAGCACCAGATGTCACTTAGAATATTTGATACCCATCTTGGTGCATAAGTTATGGAAGACATTGGTGAACTTTGACACCGTTTGGTCTCTTTCTTTCCGCAGTGTGGTCCATCTTGTATACAAGTCATCATAACTTCCAAAATGGTAGTATTGTCTCTTAATAACATCCCTAAAGGAACCTCAAGTGGGTTCAACTACAAATATTGTGGATCCCTCTATCTCCTTTTTCTCACAGAAAGTCTCCTACCAATCTTTGACATGGGGAATGGCCTCGAGGAGCACAAATGTAATCTTTTCTCTATCGGAAAAGTTGTTGATAGAAAAATACCCTTCTAGAAGGTTTAACCATTTATCTACAACATCTACATATATTTTACCTTCAAATATAGGAATATCAAAATTGATTTGTACCTTGAAGGGGGCAGTGCCTCTACTTGAGGTGGATGTGTCACTTGTTGGCAGACGTTGAAGGATTTGTGCAAAGTTGTCCATCATCTCATTCCTCTGTCGCTCGAGGGCTTACTAAAGCAACATTTTGAAAGGATCTCATGTCTCATTGTATTTATTTTTTCCTTCCATAGACGATTTCTTGGGATATGAGAGAATTTTTCCTCAAGATAAATAAGCTCGAGACCCAACTCTCCATACCCTGACCGCGTCGAGGACATGCACTAAAAAATGACAAGGAGTAGACTACTTTGATACCATTGATCCAGATTTATGAGTGGAACGAAATGAAAACACAGATTTATAATATTAAAACATATACATGGTGAATAATAACATAGATACAATAAAACTTAACTTATATTAAATAAGAAATATGCTGAAATTATAAAATGCAGACTGAAAACAAGCTTACTAGAATGGTGGCAGCTTATCTCTAAGAAGAGATGTTACGACTATACTCATTCACAAGAAGATGAGTACAATGAGGATCTGAAATATTTTTTACAATAAAAATTAATGCCAAAACCCTAGACATCCAAAAAACCTAACCCAAGGAGATGAAGCGCCAAAAGTCATGTGGGCTCTCTTGGGGTAAGTTGGTACATCAACTTCCCGGGGTCATAACTTTTGCATACAGTCTTTGTTTTGGGTGCATGATAGCTCGTTGGAAAGGTATTGATGAGGAGATTCATTTCATAGGCTCAATCATGTATTTAACAATCATTGAAGTGCCCGATCATGAAAAAAAAATCATTTAGGCCCTCAAATTGGCCCCGAAAGTTTAGGACTCGAAAAATTGCTAAAAATAGTAAATTTCCAAAAAACTGTTTTTAGCCAGTTGGAATAGGTGGGTGGCCATTGATATCCTCCTAGATCACAACAAAACAAGAAAATTTACATTAAATACCATTAACTTCAATTAGATATATAGTCACAATTTCATCAAAATTCAACATTAGGGCATATCTCAATTAATAGCATTAGGGCAGATTAACTATCCTGATTAAATATGGTATAAAATTGGGGTAGTTTAATCTTTCTTAATGTTGTTAATATCATTCGGGTAGATTAATTATAGATTTTCCCTAGGGATATACCATCCCAATGATTAATCTCTATGATTGGCTATTGAGGTCCAAAAGTAAGCAAATCTTCTCGATGGCATAACACTCGGAAATATATTAAATTAATATTTGAAAATTCAAAGCCTCCAAAATAAATATTAAAATAATACATCATGAACCATACATAGGAGACTCCACTGTAAATGACATGAATCTTTGGGTAGTATTCAAAACGAAATCAGAACAATAACATTGGAAAGGAACGAATTCGAGAAGGGGTGAGTCTGATGGCTCAAACCTGATAAGCTATCAAGGTGTGATGGTCGAGCTGATGAATTTAAGGAGTGAAACTCACTTTGATGGCTTATCATCAAATTTCAATGGTTGAAGGTTAGACTTAAGGAGTGGTAGGTGAGCTCCGATGGGCTGGTTCTGATGGAGTATTTATGATGGCTTCTGGGACAAGAAGGTAGGTTGAAGATCCAATAAGCCTAAGCCCTCAAATATATTATAATAATACTATGGTTCATCATATTATTGGGAGGAAGGGATTCCATGAAGATAGTAGGTGTGTCTTAATGGTGGTAATTCCCAATGGAATTTACTGTGAAGTGAAGGTGAAGACCAATGGAAGGAAGCCTCGAGAGAACTCTACCAAAATATTAAGTTGAATTCTAATGGGTGAGGAGAAAAAATGAAAAAAAAAAGAAGTTAAAAATGAAACCAAATGAAATTAAATAAGAACAATGAATTGAAAATATACAACCTAGGACTTAGGGGATAAATGGGAAAAACAAAATGAAAATGAAATGAAAAAGAAATAAATGAATATTTTTTTTGTAAGCTAGATGATTATACTATCTTCAAAAAATAGGTGTCCATACATAAGTCATGCAACCTGGTGCCTGAGATGCAAAAAACGAAAACCAACACCAGCAACAGGTCACGAATGTCTCCAAATGTTCACCATGAAGGATTAAAATGAACATACCCAAATGTTCACCACAAAGGCCCAAAATTAACATGCCTAATTCTGCTAAAATATTACAAAGCATGCCTAGAAACCAAAAGACCTGAGAACTGTAAGAACTAGTGAAAGATAAGTAAAACCATAACAAAGAAGATGAGTCATACTCTGGGCTACCCATTGATGTTGTTACTGTGAGGGGGGAGACTGCCATGTCAGAGAGAAGGAATAAGGTTGATGACACATTGGACAATGCTGCCCAATTGTCTGGCCTAAGAGTGAGTCATAAAATACCTCTAGTCTTCGATCCATGAGCTCCTGATGAACATGTTTCTCTGCAATGTCCCTTCAAATATAAAATATTAGTTGAAGTTGATCGTTAGAAAACCTTCCAGGATGGTCTTCTTCTAGACACCTTTGGACATCATTCTCTTTAGTTATCTGAGTCAAAGGGATGGGATCATATGGTAGAATAGGGGCATCTACATTTTTCATATTTGGAGCTATAGGTAACGCTTCCTCCATAATAGCGTAACCTCAAACTTCATCTTTGTGATGATTGACCACTGAATCATTTGTTTCGGCCAAAGCGAAAGAGGGACCAGAGATACTAAAAGATGGAGAGGGAGAGAGAAAATGATGAGAGAGGTTATGGTTAGATCCCAAGCCTCTTCGAGGCCTCCCTCTTTCCCTAGGAATGACACAAGGGGTGAACCATAGAATCTATAGAAAGAACCAAAAAGCACCAGGGAAGGAGGGGAAGAAGAAGGGTACAGAAGAAGACTCAACTTTAATATCAGAAGTAGAGGGGAAGAGCACCTTAGGCTGCACTGAAAAACTGGAGGAGGCTCTCCCATGGGTTGGATACATAAGGATCGCTATTAATGCAACATAGAAAACTCTCAAATATTCAATACCAAAGTGTTCAGAACACACCAGCCAAGAGATCCAAGAAATAAAGATTGGCATGAGTTGAAATCCATGGAGGGACGAGTTAGTATAAATGTGTTGCCTAAGAGATGGAGCAAAAGGATGGGAGGAAGCATTGGTGGACATATGTCTTAAATTCATGATGCACGAGGTGGCACCCCATCTGGGAAAGAAATAAATGAATATACATATATACATAAAAAATTAAAAATTCAAATTATTTCTAATTTTACAGGGACATGAAAAAAAATGAAAATGTACATATTATACATTAAGGTTTTAGGCAATACACACCATATAAAAAAATAGTTTACCCATGTAAAAACATTTTTCATGTAAAACTTGATTTTTCCCATGTAAAAATAAATGCCTAGGGAAAATTTTGGGAAAAGCATGGGAAATTACCATGTGAAATCAAAACCATGTGGTTTTACAAAACCAAGGGTAAAATACAAATGGAAATAAATAAATACAAAAATAATGAATAAAAAATAAAAATAAAAATAAAAATAAAAAAATGATAAAAATATACAAATTAGTACAAAATTAAAAATTAAAATTAGGAAAATGAGGCCAAGTTACACACGAGTCAGGTTTCCATGTCAGTCATGGTTCCACACCAGTCAAGGTTCTGCACCTAGGGATAAAAAATAGGAGCAAGGTAGACCGTGTAGATTTTGAGTGACGGGGTATCAAGTCAGGTAGGTATGTTGTACGGAGGTCATGATCATTCAAATTCGTATGTGATGAATGGAAAGCGGCTAGGGGAAAAAGACGACATGTCATGCAACAAATCAACACCACACATAGCAACTCATATGATAAAAGGATATCGATGCTAACCAAATGCATGATACATGTCAATCTAGTCAAGTTGAACATTTTGGAGGCCAAACCTGATAAGATTGCAAGGAGAAGGAATACAATCAGATTAAGGAATAGGCTCCCAAGTTAGGCCACAATGCATAAAACTGATTATGACAATTGGTGAGCAAGTAATGGGTGACGATATAATAATGGTTTATATCCAAGAATCTAAATAGGTCTTTGGCTTGGGTTTTCGGAGAGAGGGGAGGCCGAAAGAAGAACTCAACAGAGATTAATCTGAAGAAGATCGTGCCTTTTAGACGTCAATAATATCACAGGGGACTTCACTTGGCCATCTCGATGAGACAAAACCAATTAGGGGATCCCAATAGGATTTTGGCCTTTGGGGTTCGAACCAATCTTAAGATAATGCACGCTCAACACTCCGAACGGGGATTCCCAATAGAGTAAATTTGATGAGCTTGTGGGATAGGACTGCGAGAAACATGGATCCAATAGCCTTGCAAGCTTTGCACGTCGAGGCAACTGTAATCCAAGATTATCTTCTTTATGATAAAGGGGGGGCTGGTAAGGATCAAGGTTCCAACCTCATTAATGCAATGGTGATAGAAACAAATTTAGATGAGGTTTGGGAAAGACAAGGATTGTTTCATAATGTTGACTATTAGATTCAAACGATAGACAAGATCCGCATAGAGAGAAGTCTAGGAAAAAGGAAGAAGATCAAGGGATTCCCCACATGTATTTCAAGGTTGGAGCGGTCATGTAAATGAAATGGCCCTGTGAACCTACTCCTACAACCACATAAAACATGAGATTAGTTATGCGAGGAAAAGACACTTTCCATTATACCATAAACATTGCATTCTCTACCTTCAACAAACTTATGAATGCGTGCTGGGATTGTTCATAAAAAATCATTCATAATCTCGGATGTTGTAGATGAGTGTCTTGAAGGTTACATGTAGCAAGTCTCAAACTCAAAGGAAGGATTATTGATCTTGTGATTCAATCTAAGAGTTTGAAACCAAATATTATGATCAATATACAAGAGCATAAAAATGAATATATTAGGCACAACATGCAAGTAAGAAGATGCATAATGTGTGTTCTTCATTCAATTTATCCATTCAACAAGTCCTAAAAAAAACTCATTCAAGACATACAATGATCAATCAAGATCAAACCCCCAACTCCCTCAAGCTAGATAAAGAGTTAACATTAGGCTCAAGTAGTAGAGGATTAGACATTAGAGTTTAAATTTTAGTAAGGGGGGGGGATTTCCTTTCACTTGTAAAAGCAAAATTAAAGGCGATTGTTGGGGCCTCAACAAATGGTGACAAGCTGGAAGAACCAATTATCTTTGTCAGTAGAATTCAAGGACCATTACTTCGGATCTGAATTTTAAAGATAAGCTCAATAAACTACAAATAATTTTCCAATAATCATGGGTACCACATTGATGCCAAATTTCTAAAAGATATAACCCAATATTTGTAATACTTGTAATCTAACACACCCTTTCAAAGAGCCAATTAGTGAAGTAAATTCTTTGATTGACTACACACTTTAGATTGGCTTTGGTTTAACCACAAGTTTACACTTTTTATAACAAACAAACATTTGCAAAATTTTGTTCCTTGTCTCTCTTTTCCCAACATTGCTTCGTTGTTAGTGAGAGTCAATAGCCCGGACGAAGTTTCCTCGATACCATACAAGCATAGCGCCACTGCCAGCAAGCGTCCATAACCCCGATGGGTTTACTTGTACTTCCCACACTATTAATAGTGCTTTCAACTTCCTTTTTATTTCAAAATATGCTCAACCTTTTAGATTTTATATATAGATATGCATATGCACATAGGATGTGAAGGAAGTGGGGTGATACGAGGGTTGCTTTGATTTTCCAAGTAGATGTATGTATTTTACTTTAATCCGTAGGTCTCCCCAAAAACCATCATAATATGGGCCATATTATTAATAAGAAGTGGATGGGGCTCTAAGAAAATAGTAGATAGATGTTTTTCTATACTTATGAATTATCATGGTTTTCTCAATAGGCACATGTCTTCCACCACAATTATCATTATATATCCACAACTAAGAACTTCATGAATATTCATTCAGATAGAGCACCTCATGCATCTCATGACTTGTAAAATTACTTTAGTATGTCACCATAATTGGACCATCCCCTCAATCAAATTTAAAAAGTAATCCTCAAGCCAAATTAAGAAGTCAAATCAGCTCAGGGACATATCTGTAGATTTTTAATGACAAAAATCAGTAAGCTAATATTTTGTCAAATACTTAGCAACCTAGAGATAATTGTCTTCATAAATTTTAGAAATGCATAAAACCCACATTCAGAAATTTCCATTAGCAGAAATACACATTGCTAAGAAAAATATGCAATGAAAATACACAGTGGACAACAACCCATAACACACAGAAATTTAGGCAAATGCCAGGGAAAACCCCAATGTGGGAAAACCCAACGAGAGAGAGAGAGAGAGAGAGAGAGAGAGAGATCTATTATTCAGCTTCAGGAAAGTACATATTAGCAGCAAAATAACATTTCTAGCCAAGGAAAATACCTCACAGCACCAAATCTGTCCCACAGAAATCTGCCTCGTTTTTCATGCCAAAACTGTACCACTGTCTAGCCTCTTTTGTACCTTGTTTTCTGTGCCCACATTCAGCTATACGGACTGTTCCGTACAACCCAAAAATCTGAAAATTGCCTCGAAAATCATGCCAAAAATCACCTCGATTTATGTGCCAAATCCTTACTGACTGTACGGAATCATATGAACTGTATGGATCCTTATAGTATGGCCTCCCATAGCAGAAAAATATTTCGTCCAAAAATTCACAAAAAAAAAATCTCGAGAATCTTAGCGTCTTTGCTGCTCACTTTCCTCTCTCAAGCATACTCAGAAAATCTCTCTAACTCTCCTCTCGATGTCTTCTCAAACATTTGACATGTCTTGCACACTAGCCAATGCATTCTTTTATAATCTGAAAATGACATTTTCCCCCCAAAAGTGTCTTTTCACCTTCCCCAACCCTAGATCCAAAGGCCAAGATTAGATCTTGCCTTTTCCAAGATCAAGGGTCATTCCCTCCAAAATGTCTCATTTAAAATTAAAGTGAATTTCACTTTATTACATAAGTTCTTTATGAAAATAAAGTCACTTTAAAAATAGAAGGTACACTTTATTAAAAAGTCACTTTAATAAAAGAACCACTTAAACAACTTTATAAAAACTGTTATAAAGTTAAGTGCCTGGTAGTGTAAATATTAAGGTAGCATCCGCATACAAGACAAAACATGCGGAGTACCTCCTGAGCTAAAAAGATAACAATATCAACATTCAAATTCAAATATGGAAGAAATATGTACAAGAAGAAAGCAAGCACTAAAACCAAATTGAGTTCATGAAAAGATAACTAAACTAAAAGAATCTTAAAGCTAGAATGTCAGTGATAAAAAACGAATGAAAATTGGATGAAAAACAAGAAGAGAACCCAACAACAAGTAATAAATCGGGGGTAGCAATAGCGAAAGCATTTTTAGTGAAAGATTGGAAAGTGAACCAAGGGAAATAATTAGTCAAGCAATGTTAACCATTCAACATCAATCCCAATAGAAATATTCTCAGGATAAAGCTCTGAAATGAAGAACACACAAGATTGCAAGAATTGATAATCTAGTGAAAAAATTTGCAACACATCGTCTAATCCAATTGTTATTTAGTGAAACAAGACAATTCATATGGGAACCTAGCAAAATGGGTTAATGGAGAAGTTTAGTCAAAACATATTTTCAAAAATTCAATTACATGAAACATTCCACAAACTCATAAGCTCTCAAGATTTTTCTACATGAACAAATCCTTTGTAAACTAGAAAATAATGAACTTTTTAACATAAAAAATTACATTGAATATCTTTCACCAAAGTATCACTTTCTCTCTGCCATAGAAGATAATTATTAACCACAAATATTCAAATAATTCAATATGATGAGGCAAAGAGGGGATATTATAGTTATGGAGGTCATAAAAAATAATCGTGAAAAGGACTCCAAATATCAACTAGATAAAAAACCAACATGGAAATACATGAAAAAGACTATATTTCTTATCAGTTGTTGAGTTGGTGACAATCTTGGTTGATTAATTAAATATGTTGCAAAGGAATCTAAGTAGCCAAGTTTAGATTAACACTTCCCTAAGTTGCTTTCATTTCAAGAGAAAAATCTTGAGTTGTTGGTTGCACAAGCCATTTCCCAACTTGCATAACAAAAGAGAAAGTTATGATCATCTATTTGACAGTTTGACGGAAAGTCTTCCTCTAAATGACTAACATATTAAAATGAAATTAGACTAAAAAGAAAAATAAAGACCAAAATTAAACCAATCCTAAGCAAAGCACACTAAGCTATTGTAAACTTAAACTATATTGGTTGTCATAGAACTTATGTAAATGAATAGTGCCAATGTAGTCATTCAAGTTTTCGTCTTCCGTCCATTTAATCAAATATCACAACCTTCTTCCTTAGAGATAAGAAACACGTGCTTTCGTACAATATCCCCTTTGACATGACATTTTAGTGTCATTGATTGTTGAGATATTTGGATCCCCTAGACACTTCATCTTGTTCTTGAAATCAAATCAATAAAATTAAACAAACATAACGATTAGAATTCAATTCTATCTATTTTCTACAACTACCAATCCACCAACAAACCTCTATCATGTTTAAAAGATGAAAAAATATGATTCAACAAATCCTCAACATTGCACACCAAGGTTTGTATTTCCTCTAGTCATTAATGATAATAATGTGAAACAATTGTATGATCATCTTTAACCTTATGAGAGACAAGACGAAATAATGATGTAAATGGGAGCAATTAAGACACTCTGGAAAGGTTCAAGTAATCTCGGGTTCAATTAATCTTATATTACAGCCTAGATGGATTGACTCCCTCACCATAAATAAAAAAATATAATTAGAAATCATAAATGAATGAAATGACAAAAGCTTGATTTCTAATGAGTTGAAGTTTGGTGTGATGGGAAAATCCATGAGATTGATATCATAAAGTTTCCAAGAATGTTCCAAGTTGAGAAACTATAAATTTCACTTCCTGGAGCTTACATATCTCATAGAAAATTGAAAAAACAAAATGTTGATGAGTATGCGACATGTCTCTCTAATGGGTAGAAACAAACATGTAATGAGAAAAATAGATCACATAAAAATGACACATACATGCTTATCTTTCCAAGATATGAATAAACTTGAACATATTCAGTGTTATTGGTTCATATTCTTAGAATGCTAAAGAATGTGAGGCTCAATAGATTAATGAGTTACAACCCACCATATTTAAATACCATGGTTAAATTCGACATAGATGTTGAAAACATGAAATTTAGAATCTTAGAAGTTTCATTGAGATTTACCACCAAGGTATTTACAACTCCCAAACATTTGAATGATTTCAATATTGAGATAAGAAAACAACACTCAACCATGATAAAAATTAGATTAGTCAAGAAGGTAACCAAAATGAGTGACTCAAAATCAACAAATCCAAAGGATAGAGAGATACTTTCCAAGAAAATATTAGGTCTGAAATCCTCATGATTGATAGGACTAGGATTAAATTTTCAATCAACCACTGAGTTGGTGAATAAAATGATTTATTCCCAATACAAAAATTTGAGATAGATTTAAGTAGAAATATTTATATAACAATGTTTTCCAAAATGTTAAAACATGCTTCTAGACAGTCTAAAAGAATATATTTTGTTGTTGTGTATAAGAGGAAACTTGGGTCAAGTAAGTTGCAAGATAAAAGGAAAAATCTTTCTTGAAAGATTGGTTTAATGGTGAAAAATACATGCTTAGCCAAAAACCAAAAAATTAAACTAAATCTGCTAAAATGAAATAACTTAAAATGAAAAAATCAGTTCAGATGACTATGTTAGGCCTATACTGAAAACCATGTTGGCTTAAAGTAATCAAAGAAAAAAATTAGTGGGAAAGAAACCATTTGTGTAACTCCAAATCCAAAAATAATCATCTAAATAAATTGCAAGGAATTGAAGTGGCTTGAATTTTAGTTGGGCAGAAACTAACACTCAAAATTTAAATTAACTGTGTATGGGACAACAAGATCAAATTTCTAAAGAAATTCAATCATGCAAAATCTTCAAACTAGAACTATGTAACTATAAAGATGGAACAAATATGAGTGCTCATTTTCACCAGAAGAGGGACTAAATAGCATCCTTTATTTAAAATATCCCACTTGTAGGATGAAAAAATGCTTGAAAAAATATTTGAGATGGTGAAGAATGAATAAAATCAGTGATTTGAAAATTACCCTAATACATAGAAAGTTTTGAGAATGAGATAAAAGAAAATTTTCCCATATCAAAATAATTTTTTACCCAAATATCTATTCATGGAAAAAATCAGTGGGTAAGCCTTTTATTTCTTTCCACCTCTAATGGGAAATATATTTACTATTCAACCAACAGAAATAAAAAGGAAAAGGAAAATCGAAACATAATAAAAAACTAGAAAGCAAAGATAATATTGTGCAAAGAAAAGACACTAGCCTACTCTACCCTACTCCTATCCTACGCTACAATGGCTGAAAAATAATGAACTAAGTGAAGTCATAATGCCAATGTAGCCAACCATGTAATTTCAATCCTGCAAACACATGTTCATCATAAAATGTTAGTAACAAAACTTGGAATAAAAATAGACTAAAAGTAGGAAAAAATAAAACATGGACAACTCTATCCAACATATTAAAAATTTCATAGTGATATTTCATGGGAAATCTATCCAAGTAAGATCCCTCCAACCATGCTTCAATTCTATCATAAAATCTCACATGATGATCATAGAATTGATGGAGGGATTTTAGGGAAAAGTAGCATACCAAATGAGAACTATGCATAGAATTTGTGTGAAGTGTACTTGGTGAGAGAATCTTTGTGTTAATAAACTTGTTAATCCATGAAGACAAACCAAAAGAATGAGGGTATGACATAACCATCAATGTAGACCGAAGTGCCCCATTGTCTTGGAAAGCCTCCCTAGACTCATACTTCAAGCAACCATCAACTTGAGATAAATTAGTGAAATCAAATGATATACATGGACTAGCATCCACCATGGTATAAGATATATCTTCAAGACAATGGTGGAAGCCACTGATATCAACAGTCTCAACTAAAGGGATACTTGAACATGAAGACTCTTTATTGATAATAAAAAAATGAATATGAAAAAGAAGAAGACATTGTTTGATATACATCTACTACAATATTTATTTCACCCCGTGAAAAAGGTTGATAACACTTAGCTGTACTAAATTCATGGGAAGAGGCATTATCCTCTCTATCTTCCATATGCACATTACCACCATCAAGTACTTCAAAAGCGATCGGCCCTGTTGATTTTATTTGAATAGGATAATGGGTGCCTTCCTACAAGATCAAACCATTGGAGTGATGAAGATACAAAAAATAATAAGTAGAAGAATTAAGAGAATGAAAAGCATCTCTTGAATAAGAAGAATTTCCAAAAGGTGTTACCTTGAATGGTATTTCCTCTTCCTTAAATGCATTGGTGATTGATTTTGAAATGGTAGGCTCTACACTAGGAATGGTTTCACAATCAATAAATTATTCCTCAACATGGTTTTCCTCTCCCAAGTGAGAAGTGGATTGTTGTGCTAAAAGTGTTATGCCTTGTATGTTTATTTCTTCTCCTTGAGTGAAAAGATCATCATTGTTGTCTTTCTCCTGCATAATATGGGAATATGAAATATCTTTCAAAACATGTTCATGGTTAGAAGAGAGAAGCAAATAAAAAGAATTATTAGAACAAGAAGGTTAAATAACTAATTCACCAACGGTAGGAGAACATTCTTGATCTATCTCGGTTAAACTAGGATAATTTATAACAGTGGAACAATTCAAATCAAAACGAACTAATTTCTCCCAAAGGGGTTCGATCCGATGGTGGAAGGTGAGGAGTTTCTCACTGTTAGGCAAGGTTCAATTCCCATGAGGGCCTAATCTGAAGCCATGGGAGCACCTTGAGGTAGTGTTCGAACATGTGGTTGCACCCAAATATATTGTATTAAAATGATATAATGACATGTGCACCCTTAATTGGATCAAATCCCATCCCCATGTCCTTCAATTAAAGAAGTCCTCGTGGTGTAGAGAAATCAGTGAGGGAGTGCGTCGTTAAGGCACTCTGTAAGTGAAGTCATCGGTTTGAAACCTTTGGGGACACCTCAAATCCAACCATGTTAAGGGTTTGTGCGGTCCAGGTCGGGTGTGATCCCCGGTGATTTTGATGGCTTAAATTCCCCTGGGTCGTGGAATCCCAGACACAAGCCAATCCTGCAAGTCAGGGATATTTAGATAACAAAAAAAAAGGAACTAACTCCAAATTATCCATGGGTGAGGAAGGATTCATGCCATGAGTGTCCATATTTTCTTCATTAACAAAATGATCAGCATTCATGTATTTCCTCATAGCTTCCTCCATTTATTGTGATGAAAAGGATGAGGTAGGATAATGAGAACCTGACATAACCATCGATGTGACCTAAAGTGTCCCATTATTAGCAGAAAATCCCTCCTCTTGGTCAATTACAGAAAAATATGAACTCAAATTTTCTATACAAGAGGTCTATTTTTTGTTACAATGAAAGAAATGGGGGATGGAGTGGTGAGACGATACATATGCTTCTGCTGAAAAACAATTCATTCTCTAATCTATATCCCCCATAGTAAAGAAAGATCCAGACATATGGAGTCCAACTAAACCATTAGGATTTTCAACATTTTCATATGAATCCAAATCAACATGTAAAGTAACATTAAGACATGATTTAGATTCTCCATCCTCTGTCTAATCTATTTCATTAGTAAGAGAAATTAAATGGAGAATCAAATCATTGATAGGGGGGCTATCATCCAAAGGAAATATATAACAAAGATGCATAAATCCAATAAGAAAATATTCAAGAGATTCATCTTTGTTTTTCCTAAGCTTTGATATCTCTACACACAAATGATCATAATCATAATTCTTAAAAGCATGCCAAAATTTGTGCATAAATTGCTCTCATGTGTGAATAGAGGTAGCATGCAAAGTCTCACACTAGCTCTTGATTCGTCCTGCACAAGTGAGAGTGAACAACCTGCAAATAGAATTTTTCATTAGTAATATTCTAAGAAACACAAAATTTCCAAAATTGAAAAGCATGTTCAGATGCAAAGGTTTCACCCTCTCCATCAAATTTAAATTGCGGCAAGAAACGTAAAATATTTCTAGAAGTTTTAAGAGGTATAATACCAAAAAAACATCTCCATAAAAGGATATGGGATGGTGACATTAATAAATTAAAAGAACTAAAAAAAATGACTCCATAGGCTCAACTTGTTGTAACACCCATTAATCATTAATCATTAATCATCCCACAACTTGTAATTAATCATTAATCACAATTACCATGTTGTGACATGGGAACAATGTAAATGTATTATGGTTTAAACTTCTAATGACTGACTGTGGGGGTGAAGGCTTGAAGTACTAGCCATGATATCACTAGAGGAAAGAATGGGAAATACTATGGAGAGGGTGCATTATGTCAAATGACCCCAAATTTCCATTTGTTGGGGAATAATAAACCTCCTCCTTTGGTTCCCAAGGAGGAATCAATTAATGAAGAAAGAACCAGTAGTTTAACCATCAACCACCCCCATGAATGGAAGCATGGTCTGGCTGAAGAATGTCATCCCATAGTACCACATGGTCCAGCAGACCCAGGTTGACCCAAGTTTCCTTCTGAAAGAAGGAACAAGAAAGAAAGAAGAACCTTCCCAAGGAGGGATGTGTGCAAGAAAAGAAGGGCATGCAGACAGATCAGGAAGGAGGAGGGGGCGCGAGGCTCTCCAATGGAAAAATGGCAAAGAACAAAACCTTAGCAGAAGGCTGTGATTTTGATACTGAGGACACATCTGATAAACCTCGCAGAGGCTGTGAAAGAGAAAGGCTCTTTGAGAATTTGACATAAATTCCTTAGTGATATCGTGGCTTGGAATGGGGGTGGCCAGAGTGATAAGAGTGAATTCCTTTGAGCCTATGGTTGGGTGGAAAGGCGAACACCCACATTCAGTTAGTTGGTTGCAACCTGTAATAGATAAGTATTCTTATACCCTGTGTAATTGAGTTGTAACTGTAAAATAAAGTTGGATATCCTGTGAATGTTTCATGGATGTGCATGTGTGCTTTATGGATATGTTGTGTTCCTTTATTTTTGCTTGATTGTGTACTTAGGAAAGTAAGGAACTATATTTTTTGGACATAGTTTGTACACGTAAATTCTTGAGCCATGTAGTGGCTCAAGTTAGAGCAATTGAACTGTGAGTGCGTCGACCTTGGGAATAGTTTCACATGTGCATGTTTACACTTCCAGTTATTTTGGGCCTCCTGGATAAGGGATCTCATTAGGCTCAAGAGAGGTAGCGCGAAGGTGCACAAAGCCTACACAAGCTACATAGGAGTGAAGGAATCTCTAAATTCTAAACTACGAAAGAAACACAAGGAGTGTCCCCTCAATTCATTTGAGGTACCAGTAAGCTCATGAGGTATAACACTCTTAGAGTGCAAAAAAGGGGGTGCATCCTCTAGACCTTTCATCTGTGTGACCAAGGGTTAAGGCTCATGGCCTTAGTGAATTCCTAGCCAAGATCTAAGTGTATAGCCCACGTGAAATTTGGGAGGATCCATATGACCAAGACCCAGGAACTCGGAGGCAAGTTCGGAAGGAGCTCTGAGATGTTACAACTTTACCAATTGTGAAGTATTGCAACCCATAACTCCCAGGGTATTCAGAAGAACAGAGGGGTTATAAAACTAGAAACCCCGAATGCAAGAGTCGTGAAGATGATCTTGGTCATTGATAGGAAACAGACATGTGGCAGGAGATCCCATGGTCCAGAGACTCATCACTCCGAAGGAATTTGGATGAGAGTCTTCAAGGTGTGAAGACTCCCAAAGCCATGAATGGCAGAGTAAATATCAGTCGTCGATATATAGGGGACGTGTGGTGCTAGATCCTGTAGTCCAGAGACTTGGTACTCCAGGGGACTTGAGGTGTGGCATGTCGATAAGATACGAATATCGAAGTACCACTAGTCGTGGATCTGTGGATCCATGTGGACGAAGTCTGGCCATCAGATCTAAGTTGTGATCAGCTCGATAATGACCAACTTCGAGAGTAAGGAGGAAGTCATACCACGGATCCCCCGAACGCCGAAATTACGAAGTAACGGAGGTTGTCGATCTGGGGGTTATGTGGACACACCTTGACTATGAGATTGAAGGGCTTGGAAGTCTATTGGTCCAGAGTGACATGGCACAGTGACGTCATCTAGGGTGATGTGGACCCACGATCAACTTGCCACTTCTCACCTAGATTCGTGTGTTTTGCAGACCCTATAGGCCCATTAACACGTGAAATGTGTCAACCACTAAAGGAGCCACATGTCATCTCTGCCTTGTCGCGTAGCACACCTGAAAATTACTGTTTGGTCCATTTGGAGGGAGAAGTAGGCAGGACCCACATGTATTTGTCTTTGCATATAGTATGTCACCCTGTGCAAGGGTGGACCCTTCAAGAGTCCGGGAGTCTGGGGTTTTCATATGCAAAGTCATGGGTAGGAAAAAAGGCCCGAAGGCCGGAGCCACATGGAAAGCTCTCGAGGCTTCGGGAGATAGGTACTCTGGGAGACTTCGTTCATTAGACCACATACTCCCAAAAGGGATGAAGCGTCGAACGCCGAACCTTTCTCTTAGGTGTAAGCGTTAATGTGGAGGAAGATCCACCGTTGGATTAATCGTGGATGGATCTTCGCCACAGATTTAGGAGCGTTGGGAGATCTGTGACTTCAAGGAACTTGGGATGACATGTATGAGAAGGACCACATGGATGCCACGTGGACCTTGACTAATAAACGCTTGAAGAACTTTGGAAGGGCATATATTCCAGTCTTGAGCTCGATTTTGAGCATGGAGATAGTGGTTGGA
The DNA here is from genome assembly GCA_009831015.1 of Picea engelmannii. NCBI lineage: Eukaryota > Viridiplantae > Streptophyta > Pinopsida > Pinales > Pinaceae > Picea > Picea engelmannii. The sequence continues at coordinate 182,922 of ML787060.1, forward strand.
AAGATATGGACGAGAAGAACATGATAGAGACCCTGAAAGGAGGATTTGATTAATTAAGGAAGAATAAATTTTGATGCCCCATCCCTTAAAAATACATTTAAGGGGTTAGGTCTGTTACAAAGTGGTATCAGTGCATGGCAACAACACTTGGCCTACTTGGGATTATGAAAGAGTCAAGTGATTTTTCTTTCTTAGAAAACTTTAAGGGAGAGGGAACCTTGCCCTACCCTGTCTAGTAAAGCATGATTCATACATAGGTCTGGATGGTGCAGAGACCAGTCATAGGACTGGTATATCAAGGCTAAGGTGAGCATGTTGGAAAATGTTTCGACCTTTAAAAGAATTGTTTATTATGTGCATTGACTCCTTGAGGAAAAGGATTGTCGATTGGAACTCTTTTGTTGTTTTCAAATTTTTACAACATAAATCTTAACATGATGACATCAATAGAAGGATTAGAATTGTTGATGTGTTGGATTAATGGTTGTCCCTACAAGAGTAGCAATGTGTTGATAAGCACTTAGGATAAGAACTGAATGTGAATGGATGATAATAGCATGGTCTTGTCCAGGGAAACTTAAGCCTAGAGGATGGATAAATGGGTGTTTGTAATACTTCCTCTAATCATGGGAAGTTGGAGCCGCTGACATTTAAGTTGGTTAATTATACAAGGGTTAGGACCTTAATAGAAAATTCCTTGTGCTTAAAGGAATTTGGTATGGATTGATAAAGTCCTTAGCAATAATAATTCTTGCCCTTATAAAAGGATTAAACCAAGTATATGAAACTCCTCATGATTAGAGAACTAATGAAAATGAGTAAGGTCAGTTTACTTGACCTATAATGGATGAAATTTGTAGCAGATATAATCTATTTAAGAAAGATAAAGAGGATTCATTTGCGACTGTTGCTAATTCCCCAAAAAGGGAAAAGTGACCCTGGTTGGTTATTTCCATGAAGAGAGGGAAACATCAGTATGAATTATGACTATGAGACTAGTCATATAAGTGACTGCAATCTCTCACTAAAGAACACTAATGCTGAAAATAAAATATCAATGTGAATGGATGAGGTAAAAAGGTGCATGAGGTGCACCTACATATATACAAATATGTGCATATATGCTTACAATAATAATATGACTGCAAGATCTCAGCAGAGAGAGAATCTCAATGATGAGTATCCCTATGAGACTTATCATAAGAATGATTAGAATATCCTTGGGAGAAGGATCTAGAAGTTTGACATGTCCATGTGTGTGGATGACAGGGAAAAGGTGCAAGCAATAAGCTTGCATGATGAATGATTAGTTGTGTTTAATTATTCCTGAGTGCATGGATTTAATGCATTGTGAAGCTTCTTGATATGAAGTCTGATATTAATACCAACTAGGTATGAATGATATTAAATGTGCAAGTGATGCACATGTATGATGTAAAAGTACATGGAAACTAAAGGCACAATATGGATGCCTTGATGAGTGATATGTAAGGCAAGAATTGCACTTGCCAATATTAAATGAATACCATGAATGCATGGATACTCTATTCTGAAGAGTCATGAAAATTTTGTTTGAAATGATAACTTGAGGGGAATGTATCGCATTCCCTCAGGAAAGACTAATATAAATAGATGAAAGAGTAAATGAGAAAAGATGTGTTGTCATGATAAGAGGGAAATGATTATGCCTTTAAGGATCACATGAGAAGGATTGTGAACAATCCTGAGTTGATTGATTTTAAAGTAGAGATGTATGTGGGTTGTGAAATATACCTATGGAATCTACACACAGGATTATGATTATGCATATGGTTAAGTACATCATGGGTGTAAGTTAACAAAAATCAGAATAGGTGTGGATAAATAAGATGGATGCATGAAAAAAATGCATGTTTATATTCCTTAGGAAATGCTTGGTAACAAGTTGAAGGTAAATCAAGGTTGA
>ML787060.1:184993-198229 GCA_009831015.1 Picea engelmannii
ATATATATATATATATATATATATATATATATATATATATATATATATATATATATATATATATATATATATATATATATATATATATATATATATATATATATAACAATCATTGACTACATTCTAAAACAAATGAATGAATGGAAGACAAATGAATGAAGGTTGACCATTCTGACAAACCAAAAATATAATGTGCAGGATGCACAGGTTCATGATCCATTATGAACAAAAAAAAATTCTATGAAAGCATGTTGTTGTATCCAAAAAGGTTAGGGTGAGGCCTAACCAAGGTTCCTCAAGGAAAAGAGCAAGAAAATATCAATAGGGAGTAAATTTCAAAAGCAATTAAAGGGAAAAAGGAGGAACACTTTTCCCACCCTAAGAACTCGGAATTGTTTAAAAGAATTATAAGCCTTAGATGAGTAGTTGTGAGAACAAGTACAGATGGAAAAGGGAAGAATCCATTAACTCCTTTCTTGTTGTCTAACGTGTTTCTCTAGGATAAGAGAAAATTGAAAGGATGGTATGTGAAAATGTTTAAGACATGAGAATATGGTTGGCTATAGAATATTGAAACAACTAAAAGTTTGATTGAGATCGCACTCACAAAAACGTTGAGGACAAAGTGACAAGTGCATAAAGATATGCTAGGACATATCTGAAACTATTTATTGATTTAAATGCTAGGGTACTTGCATTCTTTTATTTTACATGGCGACTAATATATTTATGATGTATGTCATGTGTAGAAATAAATTGGATCTGTTGAGAAAGATAGTTGCCAATGATGAACAACCTCAAGCAGAGGATGAATATGATAAGGCTTCTATTGATGAGGTAGAAATCAAAAAGAGGGTGATAGCAACCAAGAATATGTATAAAAGTGTTCATACCTATGTGGCACAAGGTATGAAGGGATTGGGTAAGAATCCCTTCTGAAATTTTTTATTGTCTTAATGTTATGCATGTAATTTTGAAAGGTCATTGTATTCCATTGATACCAAAGTAGGGTATGATGAAGGAAGGAGAACATGAAAGATGGAGATGTGAACCTCTAGCAGTAAAGACTGATTTAAATCCTTGGAAGAATTCATGAAATAATATGTCATGAATACTTTGACCAATCAAGGAATGATTGGGAACAAAAATTCTCATAGACAACACGTTGATTTAATACATTGAGGAAACTACATGTTTTCAAAAAAAGGGAAGACAATGAATTGGCCATTGAGGAAGGAGGACCTTCCAATAATCTACTTGAATTGTAGAGGTGTTAAAGAAAAGAGAAAATTCGGGTGGCCATGAGTGTTGGCACCCTGGTTACTAATGAAGGAAGAATGCTTGGGTGCATTCAAAAGAAACTTCTAGTTTCATATGTGTTGATCTGGGGTCACGATCATTCTATAGCAAGAAACATAGTTATGTTGTAAGAGTGAATGAGGATGAATAAGCCACATGGTGAAGAGGTTGGTTGAACTCCAACACACCAAGGAAAGATGTTTTTCATAACTATGGTAAACTTGAAATCGATGCAAGGGTGCATGGTAAGTGAATGTGGTCATGGATATTAGCCCCTTGGATTAAATTCACTTAATGTTGAACTACATTTTTGAAAGGTTTGGTATACTGAAATGATGCATAGGTAAGGAACGAATTTTCCTTTAATGTTTATATAGATGTGATTTGAATGTTAGCATGCACAATTTAAGAATTCCTTGTGATATTATTGTAAAGGTGCAATGAAAATATGTGCATGGGAAACTAACAATTTGTTTGGTTGATTGAAGTTGAAAGTGCAGGAAGAAAAAATCCTTGGATATGGCAATGTTGTAAGTCCATAAGGAAGACCAAATTTCATGTTGAGCCAAACTACGATGAATGATATTTTCCTTTTTGAGCAAATGAATTTGATTGTTAGTAGGCACGGTTCTGAAATCGTTTTTGAACCACTGCAAATGTGCAATGAAAATATAATGTGCAGGGGAACTAACAATTTGTTGGGATGAGGAATGTTGAAATTGTAGGAAGAGAAGGGTCTTGGATATGGGAGTATTGTAAGCCCATAAGTAAGAACAATTACCTACTAATCCAAACTGCTATGGGAAGGAAAGTCCCATGCTTGTGAATCTGTTTCTTGTGTGGAACATATCTGAAACTAAATGTGGAATGGGAAAAATCTGTGGGTGACATATTTTCAATGAAATTCTAAAATTAAAATTTATGATAATATATCATAAATTTTTGTATACCTGTGATTCAGGTGAGAATAAAAGGATCTTTCCAGGGAGGACAGATGAAGGCTATCAAAGTTGGAAAGCATGAAAGATGGCTATTATTGAGACATGGAAACCCTATGCTAAGTCACAATCACCATAGAACATGTTGTGTTATGGTAACACAAGACGAAGGGATGCCTCGGTAGAGAAGGTCTGAGGGACGCCTCGACTGTAAGGCTCAATGAAGTCTATGAAACTCTTCATGTGCAAGAAATCCTCAAAAAGGAAAGATGGATCGCCCGAGGAACTGTATAGCAGAGAAGGGATGCTTGATCCTGGGCTTGGAGAGTGACTGACCGCAAGGAAGAGGATACTTTGATCATCCTTGTAAACTATTCATTGGGATCATGCATACAATGTGTATGTCAAGGAAAAACAGTAAGACAAGAGAACAAGACATCCATGTGGATGCAAATCCACAAACTGCACAGTTAAGTATCATGTTATATTATGACATTTTCGTCTTGAATTTTTCACAACATCAAATGTTTTTGCATGAAAATTGTGATTAATATGCTTGTTGTCCCAAAATTTTGAAGGCATGTAACGAAGGCCAAGAGTCTAGAAATGACCTGACAAAAAAAGATGATCAATATTTTGAAGCGGTTGAATGAGAAAAGGCATGACAGGTGTTACTGAGAAAGAACATCGAGGATGGTGTTCCTTTAAGGGGGAGGGGATTGTAACACCCTTGTTTCCCCCAAATTGTAATTAATCATTAATCATGATTACCATGCTGTGACATGGGAACAATGTAAATGTATTATGGTTTAAAATTCCAATCACTGACTGTGGGGGTGAAGCCTTGAAGTACAAGCCATGATATCACTAGAGGAAAGAATGGGAAAAACTATGGAGATGGTGCATTATGTCAAATAACCCCAAATTTCCCTTTGTTGGGGAATAATAAACCTCCTCCTCTGGTTCCCAAGGAGGAATCAATTAATGAAGAAAGAACTAGTGGTTGAACCATCAACCACCCCCATGAATGGAAGCATGATCTGGTTGAAGAATGTCAGCCCGAAGTACCACAGGGTTTGGCAGACCCAGGATGACCCAAGTTTCCTTCTGATAGAAGGAACAGGATAGAAAGGAGAACCTTCCCAAGGAGGGACATGTGCAAGAAAAGAAGAGCATGCAAACAGATTGGGAAGGAGGAGGGCGGGTGAGGCTCTCTAGTGGGAAAATGGCAGAGAACAAAACTTGAGTAGAAGGTCGCGAGCTTGATACTGACAAAGCATGTGATAAACCTCGTAGAGGCTATGACAGAGAAAGGATCTCTGATAATTTGGCATAAATTCCCTAGTGATGTCATGTCTTGGCACGGGGATGGCCAGAGTTCTAAGAGTGAATTCCTTTGAACCTATGGTTGGGTGGAAACGAGAACACACACAGTCATCTAGTTGGTTGCAAACTGTAATAGATAAGTATTCTTATACCCTGTGTAATTGAGTTGTAACTGTAAAATAAAGTTGGATATCCTGTGAATGTTTCAGGGATGTGCATGTGTTCTTGATGGATATGTTGTGTTCCTTTATTTTTTCTTGATTGTGTACTTAGGAAAGTAAGGAACTATATGGTTTGGACATGGTTTGTATACATAAATTCTCGAGCCATGTAGTGGCTCAAGTTAGAGAAATTGAATTGTGAGTGCGTCAACCTTGGGCACAGTTTCACATGTGCATGTTTACACTTCCAATTATTTTGGGCCTCCTAGATAAGGGAACTGGTTAAGCTCAAGAGAGGTAGCGTGAAGGTACACAGAGCCTACACAAGCTACATAGGAGTGGAGGACTCTTTAAATTCTAAAATCCAAAAGAAACACAAGGAGTGTCCCCTCAATTCATTCAAGGTACCAGTAAGCTCAAGAGGTATAATTCTCTTAGAGTGCAGAAAAGGGGGCACATCCTCCAGACATTTCATCTGTGTGACCAAGGGTTCAGGCTCACGGCCTTAGCGAATTCTCGGCCAAGAGATAAGTATATAGACCACGAGAAATTTGGGAGGATCCATATGACCAAGACCCGGGAACTCGGAGGAAAGTTTGGAAGGAGCTTCGGGATGTTGCAACTTTACCAATCGTGAAGTATTGCAAGCCATATATCCCAGGGTATTTGGGAGAACGGAGACGTTATAACACCAGAAACCCCGAATTCCGAAGTCACGAAGATGATCGAGGTCGTTGATAGGCAGCGAACATGTGGCAGGTGATCCCGTGGTCTGGGGACTCAGCACTCTGGAGGAATTTGGACGGGAGTCTTCAAGGTGTGAAGACTCCTAAACTCAAGAACGGCGGAGTAAATCTCATTCATTGATATACAGGGGATGTGTGGCACTATATCCCGTAGTCCGAAGACTTTGTACTACGGGGGACTTGAGGTTTGGTGTGTCGATAAGCTCTAAAGCCCGAAGTAACACTGGTCGTGGATCTGTGGATCCACGTGGATGAAGCCTGACCATCAAATCTAAGTTGTGGTCAACTCAATGCTGACCAACTTTGAGAGTAAGGAGGAAGTCACACCATAGATCCCCAAATGCCAAAATTATGAAGTAATGAAGGCCGACGATCCAGGCGTTACGTGGACATACCTTAACTGTGAGATTGAAGGGCTTGGAAGGCTATCAGTCTAGAGTGATGTGGCACAATGACATCATCCAGGGTGACATGGACCCATAATAAAAGTGCCACTTGTCACCTGGATTCATGCATTTTCAAGACCCTATAGGCCCATTAACACGTGACATGTGTCACCCACTAAAGGGGCCACGTGTCCTATATGCCTTGCCATGTATCACACCTAGCACTTACCGTTTGGTCCATTTGGAAAGAAAAGTAGGCGAGACCCACCTATATTTGCCTTCGCATCTAGTACGTCACCTCGTGCGAGGGTGGACCCTTCGGGACTCCGGGACTCCAGGGATTTGGGATGCAGCATCGTGGGTATGCCAAAAGGCCCGAAGGACGGAGCCACGTGGCAAGCTCATAGGGCTTCGAGATATAGGTACTCTGGGGGACTTCGGTCATTAGACCGCATACTCCCAAAAGGGTTGAAGCGTCGAATGTCGAACCTTTCCCTTAGGCATAAGAGTTAACATGGAGGAAGATCCGTCGTCGGATTAATGGTGGATGGATCGCTGCCATAGATTTAGGAGCGTTGGGAGCTTTGTGACTCTAGGGAACTCGGAATGACATGTATGAGAAGGACCATGTGGCCCTTGACTAATAAACGCTCGAAGAAATTTGGAAGGGCATATCTTCCAGTCCTAATCTCGGTTTTGAGCATGAATATAGTGGTTAGAAAGCTCTAGACGAGTAGAATGTGTTAGAGACCCCGAAAGGAGGATTTTATTAATTAAGGAAGATGAAATTTTGATGCCCCATCCCTTAAAAATCCATTTAATGGGTTGGGTCTGTTACAAAGTGGTATCTGAGCATGGCAACAACACTTGGCCTGCTTGGGCTCATGAAAGAGTCAAGATATTTTTCTTTCTTAAAAAACTTTAAGGGAGAGGGAACCCTTCCCTACCCTGTCTAGTAAAGCATGATTCAGACATAGGTCTGGATGGAGCAGAGACCAGTCATAGGAATGGTATATCAAGGCTAAGGTGAGCCTGTTGGAAAATGTTTCAACCTTTAAAATAATTGTTTATTATGTGCATTGAATCCTTAATGAAAAGGATTATCGATGGGAACTCTTTTGTTGTTTTCAAATTTTTACAGAAAAAATCTTAGCATGATGACAACAACAGAAGGATTAGAATTTTTGACTTGTTGGATTAATGGTTGTCCCTACAGGAGTAGAATGTGTTGATAAGCACTTAGGATAAGACATTAATGTGAATGGTTGATAATGGCAGTGTCTTGTCAAGGCCAGCTTAAGCCCAAAGGATAGATAGACTGGTGTTTGTAATACTTCCTCTAAGCATGGGCAATTGGAGCCTCTAACATTTAAGATGGTTGATTATACAAGGGTTAGGACCTTAATAGAAAATTCCTTGTGCTTAAAGGAATTTGGTATGGATTGATAAAGTCCTTAGTAGTAACAATTATTGCTCTTATAAAAGGATTAAACCTTGTATATGAAACTCCTCATGATCAGAGAACTAATGAAAGTGAGTAAGGTCAGTTTACTTGACCTATAATGGTTGAAACCTACAACAGAGATAATCTATTTAAGCAAGATAAAGAGGAGTCCTTTGGGATTGTTGGTAATTCCCAAAAAAGGGAAAAGTGACCCTGGTTGGTTATTTCCATGAAGAGAGTGAAACATCAGTACACATTATGACTATGAGACTAGTCATATAAGTGATTGTAATCTCTCATTGAAGAACATCGATGCTGAAAATAAAATATCAATGTGAATGGCTGAGGTAAAAAGGTGCAAGAGGTGCACCTACATATATACAAATATGTGTATATATGTTTACAAGAATAATGTGACTGCAAGCTCTCAGCAGAGAGAGCAACTCAGTGATTTGTATTCCTATGAGATTTATCATAAGAATGATTGGAAGATCATTGGGAGAAGGATATAGAAGGTTGACATGTCCATATGTGTGGATGACAAGGAAAAGGTGCAAGAAATAAGCTTGCATGATGAATGTTGAGATGTGTTTAATTATGCCTGAGTGCATGGATTTAATGCATTGTGAAGGTTTTGATATGAAGCCTGATATTAATACCAACTAGGTATGAATGATATTAAATGTGCAAGTGATGCACATGTATGATGTAAAAGTACATGTAAACTAAAGGCACAATATGGTTGCCTTGATGAGTGATATGTAAGGCAATAATTGCACTTGCCAAGATTAAATGAATACCATGAATGCATGGTTGAATCTATTATGAAGAGTCATGAAAGTTTTGTTTGAAATGATAACTTGCGGGGAATATATCCCATTCCCTCAGGAAAGACTAATATAAATAGATGAAAGAGTAAATGAGCAAAGATGTTGTGTTGTCATGATAAGAGGCAAATTATTATGCCTTTGACGATCACATGAGAAGGATTGTGAACAATCATGAGTTGATTGATTTTAAAGTAGAGATGTGTGTGGGTTGTGAAATATACCTATGGCAGCTACACATGGGCTTATGATTATGCATATGGTTAAGTACATGATGGATGTAAGTTAACAAAAACTATAATAGGTGTGGATAAAGAAGTTGGATGCATGACAGAAATGCATGTTTATATTCCTTAGGAAATGCTTGGCAACAATCTGAAGCTAACTCAAGATTGAGGCCATCACAGATAGTGATGGATATGTAACAAGGAAAGTTGCATGTTGAAGAAGTTCCCTATGGAGGAATTGTGTGAAGACTCTGTTAGGAGAACAAAGTCACAACCTTAATGATTGATGAGAATTGAGCAATGTGCTACAAGCTTATATATATATATATATATATATATATATATATATTACATTCTAAAACAAATGAATGAGTGGAAGACAAATGAATGAAGGTTGACCATTCTGACTAACTGAAAATATAATGTGCAGGATGCACAGGTTCATGATCCATTATGAACAAAAAAAAATTCTATGAAAGCATGTTGTTGTATCCAAAAAGGTTAGGGTGAGGCCTAACCAAGGCTGCTCAAGGAAAAGAGCAGGAAAATCCCAATAGGGAGTAAATTGAAAAAGAAAAGAAAGGGAAAAAGGAGGAACACTTTTCCCACCCTAAGACCTATGAACTATTTAACAGAATTATAAGCCTTAGATGAGTAGTTGTGAGAACAAGTATAGATGGAAAAGGGAAGAATCCCTTAACTCATTTCTTGTTGTCTAATGTGTTTCTCTGGGATAAGAGAAAATTGAAAGGATTGTATGTGAAAATGTTTAAGACGTGAGAATATGGTTGGCTATAAAACATTGAAACAACTGAAAGTTTGATTGAGGTTGCACTCACAAAAACATTGAGGACAACATGACAAGTGCATAAAGATATGTTAGGACATATCTGAAACTTTTTATTGATTTAAATGCTAGGGTACTTGCATTCTTTTATTTTACATGGCGACTAATATATTTATGATGTATATCATGTGTAGAAAGAAATTGAAGTTGTTGAGGAAGACAGTTGCCAATGATGAACAACCTCAAGCAGAGGATGACTATGATAAGGTTGTTATTGAAAGATTGTTGAAGGGACTGTAAAAGTCCCCATAAAGCACTATTGATGAGGTAGAAATCAGAAAGAGGGTGTTAGCGACCAAGAATATGTATAAAAGTGTTCATACTTATGTGGCACAAGGTATGAAATGGATTGGGTAATAATCACTTCTGAAATGTGGAGACAAAACCCACATAAAGCACTTGTCCTAAGTTTTCGGAGCAAATATGAGTTTGCACTTACAAATTAAAGACAACGCACAGATGAATGACTGAGGTGTTGGCGCTCAGATCTATGGTCGAAAATATTTTCCAGACCCCCCGCGACCATTCTACCTTTAACGATAGGGGGGGGTCCGGAATGTTGGTTAAGTATTGCGCGCAAATCTACGGTTCAGCGACAGGTAGACCAATGGACGGCTGATGTTATTTTTCGGACCCCCCGACCGGTCTTCTTTTAATGATGGGGGGGGATCCGGAATGGAATGTTTTCCTAGCGGGCCCCCTCCTCTAACATGGCAAGAATCCATTGCTCCAAAATCCTACCACTTACCACAAACCTTTCTGCCACATACCACTTACCACCTCAGGGGGGGTCCGGAATACCACTTTTCCCCAATTTTTCAAAACCGCCCATTTTTCGTTTGTTTGACACCTCATCTTGCAAAGCGGATTCTGGGCAAACGGAGATGAAATTTAAAAAACCGAAAGAGGTTTTTGTTCATCATGGGCTGAAGAACAAAAATGTCTCCCAGTTGTTTCAAAGGTGCCACCAGTTGGGAGAATTGAAGCTGTCTTTCGGCCTCATTTTTCGGATTTTTGGTTTTCCTGTTACAGTCCTGATTTTGCGGGAGCTATTACGGCGAGCTACAGGCGAATTTGGAAAAATCGAAGGAGGTTTTTGTCCATCACATGACCTTATACAATAATATCTTTTATTTTTTTTCCAGGTGTCATAATTTAATAGGAACAGATGTTTGAGTGGACCTCTTCTTCGTAGAAATCCGACCCGTTTTTCATGGCGAACAGTTCAGGATTTTTGGGGATTTGTGGCTATTTTTGGCCGAGGCGGTTGAATCAGAATTCCGAAACTTTTTGGGAGATCTCTCCTATTTATTGATATGATTTTAATGTAAAAGTTTTTTATCATTAGACCCAGAAAGGCTGTTCTCTGTAATTTTTTAGATCCACCAGTAATACAAAGGAATTCATCCACGAGATTCTTGCATCTGGACATTGGTGATGTTTTTCTTGCTATGTTAATGTTTTCTTACTCTATTATCACCTTGTTTTCTAATTCCAACTGTTAAAAGGAAGTTAAAGAACAGAATTTACCTCGGGTACTCTGTATCTAGCCTTTTATCAGTCTGCATGTTATTCTTCTGATTTTTAGTTACATAAATTATTGAATGCTTCTTTACTGAAATGAACCTCTCACGTGTTCTATCTCTCCATCACATTTTATCTTAATCGATCCAATATCTTGGCTATCTCACCCTGTGAAGAAGCCCTTCAAAAGTTGTTTATCTGACCTTAAGTTTTGACACAGACCCCATATCCCAATGGGATTTTAAAGCAATCATTCAGCCAAACACCTCAAATAAAAACAAACCCCATTCTGCATAACTAGCCTAATATCTTATTTCAAACAAATCTAAATTTGACAGAGAGATCCCTCTCTGAGTCTCGAAGAGCTAGATCCCTGACTTGAAACGGTTTTGATGTTGCCTCTGTGACTGCCTCCACAGCCTTGGGCAAATTACAGAGTGATAACATAATGGCGACCATATTGGGGACTCTCCCCAGTAGTACACTTCAAAGCTCCAGATCTGATCACTGATGGTGGACAATGACCAGACACAAGAAGGCTGAGATCATTCACCTAGCGACTCCAAATTAGCTCCAGACAGTGCCAACTCAAAGACTCCACTAGAGGAAGAACCTAAAGCATGGCCAAGCAGCCTAGAAAGACCAGGTACTCAAGCTCAAATTGCATTCAATACATCTTTGGTTTTATATGTAATTATGTTCTATCTTGTTCTAAGCCTGATCAAAAGTATATTACTGAAGTTTATATTGATCATCTGTAAATTGATGAGCCTCAAGAGATCAGATCCCAAATTGTAGATTATGTACATACTCATACACATGTGCACATCCCAAATGCACCTATAGAAGTCCTAGTGAGACATACGCCTCCTGCTTTATCTCCTACTCTTGCTAAAGCTCTGAATGGTTGTAAGCCTCTTGCTTCACCTCCTATACCTGCCAAAATCCCAAACAGATACAAGCCCCTAGATTTGCCTCCTATCCTCCATGACTTCCCTGCAAATTACACCAATAATCTGCCCAAGTTTGATGGAGAGAATGCCAATATTACTGCTGAAAAGCATATCCAAAGTCTTGAGGATTTTCTTGACCTCTTTGAGGTAGAAGATGATGATGTCTACATTAGAATGTTTGCCCTATCATTGGGAGGTAAAGTCAAGAACTGGTTCATAAATCTCCCAGCTGCAAGCATTAACAATTTCCATCAGTTTGTGCAAGTTTTCCTAGATCGATGGGTGATCATGAGAAATGTCTTTCTCATCCTGGAAGAGTATGACCATTTGAAAAGAGAGCCAGGGGAAACAGTACAACAGTTTTTAGCAAGGTTCAATAAGGTATATCATGCAATGCCTATTGATATAAGGCCACCCCTAGGATCAGCTCACTTGCATTTCCCAAATGCCTTCGATCCTGAGATGGCATTCCAATTATAAGAAAGGAACACTGCAACTCTCGAAGAAATGCAGAACATTGTAGTTGATGTGGAGGCCAACTTGTTGATCAAAAGATCAAAGGTAAAGAACAAAGAAAAGGAGCAGCTGAAGTCATCAGAAGCTAAACTGGACATTTTGGCTAGTGCCATGGAAGAGATGATGCAAAAGATTAGCAGGAAAGAGGAGCTTGTTGACCAAAGACATCATGTTCCATTGATTTCAGAGAAAGAAAAGGTCACAGTTCCCAAACATTTTGTAGCTCACCCTTGGTACCATGGTTTGGATAATGATTCTTTCATGTATTCAATTCATGACATAGTCAAAGATAAAGCTCCATATCAACTTGCAGAGGAACAACTAGCTGATATGATGTGCATGTTTGATGGCATTCCCTACTTGGATAATCTACCCAAGTGTGATCAGTATGATGATGATCATGAGGCTGAAATAGAGGTGGATTATTCAAAGAAATCATCCACATATGACCGGGAGGAAGAAGATCATTTGCAATCCCAGCAGGACAATCAATATGTACATGAAAATTATGGCAGCAATGATCAAAGTGCAGAAAATCTCAGAGTAAGTGGAAACATTTTTCCCTTATGTCTCTCATATTTTCAATTTCTGAAAAGAAACTCTAGGCTAGTTGTAAATAGTAAAGACATAAAATTCTCTGATCAATCAGTTGAAGATACTATTGTTGATATGGAAGTTGATCCAGAAGTGCAACCCTTGAGCCTTTTTGAAGATCAAACCTCAAATGAAATCATGAAGCATGAAACAAGTGATGAGCTGACCCATCTTGATTCATTGCCCATGTGCTTTAATTCATTTCAAATTTTGAGGGGGAATCTTGGTCAGATTCTAGTTGACAGTCACAGTGTAAGCCATGAAGTACCAGTAGAGCCAATGGCACCATTATCTAAAGCATTTTATGATCCTATAGTTGATGTTTTGGATAATGTGTGTTTTCAAAGTCAGTTTTCATTTATCCCCAATGTTTTAAAAAATTGTTATGATATGGATATGATCATACAGTCAGCTACAGGGGTGTGTTCAACAAAAGCATCATTTCAGAACCCATCAGAAAAGTTGCAGCCATGTCAAGAAGTGCATGAGGATGCAAATAGCACAACCATAGCATCAAATCACAAAGTTGAGTTGGTTAAGTTTGAATATCAAGGAACGGGTCAGTTCTACCTTGATCCTATAGCCACCTATATGGAGAAATTTTTCACTGGAGAGCCCCAATATATCCCTTGCATTACTTTGGTCCTTCAGAATTGTCGAGGTCTCTATTGTAAAGATCAATCATGTTTTCAGCAACGGCCATTACACTTTGCAGTTTTGAATCTATGGGCAAAAGGTTAGGCTGCCTTTTTTACTGTGCTAACAAGCAGTCAAGTAGTCCACTGGTCTCAACAACTACTTGATTGGCTTCATTGGCATTTTTGTATTATTTGATTTAGCATGATTTTCAACAATATAGGGTAGGTAGGAGAATGTGAATAAGCTCAACGTTCTGAGCATCTCTTTTTCAACAGTGTTCATTTTGATTTGGTTTTCAGTCGCAAGATCAAAACAGGTACAGGTTGCAAAATAAGATTTTTGGGATCAACCCGATGAATAAAGCACCAGTCTGCATATTCAAAGTTCAGTGGTTCTTGACACCTCCCAAAGGAGCTACCATCCCCAGGTGGAGCCACTGTTATAACCCTATAATTCATAGGATCATCTGTTGACTGGAAAATTTTCACTCTTGATGTATTTTTGGCTTGCAAATAATATTTCATTTCAGCAAATTATTTTCAAGGAAAGGAAAAGAAAATAAATTCATGATTGTTGACACTGAGTGGTGTTTCCTAACCCCATGGAGACAAAATTAAGGGAAGCAGCGCACAAAACCCACATAAAGCACTTATCCTAAGTTTTCGGAGCAAATATGAGTTTGCGCTGACAGATTAAAGACAGCGCACAGATGAACGACTGAGGTGTTGGTGCTCAGATCTACGGTCGAAAATATTTTTCGGACCCCCCTCCTCGAACGTTCTACCTTTAATAGTAGGGGGGGGGGGGGG
>ML787060.1:209007-219322 GCA_009831015.1 Picea engelmannii
ACCTAACTACTTCTAACCTTTCTTGCATAGGAGAAAAACTAATATATGAATACAATTTAAAATGATATCTTTGACAACAGAATAGTTCATGGCAGCCAAGAATATGTTAAAACAATAATATTGTAGATATTATCAAAACTAGTTGCAAATAAGACATGTAACACCATCCTTGTACTCAAAAGAAATCCAAACAACATGAGCATCCTAAATACTAAGCACATAAATAGTTCTTATGTGTTTTAATATTTATGTGGTGTGAATTTTGAGATAATTCTTCCAAATAGTTCGGAAGAATTCTCTCATTAGTTCTTATGATCAACACTCAGAAAAACTCAAACAACAAATACATATGTAGATTAGTCCCACAAGCATTTGAAAATAGATATGACCTCAAAAGCATTATGCTCTTTATACATCCATAAATAATAGTATTCTCGGTCTATACGACAGAGAAAGTCCACTAATACATTCAACAAGTTCTCTTTTATAAGATAAAATGGACACTTTAGTTGTGCGACTGCTTACTTTGTTTCCCTTTGTTTTGTCATTTTACATTTCAAATATCTCTTACATTTTTGTAAATGAATAGGTAAGTGTTATAAATGAAAGTTGAAGAGACTATTGAATAGCGGTTATTCTCGCCCTAAGGCAGTTCACAAATGATATTTATTTAAAAATATTATTAACTCTACTTGTTCTTGTCTTCTTCTATTCTTCGAGTAATTCTAATAATTTTTGGTGTCATTTTGTTGAATAAGATCATCCAATGTTATTCTTCTCTGTCTCAGATTTCCAGTGTTCCCTTTTAGGTATGATTTCAACTCTTGTAGCTTCAAATATGATTATTTGAACATGCACAACCCATTTTCTGATTAAATTTAGGCCTCTTTTGTTTTCTTCATTTTCTGGGAATTTTTGCCCTCAATTTTTCAATACTAGTTGTACCATCCCGATCTTCTCTCTATTATATTTTTGGCGAGCTATCCCGGGCTTGATTTTGTTTCATGTAGCCCCAGATATGGTCGTTTGAAGTTTGAATAGTTAATCCCCCTCCCCAATTTCATTTTATGTTTTTCACGTTTTTTGAGATCTTCCTTCACTTGTTTGGCTTGAATTCCTCTGCCAATGTATTCTTTGTTACGATACATTTCCAAGAATGTATCCTAGGCTCGATTCTCACACATGTAGCTCAATATATGTCCATTTGAAGTTTAGTTCCCAACAACCCTTGATCTGCTTGTGGGTGAATCTGGACCGTTGATCTTCAACCTAAAAACCATTGAACCACATGCATGAGGTAATTCAATGCTAAATGGTTCATATAGTTTTTATCCCCTTTACCTGATTTGTGTAAGAACCTAGGGAAGGCATAGGACCTAGGGCTTCTGTTGTAATTTTGGCCAATTACCATAGTGAAAATAAAAAAATAAAATACAAAGAAATGAAATAGGAAAATAATAAAATTAACCAAAATAACCTACGTGGAATTGATAAATAAAAATTAATAAAATTACCCCCCAATCTATGTGAAAATCAAAATCAACAAAAATAATAAAAATCGGAAAATTATTCCCCCACAAAAATTAATAAAAATAAATAAAAGTCGAAATATTCCCCAAAATGCAATATAACCCAAGGTCCTAAAATTAAAAAACTAAAATGCATGGTAAATAACCATATCAAACTCAAGGGTGGTTGGGATGGCAACTCACTGTGATGGGCTATTGGAGTGAGTCCATTCCGATGGGATATACACTCTAAAATATGTTAAATTAAAATCTAAAAAGTCAAACCCTCCAAAACAAATATTAAAATAATACATCTCAAACCATAAGTAGGACACTTGACGGTTAATGACATGAATCCTTGAGCAATAATTAAAGTGAAATAGGAATGATAACATCGAAAATGAATGAATCTAAGAAGGGGTGAGTTCAATGGCTCAATCCCGATAAGATATCGGGGTGTGATGGTCGGGGTGATTAATTTTATGAGTGCAACTCACTCTGATGGTTTATCACTTCGATGGCTTACCATCGAAGTCCGATGGTCAAAGGTTAGACTTAAGGAATGTTAGGTGAGCTCTGATGGGCTTGTTCCGATGGATTATTTTCGATGGAGTATTTCCAATGGATTTTGGGATATGAAATTAAGTTGAAGATCCAATAAGCCTAAGCCCTCAAATATATTATAATAATATTGTGGTTCATCAAGATTCTCGAGAGGAGGGGATTCCATGAAGATAGGAGGTGTGCCTTAATGGTAATTCCCAATGGAATTTATTGTGAAGTGAAGGTGAATACCAATGGGAGGAAGCCCTAGGAGAACTCTAACAAAATATTAAGTTGAATTCTAATGGGTGAAGGGGAAAAAATGAAAAAGAAATTAAGTTAAAAAAGAAACTAAATGAAGTTAAATAAGAAAAATAAATTGAAAATATGCAGCCTAGGAATTAGGGGATAAATGGGAAAAAAAAAATTAAAATGAAAATGAAAAAGAAATAAATGAATATGCAAACAAATGAGAATGTACATATTATACATTAGGGTTTTAGGCAAAACACACCATGTAAATAAATAGTTTACCCATGACACCATGTAAATAAATAGTTTACCCATGTAAAAACATTTTTCATGCAGAACTTGATTTTTCCCATGTAAAAATAAATATCTAGGGTAACTTTTGGGAAAACCATGGGCAATTACCATGTGGTTTTGCAAAACCAAGGGCAAAATACAAATGGAATTAAAAAAATACAAAAATAATAAATAAAAATAAAAATAAATAAATGAATAAAATAAAATAAAAATATACAAATTATGTACAAAAATAAAAATAAAAATACACGAGTTTCATTCCAATCAGGGTTCTGCACCTAGGGACCAAAAATAGGAGCAAGATATACCATGTAGATTTTGAGTGACCGGGTGTCAAGTCGAGTAGGTATGTCTTACATAGGTCATGATCGTTCAAATTTGGATGCGACGAATGAAAAGCGACCAGAGAAAAATGATGACATGTCATGTGACAAATCAATGTCACAAATAACGACTCATATGATAAAAGGAGATTGATGACAACCAAACACACTATACATGTTAATATAGTCAAGTTAAACATCTTGGAGGGAAGACCTGATAAGATTGCAAGGAGAGGGAATATGATCAGATTAAGGAATATGCTCCCAAGTCAAGCCACAATACACGAAACTAATTGTGACGAGTGGCAAGAAAGCATTGGGTGATGATACAATAAGGTTCTACATCCAAGAAGCTCAATAGGTCTATGGCTTGGATTTTTCAAAGATAAGGGAGGTCGAAAGAAGAACTCGATAGAGATTAATCCGAAGAAGCTCATGCCTTTCATACCTTAGGAATATCACAAGGGACTTCAATCGACCAACCTGATGAGACAAACTTGATGAGGGGAGATCGATAGGCTTTCGACCTCTAGGCTTCAGACTAGTCTTAAGACAATGCACACTCAACACTCCAAATACAGATTCCCGACATATTAAATCCAATGAGCTATCGGGATAGGACTGCGAGAAAGATGGATCTGATAGCTTGTGAGCTTCGGACCTCAGGGAAATTGTAAGCTAAGGTAATATGCTTCTCAATAAGGGGGATTGATCCAAAAATACTTAGATGTCAAATTAATTCTTAAGCTTATATTAACATACAACCTGATTTGAAAATTATGATCGCCTTCACTATTTTCAAAATTACATGTGAATCCTCTTACTTATCCAAATTTCATTTAAATGATAAATAACTCGCGGAAAGAAACATGTTGAAAAACGAGAGAAATAGAAACAAAAAATATCAAGGCACATTACACAAGTTGATAATGGAGTTTACCCATCTTGGCCTACGTCTTCGTGTTTGCTTCAAAATGAGAGACCGCTTTATTGATGCTTAATAATGCTTAAATACAACTCCCACTTATGACCTTTTGATCTGCTTCTCAAACACAAGTATCACTGTCAAAATCGACACCGCCTCGGAAAATTGAAAATTTTGACTTTAAACACTATATACTTCTCTCAAAGAGTCCCAAAGCTCAAAATCTCATGGGCACGAACTCTTGGCATGAAAATCAATGCAAAACCTTCTCTTGGCATGAAAATCCATGTCATAATGAACTCGCTCTGAGTTCTTTACATGAAAAATTGTGTAGCGCAAATGGTTTGAGATTGGTTTATATAAGGGAAGTCAAGGGGTCGAACCCACCTGACCCCCTATATGCTCAATTGGGCATTAAATGTAAATTTAATAGATATTTATTGGTTGAGTTAACAATTGGGTGCATGTGGCGCAATGGTAGGTGCATATTGTTATGTCGCTAGCATATCTGAAGGTCACGAGTTCCAATTCGCGGACCTCCACCCCTATTTGTTATTTATTACAATAACAACTTTAAATAAATTAAAGTTCAATGGTCTTTACAAGTGGTATGGTAGCTTGTATGGTTCAGGCATATAGTTGAAGTCATTGGAATATTACCACCGAGATCGAAGGTTCGATTCCCTTCGACTCCAACAACTTTTGATGCTTCTTTAGCCAACATTGACCAATCGGAGGGTGCCACGTGCCACCTTATGATTGGTCCACATCATTGCCACCATACACCACCTATCACCTTCCTTGTTAGCATGCCACGTCACCATTGTATCTGCCATGTCACCATCATACCTACCACATTACCTTTCATATTGCCATGTGTCATTCTGCCATTGTCGTTAATATTGCCATGTCATCCTTATGTACTACCATGTGTCATCTTTTAGTGATGCCACGTTGCATCCGTACAATCCGCATGTCATGTTTGTATAGTACATATGTCACCTCCTGGTGGTTCCACGTGTCCATCTGTGATGTTGCCATGTCATCTGACCATACCGTTTGTACTACCATGTGGCAACCTGTCCTTTGCCATTTTGCCATGTTTTTACCAAAACTTCAAAAGGCCATAACTTCTTCATACGACGTTTGTTTGAGGTCGTTCAAATTGCGTTGGAAGTATATCATCGAGATCTACACAATGAAGTCGTTTTCATTAGCATTTGAGATAATCAAATTTTGAGCATTCTAGATCCTCCTAGATCATGGATCTTGGTAAGGATCAAGGTTCTGGCCTCATTAATGCAATTTTGATAGAAACAAATCTAGATGAGGTTTGGAAAAGACAAGGCTTGGTTCATAATGTTGATCGTTGGCTTTAAATGATAGACAAGATCCAAATAGAGAGAAGTCTAGGCAAGAGGAAGAAGATCAAGGGATTCCCCACGTGCATTTCAAGGCTGGAGTGGTCATGTAAATGAAGTGGCCCTGTGAACCAACTCTCGCAACCATAGAAACGATGAGATCAATTATGTGAGGAAAAGACACGTGCCATTATACCATAAACATTACGTTCGTTGCATTCAACAAACTTATGAATGAGTGTTGGGCTTGTTCAGAGAAATCATTCATGATCTTGGATGTTGTAGATGAGTGTCCTAAAGGATGCATGTACCAAGTCTCAAACTCAAAGGAAGGATTATTGATCTTGTGATTAAAGCTAAGAGTTTGAAACCGAAGATTATTATCGATATACAAGAGCATAAAGATGAAGATATTAGGCACAATAGGAAATCAAGAGGATGCAGAACGTACACATGTTCTTCATTCAAGTTATCCATTCAAGAAGTCCTCAAATACAAACTCATTCAAGACATACATTCATTTATCAAGATCAAACCCCCCAACTCCCTCAAGGTAGATAAAGAGTTAACATTAGGCTCAAGTGGTAGAGGATTATACATTATACTTTAAATTTTAGTAGGGGGGGCCTTTCCTTTTACTTGTAAAAGAAAAAGTAAAGGGGGTTAATGTGGCCTCAAAACAGTATCAATAAAACTTGAACTCCATTTTATGGACCAAATACAAAGGCCTTGAGTTTTTTTTCTAGTATTAATGGACTCCCACAAGGCTACTATGTGGGTGTTGATGATGATAACTCCATCATTGTATAACAACCTAATTCGATATTCTATAATAGTTCTTACAATGTTTTTTTGAGCGTGGCAAGATAGCTGGAAACTTTGTGATGCCTTGCCATATGCGTGAGGGAAAACAATGCAATGATCTTGCTTTGCAATGCATGGACGGTTTTAAGGGCTTGCAAGTTGAAATTTATAATAGAGGGTTTTGAATTGAGAATTTCAATTTAGGTAAATATTTTCCGAAGTATTGAAGCTAGTGTTTTTGTAGATGTTGTTGTTACATACTTGCTTTTGATAGTCGAATTTCACACCGTAATGTGTGATTAGGAATGGGAGGTATCAAATATCAATCTAAAACTATTAGAAGAAAGTATCAATTTGTAGACGATACTTTCTACAGTTTCAAATTAATACTTTCTAATTCCAACTTGATACATCTATTTCGTTTAATATTTTTAAGGAAGATGCACAATTAGTTGACAATTTGGCAAAATATTTGCACGAACATTGCACCAGGGGAAAAATTCATTCAACAATTTGGCTATGAAGGGATCGATCTATCAATTCCGTATTTTATAAGTATGTTGATGTTTTTATGTGCAAGGGAACAATGAATCCCATTAAAACATACCTCATTTCCTCATTTATGTCTGCAAATGAGTTTTAATGAATGGATATTGAAGTAATCCAGCTTAATATGCATATCTCCACTGAAACTTGAGGGTACCAATTTGACAACGACAATGTGCATTCTTAGTTAGGAGCTAGAAAAGTCTTCTAGTTCTAATTAAATCATTTTCAATAGACTACACTATCTACCTTTATTACCTTTGTTGAATATTGTATACTCTTTATTTCAATTTAGTTAGTTAAAACAAAGTCAATCCAAAAAAAGACAAAGTGTGAAACCCCCTTTCAAATTTTACTTTATGATATGAATGCCTTTTGGGATCCTTCACAAAATATTTTAGAGTAAATTAAAATTACTTTTCAGTAGTTTACAACCAAAATTTTGCTATAACTTGGCATGCAAACCCATGTTGCAATCTGTGAGATATTTGAAAATAAATTCAGATTTTCAAAGAGTTATTGCATGATATTGTTTGACTCTCTTGCTATATTAATTTATATATATAATTTATCCATTCCCCCTCAATTGGATTTAAAATAAGAATTCTCAGTATTATTAATATTCTGAACACTTGGAAATGTTTAGTGTGTTGACACTTAATTGCATTACTCTTACACATATTGCATTATTAGTCACATTTTGAGATCTTTCAAAATATAATACAGACCACCCATGGAAGGAGGCTTCACATTTGTCGTTGGAAAATGATGCTATGATCTTTCTATATTATATAGTGAATTATTGTTTTAATGATCGTGCATCAAATTTGGGTTTTCAATGTGTCTAATCAAGCACTATTTCAAGGAAGGAACAATATCTTTCATGCTGGAACTTATTTTCGTGAATGAAAAGGTTAACCTATTAAAATAGCATAACCTATTCTTAGTTCAATTTCACCTTGTTTTGGGCATAATAATAGGTAGGTATTACTTGGAGTATAGATTGAATAATTGAATCGTACTTGGACACCTCTTTTGTATACTTCTATTAATAGAGTGACAAATATGATTTCTTACACGGTTTCACTTGGGAAGATTGTGAGTGAGTTTCACTTGGGAAGATTGTGTATATTTAGATGAAATCACACCTCTATATATGAACTAGTTTCCAAATGAATGAGGCTTGGGTTATTTTAAATGGAAATTCTCAATGGTTTGTTATTTCTTATGTTAGGATTCAACTTATCTCTAGGTGAATGCTTAGCAACATGTTTTCATAGTTTCGTGGGAGATATTTAGGTTGCATACACATGGAGAGAAACTAAAGCTAATAAACATTTTCATCATTAATGGTTACACAATCCTACTCTATATCAATGGGATAGTTTATAGTGTCATTTCTCAATAAGAAAAGTGCATTCATGAAATTTAGATTTCCATAAGATATAACTCATTTGATTGGATACAATCCATCTAGATGAGAGATCATGGAAACACAAATAGAGTTAGAGAACTTTCGAGTTGATGTAGTCTTAGGATCTTGCATATTGCTTTAATGTTAAGTATCAATTCTACATGTTATCTAAGCAAAAGATCTTTTGGGGTACCTTTCCTATAAAGGATCATATTTAGTTATTGGTGGTTGCAACCTTGTATGTTGTTTTGGGTAATGTTGTGATGCTCACTTCATACAAACCCATGTCACTCATAGATGTACTAGCGCCTTAGACAATTGTGGTTGATCCTTCCCAGAGATTTCTTACCCTATCTAGTTCTTTCGTGAGACTCAAAGTTAGAAACATTCTTGTGGTGAGATAGCTTTGAGCATTATGGATGGAAGGATTTGATGCCAAACAATGTAGATGTGCAAGTTGCATAGACCTCTTAAGATGCTTGGGATACATTGAAAACTTTTGTATGACACATCTAATGAAACCAAGATTCCCTACTTCAGAAAAAAATTGTATGTGTGAGGATGACAAAAGGTGATTATATCATAGATCATCTCACCATACTAAAAAATCGACATATTAGCTTGGATAAAAACATTGAGAACACATAGGTAGTCTATAACCCTTTATAATTTGCTTGAGTCTTTTGAGGTGTTTGTAATAAATTGTAGTTTATAGTAAGAGATATAATGAAGAGGGTAGTTCTTAACACATTTTTTGCAGCGAGGAACAAGGGCAAACATTTGGCTAGCGAAGAGATATGAGAGGACAAACACAAGGCAACTTCAAGCACAAAGATTTAAAGAAGGTAAAATTCATCCCAAGTAACAAAAGGAACATATTTTTGAGGAAAATTTGGTTCTCGTGAGAAGAATTCTAGTAAAAGAAGTTTGTTTTTTCTTATTCAAAGACTATAAAAGAAGTTTAAGCAATTTTGTTAAAAAAGGAAGATGATAGTTATACGAAATATTGATAAAGGGATCATAAACTATTTATTGATTTGCTAGTGGTCAAAAATGTGTTTGCGGAGGAAGGATGCATAGATTCCATGAGGCATATGATTCACAAAATGTAGTGGAAGGGTGTATAGATTCCATGAAGCATATGATGCACAAAATGTAGTGGTTTGCCTCAATGAGTGATAAGGAAATATAAGCAAAGATAATTGCTTTAGGAGATGACATGGTATATATGACAATTGCTTTAGGAGATCACACGGTAGATATGGTTATAGGCCAAGGGACAATTTCAATGAGGATGCCTAATGGAGATGTCAAAGATCTTTATGATGTGTTATATACACCAGACTTAAAGAAGAACCTTTACTTAATGAATCAATGGATATTTCCACCATAGCTATTGACATGTTATGTCACATACCCACTACAACGTAATAAAATTTTCGTTTTTTTTCCTCAAGGGACAGAATCCCTGAAGTCCTATGGGGGTCTAGTGCAGGCTAGTTCTTCCCTGTTCACCTCCCTGTGATCGTGGGTTAGGACCACAGGCCAAACAAACCAGGCGCCCTTTTCGTGTTTCGCGACTCAGCGATACAATTGAATCCAATTTTGAAGGTAGAATGGCGAGGGGGCTTCGGAATGAAACCCTGGCCGTAGATCTGGGCACGTAGATTTTGGCTGTCTAGATCTACCCGTCGCTTAACGACAAAGCACTAGCTCTCTTTCTTTAGTCCCTAATTCGATAGGACCACATACGTGCCTAAATACAGGCACCTTTCACAACTCGCGACCTCGCGAGTCGTGAGTCGAAGACCCTCGAATTTTCTTCACAAATCACCGATACCCGAGATCACGAAATGGGTATAGCTTCCTTCTATCAGCGTCCTCTGCGCATGACCATCGGCTAGGATAAACTCTAGCTCCTTTCTCTATTCGTCACTTCATGAGTTCAAAAGGTTGAACTCTCGTTCCTCCCTTATGCGATCCTCCGAGACTTGAAAGTCAGCAAAGGTTGACCTTCCCTTCGCACTGCTCGCAACTCACCCCTTCACGAGTTGTAGCATCGAATCTTGGCACCTTCCCTTCACGAACCCTCGAGAAGCGATATGTAATTTTCCCTCTCGCGTTCTCGCTACTCGCGACTTCGTAAGTCCAAGTGTTGAGCTCTCATGCCCTTCTCCCGCGAATCCCCGAGACACGAGAAGTCAACGGAGCATTGACTCCCTTCTCTAGGCGATGTGTGTCCACCTATCAATCACGCGGGCCCCACCTTGAAGTTTTTCCATGTGTTCTCTCATGCTCGGCTCTCGGCACTTCGCTACTCGCGACTTGGAGCATCCAACCTTTGG
>ML787060.1:228434-262460 GCA_009831015.1 Picea engelmannii
CCAGGTGCCTTCCACTGCCATCGTGGTCTCTTTTTCTGCACATCCCCTCTCAACAGTCCTGCAATAAAATTCATAATGTTATTCACATTCATTGACCTTTTCCTCAAGGTCCATTTACATCACATATTCACATTTATGAGTTTACCATAGTTCTTGGCTAGTCCAATTATTTTTACAAACTGGGGGAAACAGGGTGTTACATGTTATGAGCTACTACTAAGGACCCCATGAAGCATGTAGTCCCAAATATGTTGAACATCTAGAAAGACTACACCTTTCTCAAGATCTAGAATTGGAGGAATTGGTTGCTAACATTGGTTAATTACCTGGGATATTTTGTTGTAAGAAATTGTAGATGGATACAAGATTCAAGATGTGACAATGTTGATATTGATTGTGCTCTTGTTGGTATTGTTTGCCTCTTATTCATATTATGAATTTGTGTAATGGAACAAGGTTTTATTGCTAATATAACCCAATGGATATGCTTCCAATTCTAATTGTGTTGCTATGTAAAATTGTTGTGCACATTGGGATTATAGGGTCATAGGTTGTTGTGTTTACTCCAGGGTTTATTGGTTATGTGCACCACACCATCATTCACAATAACCTCATTTGTTTGATTAGGAATCTGACAATGGATTGACCAGAATCAAAGATGAGAGGGATGGCTGCTTTGAGACTCTTGTCTTTTCTATCAAGCATGTTTTTTTTGGATATTATATTTGACATTTGGGCTTATGAACGTAATGGTAAGGGTTGGGTTTCATTTGCATGTGATTGTTTGCTAGGAGGAGTCTTTACATGATTAAGTGACTTTATATTTCTTAAAGAATTAAGTGTTCAAGGAAATATGAAATGAATTGAATATGAACGTGGCATCTGATAGGGTGACTATATAGATTTCGTAATATGCCAACCTTCTTGTTGAAGAGGAAAGGATAATCATGAAACATTTGGTATCGGGCACTCATAATACTAATGATCCTTATTAGGTTAGCTTGGGCTGAAAAACTTAACTAATTAGATCCATGAGCTAGATGGATGTTTGATGATGAATTCGTGTTTTAGATCCAAAACTAGTAATTATGCAGGATAGTAAATTTGATTTTGTCGATGAATCATGATAGTTAATTACCACGCATGTGATATATGTTGTAAAGATTATCATTTTCACGGTGTTATGTTATGTGTGGTTCTAAATATTATGTTGATGCAATGCTATATTGTTATATATTGATAAATATATGTGGAGATTATATTTCTTATGATAATATCTCCTGATGTGATGATATCATGTAATTCCGTGAAAATCTTTATGCTAAGATGTTTCATGATAATATGCAGAAGCATGTGGTGATAACAGTGATGTTGTGTTCGCATGATGACATGCAAGAGTTAGCATGTGGATTCTCTCTTTGAGATGTTGATATTATGACTAATGCATTTATTGCATGTTGTCAGGTGGTGATTGTCATATTATCCACCAGTGGGTCTTGAGATCCGATTTATTTGTTGATCCCGTGGGATCCCATAACCACAAAGGAGAATATTAAAAATAACATTTTATGGGTCGGGGACAACTCAGTCTACTACTTATGCCAGTAATTTTTATGCCTTGTTGGAGTTGTGATGCCAAAGTCCCAAAGAATGGCCGGGGCGTTGCTCGTCGATGGTGTTGTGGGATTGGACTTCGATGCCTCGGGATGTACTTGGTTGTTGTGGAGGGATTTTAGGTCATCCTTTCAAGATGCTTAGTGTACATGAGTACTGATCCAGATGCATGCTTGGGTAAATGAGGTCTCGAGCCTTGGGGCTCTAGATAGACTGGTAGGCTTTAATCCTGGTTTCGAAAGTCGAGAAGGACATCTAGAGTGTACTCCCGCTTCCCTAGTGTTGTAGTCTGGACTTTCAATGCCTGTTGTAGTCACTTGGGTGGATTATACTAGTCTAGCAGAGGGTGTTGTGGAATATACTGGAGCTAACATAGGGTGTTTGTGGAGGATATGGCGAGCTAATTAAAAACCTATAAGTAACGTAATCAAAACTAACTTTGGGACGAAGTTCCTTGAAGTAGGGGTGTATGCCAAACCCCATATTATTATTTATTATATAAATATTTATTATATAAATAAGTAATAATAATAAAAGGAATATAATAATTCTCTTAAGATGATCATAATAAGTACTTATATGAGCCCCTGAGGTGTAAAATAGTCAATGATGGAGTGTAATGTTAAGGCACTCTGTTATGTGAAGTCGTCGGTTCAAAACCCTCGATTAGCCTTGTGTGTCGCATGAGGGGCCGCACTGACATGCCTGGGGTTATAGTGGTAGCAGTTGGATAACACGACCACGTGTCACGCGAGTACGTGCCCAACTAGTTTTTGATTTCCCCAGTTAAAAAAATAATAATAGTAAGTGCTTATATGAATAAGTAATAATAAAGAAATATATAATAATTATCTTAAAAGAGGTCATAATAAGCATTTATTATGGATATTTGGGTAATTAAAGAAAATGGTAAAACAAGTAAGGACAATTATGAAGAAACGCTAAAATACAATAAAGAAGTAAATAAAGGATCCTACGGATCCAATTCTTTACCACATATGGACTCTATATAAAGAGGGAAAAGAAGAAGAAAATGACATCTCCCTTTTTGGCAGATCTCTCTTTTAGATGAACTATAGAGAGGACAAGGCTAAGGATTCACTAGCATTGTAGTGGATTTAGGGCTCGAGGGTGACCTGTTGCTAAAACTAAAGTAGCAAGGTCTACAACTGGGTGGAGAGTCATCCCCCATTCTATTGTTGTGTTTCTAGATTGAGATAATGACATAACCAGACTCCTAATATCACCACTTACAACTATGTTGGTTTCTTCACCGCAGGTAAGTTGCTCACAACTGCTCCTGTAACTTTAAAAAAATCTAGGAAGTTTTCCTATGTTGGATATCAATGTTTATGTGATTTGATGATTTTTCTTAAATCACATCTGTATCTATATTTGTTAATTTTATTGGTCCATTACATGGAAACACATTGTAGTGTTATGAATTCCACAATCCACTGGGAAAAGTGGAAAGTGGAATTTCAGTAGAAGATGTAGAAAAATAATGGTGTGTGGGATTCTTGTGCTATGAATACTACAAGCCACCTGGTGGAACTGAGGGAATGGCAAAAGGAGGTTGACACATTCATGGGTATACAACATTAGAAACATTACTAGGAAGCCTTAGTACAATTAGACTCACTCCAACAACTAGTGAGATGAATAGTGGCTCACCTTAATGTCCCCATGTTTATGTTTAACTCTCCCTCTCTTGTGAGCTCATCTCCATTATTGAAATCATCCTTTGGTGGCCATTCTTCAGCCTTGGAGGAACTTTTGGACTTGCACTGACCTCTCAAGCCAGAAAAAGACAAAGGCAACAATGGATCCCACCCTATTTCCAAATATGGAGAACCAATCAGCTGGAAGCTAATGGACATTGTTAGGGAGTCATTTGCAAGTAGTGGCTGATCAAGGACCTAGAATCTAGTATTTTTTCTTTCTTGTTATCTCATGTTTTGTCATATAACCCATTTGCTTAAATAATTTGTATGATTGTACATTTTCAAAGTCATTATAGGTTGGAATAGGGAAGTATGACCCTCTTGGTTGGGTAACTTTTAGTTTTGCATTTTGGATTTCTAGGCTTAGCCATTCCTCTGTATTTTTGTATTACAAAGTTGTTCGATTCAACAACAACATTTTCTAATATAAAAACCTAACTATTACCATTAAAAATATGGTGAAGAGAAAAAAAATAAAAAAACAATGTATTTCCTTAGAGTAATGGCAACGAGCTTAAATGTTGATATTGATTTTATGTAATGAGTGAACTCATGACTCTAACAAGAGAGTAGTTTGAACACTTGGGAAAATCATATAATACAAATTTAATGTAGATTTAAAGGAGTTTTGGTTAATAGCAAATAACAAAGAATTAGAAACAATTTTTGTGACCTTACCTTTTCAAAGGAAAAAGAGACAACTTATTATGATAGTGACTATGTAGTAATTCTAGTTTAAAAGTTCTATATTGTATCTTTTCTCAAGAAAATGGAACTATTATATCTACAATCCTTATTTGAAACAAAATCAAAGCAAACTAAGATTTACAAGAAAGAAAATGGTCATACAAAAATTGTAGATGAAAAGATGAGGCATTAAATACATGTCATAAAGAACTACTTTTGTTAACTTGAAAAGCCATTATTTTTCCTTAGAAAAAAATACACATGTTACATATGTATTTGTTTTCCCTCTTACTCCATTCTTCAATAGTTACTGGTTCAATGTATTTTTGAGCTATCACCTGTATCCACAAACCCTCCTTGGAAATTAGCCTCCATAGACTTTCGACAGCCAAAGCCTTACCAAAGAAGTGTATGTTTTTAAAACCCCAACCTCCTACTTCCTTTAGTTTATGCCATTTTACTAAGCGGGTGCTATCTTTCTCTCTAACCCGTGCACATAAATTATTTAAACATTTTACTAGGGGGTGCTATCTTTTTCTTACCGTCCAACACAAATCTCTAAAATATTTTAATTTCAAATATAAATATATATATTACACTAATGTACGAAATGTTTATATATACTTTTTAATAAAAATTACTTTACATTTTTTCTTTTCCCAACCATTATTATAAATTAATTTCTGAATTTTTGAAAACATTTATAAAATATTATATTTATCGGACATGTCTAACCTGAACTGTAAAAGACACATGGATCTTTTCAGTAACCTCCCACAGCCTCCTCATATCGAATGATTTATTCTCAACGAGCCTTCTATCCTATTTTGGACAAATCCCTAATTTCATATGTGAAGCAATAGCCATGTTCTCTAAGTACATTGCTTCATCCTCCGGATTTCCACTTCATTCCCTGGCGGCGGCTGCTGTAGCAACGCTAGCCCCGCCATTTCCACGGATTGTTTTGTTGAAACTATCACTGCTCTCTACATCTACTGCTGGTAATGACAGGCCGACAGGCTATCCAGAAGCGAAGAACACACGCCTCATTTCAGAATTCTTACTCAACGAGTGCGGGCTGTGCGAGTCTCAGCTCTCAAGTATTCTTAAAAGAAGGCCACACTTGGTCCGAACGAGATCCACTCATACAGCCCAACAAGCGGTCCAATTACTGAGAGATTCAGGATTCACAGAAGACCAGGTATGTAAGATCATTACCAGAAACCCAACTATTCTTACTTACAACGCTGATCGGCAGTTGAAACCCAAGATTGAGTTCATGAAAACATTGGGCCTCACTGCACAAGAAATCGGAAAGGTCACATGCCAGGGACCCAGATTGCTTAATCACAGTATAGAGAAAACTGTGCTCCCTAACATCCTGTATCTTCAAAACCTGTTCGGATCAGAGGCTGATGTCTCCAAGGTTTTGAAACGGGTACCAGGGATTCTAGTTAATACTAATATGCCTGAGAGGTTGCAAAATAAATTGAAGTATTTGGCAAGTTTTGGCATCCCGGAAAATGAAATCAAGGATCTTGTTAGGAGGAACCCAGTCATACTAAATGTTTCCATGGATAAGGTGCAGAAGGCCATGGACTTTATAATTCATACGGCTGGGCTTCCTGCAAAGTTTCTTTTGTCATGTCCTTTGCTCCCGGCTTTCAGTTTGGAGAGTAGGATCAAGCCTCGCCACAAGGTGTTGATGTCAATAAGTGCAATACAACCTTCCGAGCGTCTTCCTAGTCTCACTTATGTGCTCAGTTTAAGCGAGCGAAAGTTCCTCGAAAAGTATGTGAACTGCAGTCCTTATGCCACAAAGTTACTTGAAATTTACAGAGGCAAGCCTGTTGGTCTTGACGTTATCCAATGACAATGCCCTCTTCTAAAAGACTAGAAACTCGAGGATTCTGATTTTGTCAGGGTTGGATTGCATCGAGTTGCTCTTATTTATTGAAAGGGATTTAAGTACATTAGACTAGGGATCATCAGTCTGTTATGACCCAGTGTGATCCCTTTAGCCCACATGAGTAATGACTAAGAATTAGTATATATAGAAGATAATCAGGCTGGGTCATAACGCAATCAGTCCAGGGCAGGGTCTTGTTTTGGCCAGTTTACTTTCACATCACAATCAACAGGCATTATTAAAGGATATTCAGTTGTAACACAATCTAGGAGAAACGACCTCTTGTAATGCATCAGGCAACACATTTTTGAAAGATGAAAAAAGAAACTCACATCACTAGTTTGTTTGCTAGTAATTTTGCAACTATATTGCATTGTTCCCTCCTTTTTAATTGTAACAAGGATAGACGTGACATTTTTACAGTGGCATGAATTGTTTGTTTCCTGATAAGCGATTGTTGTTTATGAGACTTAGTCAACTAGTATTGCTGCACTATTTAACATAGCCTTCAGAAACTTTCTGCTAGTCCTATTCACTCTACATAGTACAGATACACCTGCTATGTTGGTAGCTAGCAAGGAATAGTATAGAAATATTGAGAAGGAAAATAGATCAGTAAACTAATTTCTGGTCACACTGAAATTTCAAGTACCTAGTYCTTTAGCAACCTCCAGCGAGCTATACCTTCTCTCGGTGAAAAGAGTGTTGCTGTTTTTATATATTTTCTAAAGTGACTACTTTTACCTTTTTCGTTACAATTGTAATAGGAGAAATTACAATCTAAGATAAAGACCTCTTATTTGTTCTAGGTACAAAAATATCTTGTAAAAAAATTTACCAACCTTAAAATTGCCTTGAATAAAGTGGTCCCTAAGACTGTTGATGTTAAATATTCCTCTTATTCATACTCTCTTTTGGCTTAATGCTTGCTGTCTATGGCTGACACCAACCTGCCATTTAGCAGAATGGTTAAATCTCTTAGCAAATTTGCCTCAAAAGCTGTTCTACAGGAACCATGGATTACAACAGCCTTTGATTTATCCTCAGTGCCACATTGTCCTCCATATATAAATCTGAAAGTTCAAATGCTAAAATACAGAAATCAACAACCAAAGAGGCAAGAGAATTTGTGATTCAGATTTGGAAAGCTGGACTCAATATGCCCATTAATGAAATACATCCAACACACTTTGTTAGCGGCAATCATTATTGACTTTGCACAGAGGGTGTTTATAACTTTTTGGTGGACTGTTATAGACTTCTCTCCCTGATAATGTACTTTTTCAAAATTGCTCAATCAGGAGGCCAAAACATTAAGGATTTGTGGGTGTTTATTCCCTTAAACTCGTATTTATTTAATATTTCATTGTGGGTGTCAGGCAGTAATTGTGTAAATTTGGGAAACAGTAAAATCTTCGGTGTGGCCTTTAACTATTCAATCTAGCGTTTTGTGTCCTATCTTGTGTTTTTTCTC
The DNA here is from genome assembly GCA_009831015.1 of Picea engelmannii. Taxonomy (NCBI): domain Eukaryota; kingdom Viridiplantae; phylum Streptophyta; class Pinopsida; order Pinales; family Pinaceae; genus Picea; species Picea engelmannii. The sequence goes on from ML787060.1 coordinate 235,843, forward strand.
ATGGTATCAGAGCAATGGAGTTTATGGGCATGTGAGAGCTTTGCTCCCATGCCAATCCACAGAGATCAAAACGTTGGTTGCTTAAATAGGACTGTAGATTGTGTACTTGTTAACCTTGTAAAGTGTGTTGTGTTTGTGTGTATAGAGTGTGCCCTTATTTTGTCTGATTTCTCAATGCCGCTACATGAAAGCTAATTTTTGTATTGTTTGACTTTTCAACGAGAAGTGGAGATCCCTTATTTTGCCCCCCCCATAAAATGGTTGTGAAAAGCCTTCAAAAGGCTGTCTGCTCCCATTGTAGACAGAGACGGGGAAGCCTTTCTCTACAATATTGAGGGCAACATTCTGGCTGACCACTTCCTGTTCAGCCAATTGTATTCTGGACAAATCTGTCACCTATTATTGAATGTGTGTTGTCCCATACAGAGAAAAATCTTCTTGTCACTCCGGAGATGATCAGTGTAGTGTATTGTAATACCCCAGATTTAATTATATAGTTGTGTGTGTATATGCCTCATGGCCATTTTTGCTTAGGTGTATTGCCATGTGGGCTGAGTATAAAACACCTGGACCTGGACATGATCTTTTCATATGTTTGCTAAATTGAAATATATTAATGTGAATGCACTTTGATGATTAATGATAAAATAGTCCATGGAAACTGTTGCTCAGAGTAGGCAGGGACTACGATGTGACAAGAGGGGAAGTGAAGGATTCTGTTGGGGAAATAATGATGCCATGTGCCTTATGGTTCACTCCTCCCTCACTTTTATAATAACCTTTGGCATTCTTCTGTTAGCTATCTTTCTTGGATTCCCCATTGCTCTTAAAAATGCTTATACATAATGGTAGAGTTTCTTCTTGTTTCATTTCCACTGGGATAACTAGAAAATAACTCTGTTATGTTGTGGGAATGTTGAATCAAAAGGGATGGTTGTAGAGAGCTTGAGGATGGGGAAAGGAAACTTGGACTGTGAGAATCCTATGCCAAATCTTGAGTTTAAAATCCAATGACTCTCATAATAGGCTTTTACTGGATGGCCATCCACATTTTGGCCTCTACTTGCCTACAGCAGAGAACTTGTTGAGATGGATTTCCCGAGGGATTGCGTAACAGAGAAGGGATAGGCCGTGTTGATGTTATGCATGGTTGGAGGCTGGGTGAAATGCCTGATATAATCTGTTGTGTGATCGTTGGTTGATTCTTGGCTGTTGTGGTAGCATTGACAGAGAGATAAATCCCAGAGAAACTTCCCTTTTCCCTTGTCGATTCAAAGCCTGGCTCACGGGTGTGTGTGTGTGTCATTGTTGGACACCTGTGATATGCTATTTCCTTGTCTATTATCGATTCATGTGTATAAAATGTTGATTACTAATTAGTAATTAACGAATGCAATAGTCATGTTCTCCAACTACTTTGCTTCTTCCTTCAGATCTCCTCTTTATCACCTGGCTTCTGCTGCTGTTGCAACACTATCCCTACCATTTCCACGGATTTGTTTTTGTTAAAAGTGTCACTGCATTCTACATTTACTGCTGATAATGACAGGTCCACAGCCTACCCAGAAGCGAAGAACAGATGCCCCGTTTCAGAATTCTTACTCAACTAGCCTGGGCTGTGCCAGTCTCAGCTCTCACTGTTCTTAAAATAAGGCCATCCTTGGCCGGAGCAAGATCCACTCGTACAGCTCAACAAGTGGTTCAGTTCCTGAGAGATTCAGGGTTCACAAAACACCAGGTAAGGAAGATGATTACCAGAGCACCGGGTATTCTTACTCTCAACGTTGATTGGCAGTTGAAACCCAAGATTGAGTTCATGAAAACATTGGGTTTCACTGCACAAGACTTAGGAATGTCATATCTGAGTCACCCAGAATACCTAACTGCAGTGTAGAGAAAACTCTGTCCCAACATCCTGTATATTCAAAACCTGTTCGGATCAGAGGCTGATGTTATCAGAGAACTCACACAGACATAGACACGAAGAACACACAATCAACTTGTCTATTGCATTACAGGCATGAGTATTTATACAGTGGTGGGATAAGCTCCACCGTTGATTAGTTTCAAGATCAATGGCTGGAATTGCTTCTTCCAGACGTTTCTGGTTCTTTCAAGAGTTTACCGAAGTCGGTGCAGTTATTGCAGGCTTATCTCCATCAACTACCGGACTGGTTGTTTAATTAATTTCTAATAGATATCTCCAAGGTTTTCGAATGGGCACATCAGATTCTAATTTATAGTAATGGGCCTGAAATTTTTGAAAAGAAATTGAAGCATTTGACAAGTTTTAGCCTCCTGGAAGGTGAGATAAGGAGCTTGTTAGGAGAAGCCCATGCATACTAAAGGTTTCCATGGATAAGGTGCAGAAGATCATGGACTTTGTCATTCATACTGCAGGACTTCCTGCAAAGTTTCTTTTGAGTTTTGACATATCCGCTGGTCCTAATTTACAGTTTGGACTCTGGAGCATAGAATCAAGCCTCGCCACTAATAGTTGAAATCTATAAGCGCAATGCAACCTTCCAAGCATCTTCATAGTCTCACTTCTGGGGTTTTCAAGTGACAAAAGTTCCTTGAAAAATGTGAAGAGCAGCAGTCCTCGTGCCACAAAGTTACTTGAAATTTACAGTGGCAAGCCTGTTGATGTTGACATTATCCAATGACAATGCCTTCTACTCGGAGACTAGAAATTCGAGGTTTCTGATTTGGTCAGGGTTGGATTGCATTGCATTGCTCTTATTCAGTGTGAAAGAGATTCAAGTACTTTAGCCAAGGGATCTTTAGTGTATACAGAAGATAATCACGCTGGTCATGATGCAGTCTGTCCTGGCCAGGGGTTTTGTTTTGGTCAGTTTACCATTTCACATCTCAATCAGCAAGCATTATTGAAGGATACTTGGTTGTAATATAATTGTGGAGAAATGACCTCTGGGGATGTATCAGGTAACACATTTTTGAAAGATGAAGAAAGAAACTCTCATCACAAGAGAATTTGTTGTTTGCTAGTAATTTTGCAACTATCATTCATTGTTCCCTCCCTTCTAATTGTGACAAGGATAGGGTCTTTGTTTCTTTGCCTGGGAAAAAGGTTCGTGGCAATGAATTTTATTCCTGCTATCAAAAACTATTCTTAATGATAGTAGAGTGAGATCCGCTTCAATCATGCCCATTGTAAAATAGAACCCTAGTCATCACGCCAAAAGATGCATTGCAACAAATTCTGATGCATGATTGACTATGCCACAAATCATTGGTGCCTTCCTCTGTCCCTACTTCCAACATGGTTGGAGTCTCACTTAACGTTGGTCCTACAAATATTCATAAGAAGTTTCTCTTCTTTCATGGTGCCTCCCAAATCACCACTTCTTCTGGATGGAATCCTACCTCTAGGGTCAGGGGCAGAAGAGACGACTCTCCCCATAGAAAAAGGATGGGAATCATTTTTATTTTTGGACTTATAGGGTTTAAAGTTTAAACTAATTGTAAATGTTTCTTGCTGTTTTCTTTGTATAATTTCAAGTTTTCAGTGCAACATCTACAGTGAGCTATGCTCATATGTGAGGATCTGTCACAGAAGTGTTCTTCCCCTTAGGATGTTGGCAAGAAGCATTCTAGGAGCTTAATGGATCAGAACCAGCAGCCTCAGATTTTAAGGGACTAGATAAGGCAGTAGCAATCTTTCTCATAACTAGTTCAAATTTGTTACCTTTGGCCCCTTCATTGCTTGGTTGATCTTTAGGGCCCTTCTTCTAAAATGGTGTGCAAGTTTAGGATAAGCTTTGCTTTTCATAAAATTTAAAGGCTCACCTGTCCAACACTGAGCAGGCCTCTTTTTCAAATTTCCTCCTGGCAATCTTTTCTGCCAACGCTTTCTTTAAGATTTTTTCAATTGGTATAGCTGATCTATTTGCATTTAAAATTATCCACTTGTTTGAGGCCATTCTTCTAGAAACAAGGCCCTTAACTTAATTATCTAAACTCTTGTTGCCATAATCAACTGAAGTCTTCTGAAGGTGATCTACTTTTTGTTCTTATGTTGCATCACTAAACAATTTCGTTTCATTACAGCTGTAACAAACACAAGATTCAACAAAAGTACCCATAGAATTATATGTGAGAATGTATTTTTCAAATTATTGAAAAGTTCGTTCAGGTTTTCATCTACTAACTTGCTAACATAATTTTCTGGCTCATATTCTGACTTTTGTATTAATCGTATCATCTAATGCAGCCCACCATTTTATTTACTACAAGGAAAAAGATGGAAACGCTAATATTTCTACTTTGTGAAAGCTTTACAAGATGGTCTCGCTTAAGAGAGAGAAGCAACTGCTTTTAATTAGCTCTAGGGGAACCCTCCTAAGGGTCATGAGTTTGCTTAGAATCATCTGAATCCTCTTTATAGTAACAAATCCATATCATCTCTATGAAGTAGACCTCATGGGAACATCAATCTCAAATTAACTATTCTGATGCTAGGCATGCCAAACATGATAGTTATATACAGCAACTCAAATCACTGAATGAGGGACACGTTCATGTGTTGTTCCACTCCTATTGCTTCATATATCTGGGCTTGAGACATATCATGAGTTGTAAATATCAGCATTGCATCGTAATTAATCATGACAAATGGCTTACCACTATACTAGACGAGTGTTAACCAAAGAGATTGTTTTTTATGACATTTAGTCAACCTGTATTGCCACACTAATTAGTATAGCCATGCATTTGGTGGTCACATCCAACACAGCATTTCCAAACTTTCTGCTAATGCTATTCGCTCTACAAATACATTGCTATGTTAGTAGCTAGCTAGCAAGGACTAGTATAGAGATATGGATAAGGAAATAGTCCGGTAAATTAATTTTTGGCAACGCCGAATTTTCAAATACTGCATCCTTTAGCAATCTTCAGTCAGCTATAACCTCTCTCAGTTAAGAGTGTTTCTTGTTTGATATATTTCCTAAATTGACTGTTTGTGCTTTTTCTGTTGCAGTTGTAAATACTTTCCTAAATTGCAATGTAAGATAAATATATCTTATTTTGATTAGTACAGGTAATAAAAAATATCTTTAAAAAATTTAAAAACTTCAAAATTGCCTTAAGTGGACCTTCTGCTCTCCTTCATTCTCTCTGCTGGCTTAATGCTTTCTGTCTAGGGCTGACTCTAGCGTGCCATATAGCAGCATGATTAAATCTCTCAACTATTTTGCCTAAAAAGCTGTTCTACAGTAACCATGGACTACAACAGCCTTTGAGTTATCCTCAGAGGCACATTTTTCTCCATATGTAAATCTGAAAGTTCAAATGCTAAGAGTACAGAAATCAATAACCAAACAGGCAAGAGAAATTGTGATTCGGATTCTGGAAAGCTGGACCCTATATGCTCATTAATGAAATAGATCCAATACATTGTTAACGACAACCATTATTGACTTTTCACATAGGGTGTTTAGAACTTTGGAGTGAACTGTCATAGACTTCTTTCCCTGATCATGTTCTCTTTCAAAATTTCTCAATTAGGAGGCCAAAACATGCAGGATTTATAGGTGTTTTCCCTTGAACTCATACTTATTTCATAATTCATTGCAGGTGTCAAGCAGTAATTGAGTGACTATATAAATTTGAAGCATATGTTTCAAGTTTTGATTTGCACAAGTTACTAGGCAAGAATAAATCTCACATTTCTAAGCATTTTGTAGCTGTTTTGTCTTTAATAGTATATAATTCCTTCATTTTTTTGTTTACAAGAACGGTTAGGCAGCTATGTAAGCATGTAATGTTATTATATTTGAAGCGTAAGTTACAAGGCGAGAATAAATTTCTCACATTTCTGAGCATTTTCTAACTGTTCCGTCTTTTATAGTAAAATAATTAATTCCAGCATTTTTTCCTTTTCTGGTTTACAAGAATGGTTAGGCAGCTATGTAAGTATGAAGTGTTATTAGGTGTATGTATTAGATGCAATACTATGGCCAGGGGAACTTCTAGATGTAGCTACCGACACAACCCACAGTCGCCTTCTTCCAGATAGCTCTGCCAGCAAGATATTTCTGCATGTGGATATTGTTCCACCATCTAGAGAATTCTATAACTGATATTGGTATGTAATCTATAACTTTACTAGAATAAATTTGTGAATAACAAAAGCTTTGGTGTGGCCTTTAACTGATCAATCCGGTGTTGCATGTCCTGTCTTGTTTTTTTTTCCCATGGTATTAAAGCAATGAAGTTTATGGGCTTGTGAGAGCTCTTCTCCCATGCCAATAGAGAGGAAAGCATATATGTAAATTAATGTTATTAATATTGTGTTGGTGAATATATTGCTGAGGGTTTGGTATATATCAGTGAAAATATCGACAAACTTAAAAAAATGCAAAAATATTTATTTTTTTAATTTTTCAAACATCTAAAGCAACAACAACATCAAACAAACACATTTCCACATAAACATGAAAATAAAACTGACATTTAAGATGTAAGTGATACATCACCCATCCACACTGAATTCTAATAAAGTCTAGAGTCCTGAATTCTAATAAAGTCTAGAGTCCTAAGTCTTGATAGCTTGATACAAAATCACATATAAAAAAATAATAAATGTATCTCATGATTATCCTTACAAGTCATCTAGATTCCACAATGATAAATACTTAAGGAATCATTTATTCTCCACCCCTTTTATGGGCAAAGGTCAATGCTCTTTCTCTAGAAGTAGTGGGTGTTGATGTTGAGGTGTAAGCCAAAGTTAAATGTCTTTTGCTAGTTGTGTGTCTTTGTGGAGGTAGTGGTGTGACACTCTCGATCTCTTTCAAATATGTTTGCATTGGAAGTGAAATATCCGCCGCTTCCTCCATCCCCCTTTGCCACCTATTTGTAATATCCCTAATAGAGCTACGCTGGATATTATGATCTTCTATGCAATTATATTGTTCATGGCTATCCTTTTTCTACAAATACTTTGCATTCATTATACTAAAGACATTTCATCAAACATATTGTGGGCAATCTAGATGCACATGGAATAGAAGAGAATTATGGAGTATTTTATTATGAATGAAGATCCGAACACAACAATCCAATGACTGCTACGACAACTGCAATACATCAATGAAAAACAAACAATATAAGCCAAAAACCTGGAATCATGCCATGGCCTCCTCAATAGATGAGATCAAACCCCAAGTGCCACAACCTCTCCAAGCAAATTGCTACAACTCAAAACTGAAGTCAAATCACAAATGAAGCTCCAATGAAGATCCAAGATGGATCCTTCTCCTTGTCTAGCTAGGATGGATATTGCACCACCACAACTAAACTACAATGGAAGGGTTTTGCCAAAATCCTAATGAAAACCTTGGCTCTGAGAGCACTCCAAAGAGATCAATCCAAAACATAATCCAAAGTGAAGCGCTACTCCTTTTATTCTTCCTCCATGCCCTTCTATGACTTTTCCCCTTTTGACTAAATCAAACATGACCCTTATTCCCCCCTTTTAATTTTCACTTAAAGATTAAAGTCACTTTACTAATGTTTAGCAACTATTAATCTAAAAGTTACTTTATCGTCTTTTACTTAAATTTCATTTTAGAAACGTAACATTTCCTAGCTAGGTGACATCAAATAAACCCCTTGACTCCCTTTTTCTTCACTGACAAGCCTCATAAGTCATCTCCAACTACAGAATAGAGGAACCAAAAAACGGGGACATGACATTCCTCCCTTCCCAAAGATTGTTGTCCTCAAGCAATGCCATCACACCCATTGGAACAACAAACTGAACCAAACTGAAACAGAACAGAGGAACCAAAAAATGGGGACATGACATTCCTCCCTTCCCAAAGATTGTTGTCCTCGAGCAATGCCATCACACCCATTGGAACAACAAATTGAACCAAACTGAAACTAATAATGATCCCTGGGTCCCAAACCAATCTAAAATATGCGGAGCACCTACCACCCACAATACTTCCTTGCAATGTACTAACACAAGGGGCCACTTGAAAGTAACAATTGACTCTCCCATATGTACTTGCTGCCAAATTGTCAACACATAAAATCCTAGGGTCCTATGCTCTCACCAGAAAAGACCCATCATGTTGACGTTGCACCACTTTGATCATAAATATCTGATCCACCTGCCTAGACTGCATCCTCCACTCTTGCATCCACAAGTTGTAGTACCTCAAAGAATCGTCCCCACTATCGAGGATCATATCCTGCAAATGTATCTCAATGAAGTCAGGAAAACCAATTCTAAAATTAGACATCACAGAGAAGTCTATGTGGTCACAAACTGAGAGGGCATCAACGACAGCTAATCTCCAGGTATCAAAGGGGAAATCCCAAATACTCCAGCACCCCCAGCCTATTGTAATCATCCAGGCATCGTCTGGAAAATCTCTCAACACATTGTTTGCAAAGTCCCTCCATGCGAACTTCTCTCGGACTGGCCTATAAGTAGTAAAGTCACCAGGGTCCCAAACTAACTTGTATGATGTGAAACACCCTCTACTCATAGCTCTGATTTTCCAGGTGCTAACAGAAGAATCCACCTGACTTCCTTTGATAAGCCAGGCAATCAAAAACTGCACAAACACGATCAACTTCTTAAAGAACCATTCCTCCAAGCAACCAATCCTAAGCATCCCATGAGTAAACTCTGGAAAGTGAAAACTGACCATCTCATTTGCATCGACTGTCGAACTATCAAACACTGCAGTCCCAAGGTCCCAAGCTAATCTTCCGAGAGGAACCATCATACCGACGTTGCACCCCTCCGATCATTACCGTCTGACCACCATGTTGAGACTGCGCTCTCCTCTCTTGGACCCCCAAGCGAAAATCCCTGAAGGGATTGAACTCACTATCTTGGATCATGTCTCTCAAAAACATCACAGTGAAGTCAAAGTCTGGCAACCTTCGGATAGACTCGATCTTGGGTATTGTGACGGAAAATTTGCCTCACCATACATAACAAATCTCAACAACTCCTTTCACATCATCCCCATGATGACGCGAACCAATCACTGACACGACCCTATCGATCATCCTCATCATCTGAAACATTCTATCACTCCGATGAATGTCAGGATCCCACCACCAAATTGGAAGTCCATTACTCCCAATGCCTGCTGAAATCTCTGTGAACCACTCCAACAAAGTCTGGATCTCCTCCTGTGCACTCTGTGCACTGATCACATGGTTCAAATGAAAGACCTCGGTCATGGCCATAATGCCACATGTTTCATCCAACCGACTTAGGTGAACCTCCCATGTCTTGCTATATATAATGAGGACATCAGGTAACAACAATAGATGTCTCTGCCACTGCCTGCAAGACTGGAAAGTGACTAGTGCGTTGGTCAACCCCAAGGGCATGACCAAGAAATCATAATGAAGTCTGGAAGCATACTTGTGACTATCCTGCTCCCTAGCCCTCATCTGGTGATATCCTAGATGAAGCTCGGTCATTGAGGGATTCACTGCTCCCCGAGGCTCACCCATCCACTCACCGATCCTAGGTAACCTCAATTCAATGGTATGCTCGAAGATTCTGTCAGGAGGTCTCCCTGGAAGAAACGCTCCAAAACTCCACTGTACACTACCGTGTGCCAATGTATACCCTTGCATATTGCTACCCATCACTAAATCTCCTTGTACCATCATGTATCTTGTAGGTGCTACTGTATCCATCACTCTACTGTCGTCCCCTGAACATGTATCCCATAGCATGCCCATGTCTATCATATAACTGTCCACCCAATCTATGGATGAATACACTTTCTTGCGGCTTGATCCACAAGGAATGTGCTCAACTATCTCTTCCATAGCTAAGCCTTGAGCCTTTAGTGGGTTCTCCAACATAAGCGACTCATGATCCCCACAATGCAAAACATGAGCATGGTCAGAACCCTTTGTGTCATACCTCTCCTCTAGCACCTGCAACTCTGAATGCTCCTCATGTGGGATCGTCAAAAAAGGCTCCTCCCTCAAATCATGGGTGCCACTCATGCCCTCATGTCATGGCTGCCAAAGATGATGGAGTCTCCATTGTAAGTAATGAAGAGCGTGCCAAACTCAATTGGTAACAAAGCTCCTCAACCTCCCTTTCCTCTTCTTTAGCGAATTTGAGAGCAAGGTCTCTATCCATGAACAACTGCAAGTAATCAGATTTCACCTGCTCTAGTGCTTATTTGATGATGCCTAATTGGGTACTAGAAACTCCCTCTGCAACTCCCCTTTGTCTCTCCTCCAATTGGGTTTTCCACATAAGGTCTTCAACAAACTTACGAGCACCATCTGTCCTCCTCAACACTTGCACAATTTGCTCCTTTGTGACCAATAATCGGTTCTCCAATTCTCACAATGTTATTTCATCAACATGGCATGGGATGTCACACAAGAGACCAATTGACTCACTAGATGATACCGTGCAGTGATGGGACTCATGTGGACTATCATTCTCATACAAGATTTCATCCACCAATTAAGCCCCTTTGTTTTCACTCTCCACGCATAGCTCCCAGTCTTCGTCATACTCTGGTACAATCATGCCTGCAACATCATGCATGTCATAAAGGGGATATGGTGTTGAATCCTCATCATGCGTAGGTGCTATCACACTTGAATCTCCCTCATCATAAGCATCATACACAGGGAGAGATGTTGAATCCTCAACATTGGATGATTGGAACATTTTCTCATAGTCATCATAAGTAGGACAAGATGTTGCATCCTCATCTTTCCCACCCAACACATTAGTGTCATCAGCCTCATCGGTTAGCTCTAATGGTGTATCATATATTGATGTTTGGTTTTCCTTCACGCACACCTCCTCCACATGGCTAGATGCATGCTCCTCCACCTGCGCTTCATGCTCATCTCTCTTCAATTTCTTCCCTATGCCTTTAAATGAAGCCTTGTCCAAATTCTTGGGCCATCTTTCGTATTTGAGGGTGTAATAGCCTTTAAAGGGCAAAACTGCACATATCTCCTCACCCAATGCTAGATACCCCTGGTAGTAGTAAGACATGTTTTTAATTGCTATCATCCATGAGCTCTTTTTCCATCTTTTCTTACCCCTGTACAATCCCTCTTTACTATTGTTATAAACTTTTGTCAAACAGTAGGTGGAAGTGCCCAACTTCCCCTAATAACCCTCTCTACTGCTGGCTATAGCTTATTTCTGTTACAAATTTTTCGTCAAACGCTTGGGTTTCACACCTTGGATCCACTGTAAATGCTCTCTATTTATAGCTGTTATGGTTTAATGATGCTGTTTATTGTTTATGTAACTGTTGGCTTGGGTTTAGTGTTTAGATTTGTAAATGATAAACATAGTTGGTGCCAATAACAATGTATTCAATATATATAAAACAACATGATTCACAATGTATGGCAGCAATTTTTTTTTTTTTTATTATTATCCACCCTTACTACAATGGCTACAAAGTTATACTCACAAATATGGCCAGAATCATTGTTTCCCTGTTCTTACAAATGCACACTCCTTCATCAACAAATAAAATTGGCTCTATCATCCATGCACTTGGCCTCAATGAAATCAACCTAACATCACAAAAGCTTAGTCCAAAAATGAGAATCAACCCTCCCAACAATTAAGAACTCTGCGCAACAAGAAGAAATTGGTTAAGAAATAAGGTACACAACTTTGCTAGGAAATATGGCTTTTTATGGCACTTTCGGCCAAGAATACAACCCATGTTCAACTAGAATACACTTTGTTGCTAAGGGATTTCGCCCCACACAACCAACTCGGCTTGTGAATGAATATCTTGGACAACAAAAAGGAAAAACTTGATCCCCAACATGTAACTCGGCCCAACATATAAGAAAACAATTCAACTAATTAAGAAAACGACCCAACTAAGGAGATCTTGGTCCAATGACGGAGATTCAACCCCCCACACAACAAAGAAACAATCCATAGTGAGAGATCTCGGCCCAATGGAAAAGATTCAACCTCCAAACAACAAGCTCAACCTATACTAGCAAAGAACGACCTGTCCAAGAAGGGAATCGATATGTCCAAGTGGAAATCGATTTCCCAAATAAAAACTTGGCCCTTTTACCATCAACTCACCCAACAACTAAGGGTTTTCGGCCTTCACCACAGTAAATTCGACCCAACTAGTATACAACTCGCCCCAGTAATAAAAGAATGGCCCAACAACGATAAAATCGGCCCTAGCAAGGAGTTAAACTCAACCCTTGCACAAAATACGATCCAACTCTAAAGAACTCGACCCGTAACAAATATGATTCGCTCAATACAAAAGAACCTTGACCAATGTGATAAAAATTATCCCCTCAACAATAGATGTCGATTCTCCAAGGAAGAAAATCAACTCAACCACCAGAAAAATTGGCCTTGGTATCACTGTTTCCTCTCAGGCTAACAAGATCTCTAACTCTGATACCATTATAGTATCCCCAATAGAGATACACTGGATATTATGATCTTCTATGCAATTATATTGTTTTCGGATGTCATTTTTCTACAAATACCTTGCATTCATTATACTAAAGACATTTCATCAAACATATTGCAGGAAATCTAGATACACATGGAATAGAAGAGAATCATGGAGTATTTTATTATGAATGGAGATATGAATACAACATTCCAATGGCTGCTATGGCAGTTGCAATACATCAATGAAGAACACACAATACAAGCCAAGAACCTAGAATCATGCCATGGCCTCCTCAATAGATGAGATCAAACCCTCCAAGTGCCACAACCTCTCCAAGCAAATCACTACAACCCAAAACTGAAGTCAAATCACAAGATGAAACTCCAATGAAGATCCATGATGGATCCTCCTCCTTGTCTAGCTAGGGTGGCTATTGCACCACCAAAACTAAACTACAATGGAAGGGTTTTTTCAAAACCCTAATGAAAATATTGATTCTAAGAGCACTCCAAAACATAATCCAAAGTGAAGCGTTGCTCATTTTATTCTTCCTCCATGCCCTTCAAGAAACTTTTCCCCTTTTGACTAAATCAAACATGACCCTTATTCCCCCTTTTTAATTTTCACTTAAATATTAAAGTTACTTTACTAATGTTTAGCAACGATTAATCTAAAAGTTACTTTATTGTCTTTTAGTTAAATGTCACTTTAGAAACATAACATCTCCTAGCTAGGTGACATCAAATAAACCCCCTAACTCCCTTTTTCTTCACCGACACGCCTCATAAGTTATCTCCAGTTGTAGAACAAGGGAACCCTAAAATGGGGACATGACATATTCTAGCACATCGACATCGTGATTCAACCACTCAAGTGATTCCTCTATGATATGCCTCTTGACCGCTACCATCCATGAGTCATGGTGTTAATCACATATGTTAGGTGTTTTGTTAATTCACTTCACCCACAACGTGAGATTGTAGTAGACATAGACCATGTCATTAAGGTATTGAGTATCTTACTTGTATGAGGGTCATAATGTAATTAAAGGGTGAGGGGATAAATTAAAATTTAAAACTAATGAATTATAACAAATCAAATATCTAATTTGAACATTTTTAACTTGTTTTTTTTGGAGTGTATTTTTTCAAAGAGACTCCAATTGTGTTCGCCCCCTAAAGTGCTACAAGTTTGGTTGAGCGCCCAAATGGAAAGTTTTTGTAAATTTGGGACTCTTCTACCATAGTTTGTCTAACAAACATTAACTATGAATAAATAGAAAAGAAAGACAACAAATTATACTTCATTGAGTAATAAATAGATAGAAAGGAAAAACATTGAAATTTGAAAGTTTGAAACAAATTGAAGCTTACTTGGCATCCTATGTAGTGTACTTAATTCGAAAAATTTAGATCAACCACATAAAATGTAGTGTAAAACCCAATAACACAAGAGAAAGGGAGATAAAAATAGAGAGCTATGTTCACTTGTCTCTTCAATAGGGCAACCTCCAAAACCAATGCTTCAAATACAATAACAATTCTTGACAAAACAATACATAACCTTCTACTATATATATATATATATATATATATATATATATATATATAACTATCCATAGAGAATATTAACTACTTATGGGCCCCTTATAATGAGGACCGACTAATCAATTTTGGGCTTATTACTAAAAAAGACCCTTTATTACAATGAATGACTATTAACTAACTATTTAATGTGCCTTATTCACGGAAGGTGGCCTCACAATAATAAAGTATCTAAGCAAGAGGGTTATAGTAGGACCTTAACATGCTTGCCCCCGAAGGAGAGGAAATTGTTGTAGAATTGCTACCGGTTCCCATTTGGCATCTTCTAGTCACATATCTTTCCACTTGATCAATACTTCCTTGATTGTGTGTTGGCGCAATTGTTGCTCCAATACTGCTTTTGGTAGGATCCAAATGGAACATTATTTATAAATTTATGGGGGGTTGTTTGAACCTTGCAATTTGATCCCACAATTTTCTTCAAACAAGACACATGAAAGATTGGATGAATCTTGGAGTGGGTTGGGAGAGATAGCTTGTAGGTGACCTGACCAATGCATTGTATGATTTGATAGGGACCATAGAACTTGAGAGCTAGCTTTTGGGGAGCTTTATTTTTGAGTGATTTCTATTTATAAGGCTGTAGACAAAGAAACACTTGACCCCCTTCATTATAAGAACATTCAGATCTATGTTGATTAACTTGTTTCATTCGATTTTGTGCCATAAACAAGTTGTCCTTGAGGATACGGATAATGGTTTCTCTGGTGTGAAATGCTTTATCTACTGCATGAACCTTGGAGGTGCCTGATACATATGATGTCATTGATAAGGGTTTTGGGCCATAAACAACTTCATATGGTGCCATTTTTGTAGCTCCATGATAAGTGGTGTTGTACCACCATTCAACAAGGGGAAGCCATTATGCCCATTCGTGGGGATTTTTGAAAGCAAAATGTCTCCAATAGGTTTCTAGGCACTTGTTGACCACTTTCGTTTGACCATTGGTTTGAAGATGATGTACAATGCTCATATTCAGATGTGTACCTTGAATTTTAAATAGTTCCTGCCAAAATTTGTTGGTGAATGTGGGGTCCATTGAGTAACAAATAGATAGAAAGGAAAAACATTGAAATTTGAAAGTTTGAAACACATTGAATTTTACCTGGCATCCTAGTGGTCTTGTCTTGGACATCCATGTCATAACCATTTGTCTTAGTGGAAAGCCTATATACCTCCATTTGTTTGGAAATCTCAGATTGCTTAGCGGGAGTGAGCACCATCCCGTGAACACATTGGAGGAATACATCCATAACTTCAATTTCAAGTCTAAATCCATAGGAGTAAGAGAACACGAGGATGAGGTGAAGCTCTGTTGCATGAATGGGATGATGGAGAGTATCATTTCGTCGCTCATCAATCAACTTACATATCTCAAATCATTTGGTGAATCCATCCTCCCCCTTATGCTCATAGTACACATGGACAACTTCCTTGGTCCTATCCATGGCCTAATACAAGTAGCCCATTGTGGGCATGTCAACGTCAACCAAGTGAAGGACCTTTACTAAAGGTTTGATAATGGCACACACATCTTGGACTCTTTTCCAAAAACTCTTTTGGTACACAAGCCAGACTATGGTTTTCCCATCCTATTTACCAATGTATACACAAGCATCCCACTCATTTGAAAGACACATTTTCTTCACCTCCAACATAGAAGTGAGGAGAGACTGAAGATAAATGAAGCTAGTGGTGAAATGTGTGATGATGGGACACACTAACTATTTGTTCTTGTGAATTGTCTCATCAGGATAACAATATATATATATATGTGTGTGTGTGTGTGTGTGTGTGTGTGTGTGTGTGTGTGATGCCCCTAGTTGATTCAATGATATCGTTGATCCAATAAACTTTTCCCACCATGCTTACCACTGTTTACACAAGCATCCCATTCATTTTAAAGAAACATTCTCTTCACCTCTAACATAGAAGTGAGGAGAGATTGAAGATAAATGAAGCTAGTGGCAGCATGTGTGATTGTGAGATGCACCCACTCATTGTTCTCGTGAACCGTCTCATTAGGATAAGAACACACACACACACACACACACACACACACACACATATATTTGGTGCTACATCTTGTCGATTCAATGATATCCTTGATGTAAAAAACTTTTCCCATATTGTCTAAAATCAAATCAATGTAATTGGTGGTGCAAGGAGTCCAATATAAGGTTCGATACCTCTCCATAAGAAATTGGGAGAAAATACATAATCAACAATGTTATATGTATTGAATCGGACAACACACTATGGACCTATCTCTTGGGTGAACCCATCCAACAACTTAGATAATCACTACGCATCTTCAACATACGTAGATGCATTGACATATTTTATATGTGTTACCCCCTTGGGACAATTAACCAAGAGATTGAGAATGGTCATGTCCTTCCCATTTGTGCAATCGTCTGACATCATAGTGCATCTGATGACCTCCCATGATTCCTTAAGCTCATCCAATCTCCAAGTGGAATTGGTTTTTTCCCCTTGAAGGAGAATCCTTCTCCACTTCTCATAAGAAGGACCCTTGTACCCCAGGCCAACAATAGAAATGACTTCAAACATTCACTAGTAGATCGGGTTGTTCTTGGAAATGTTGAAAGGAATGCCACTCCATAGAAAACATCTAGTTGCAATCTTATCAACATTCTCTTCTCACTTATTTTAACCAACGACCTAATAGAAGGTTGTGCTCTAGGATTTGATTTTTTCACAAAGAAAGGTGAGGTTTCTGAGGGCATTGTGGGAGGTGTGGTTGAGGATTGGGTTTCACTTCTCAAGATTTTCCCCACCCTTGAGAAGGTTGTGGTTTCCATACTTCTTACAAATTCTCTTGATTCCATTTCGAGCCTCAGTGATTCCTTCTCATCTTTCTTCTTGTGATATCAAGAATCGATTGAGTGGCAATATGGACATTTTCTAGGGTATATGTGGGGTAAATTTCCACTTTCCCCCTTGTAATTTTGGTAAGGTGGTATTTCAAGAGACTAATTCCGTTGTTCATTTCCTTTGCACACAACTTGCACCTCACTCTCTATTGATTATGAGGGTCAAATGGGTCACCATACTCCCATAGTGGGTCTAGTGCCTTTGGCATTTTTGTGGGGAAATGATTAAACCTAGGGCACACAAAACAATGGTGTAATTAATAATAAATCAGGCCTAGATAAGGGTTAAATATCTCATTAAAAATATGCAAGAAGAGGCAAAGCTAGAAATTGCAAACCCTAGGCTAAATCTTGAAAAACAAAGAAAATGCAAGCAAAAATTTCTATACAAACCCGAGAATATGGTAATGGTAGATCCAACTTAATCCCCACTACATGATATCTTGGTTAATGGTGATGACAACATCGAATTTCCCCTTGTTAGCTCAATGAAAAGCGGTGACAAAATCCTCAATGCTTAATCCCCTACCTCTGTTTTTCAAAATGAGGGGAAAAAAACCAAAAATCGGGTCTTAAAGCGTAATTGTCCTAGACAAAGCAATGTTTTCCATTGACCCACAATAATATTGGAAAATATTGAGATATTTTCAATATATTGTGGTAATATCTTTGATAAAAAAATATAGTGATTTTTGGGGCAATAATATTGTCTCTACAAAAGTTGGACGATATATCACGATATTTCAATATTATTGTGATATTGGTAACATTGATGTAAATGTTTGTTTCCCAAATAGCACTAAAGAGTGTGTACTTGTTAACCTTGTAAAGTGTGTTGTGTTTGTGTGTAAAGAATGTGCCCTTATTTCGTTGGTTTTTCAATGTATATGTGCCTTTATTTTGGTTGGTTTCTCAATGCTGTGATGTGAAAGCATTTTTGTTGTGTTGTTTATGACATTTCTATGAGAAATGGAGATCTCTTATTTTACCCGACCACCTTAGAATGATTGCGAAACACCTTTAAAAAGTTCTCCATTCCCATTATAGATAAAGATGGAGAAGCTTTCCTCTACAATGTTGAGGGAAATATTATGGCTTATCACACCCTGGCCAACCAATCCTATTTTGGACAAATCTGTCACCTTATTGAATGTGTGTTGTCCCATAGAGAGAAAAAATATTCTTGTCACCTTGGAGATAATGAATGTACCGTGTTGTAATACCCTTCTTAGGTCCTTTGGAGTTTTGCATGTTTAATTATATAGATATGTGTTTATATGCAACAACCATTTTTGCTTGTGTCTATAGCCATGTGTGTTGAGTAAACAAACACTTGGACATGGACATGATATTTTCATATGTTTTCTAAATTGAGATGTATTTGATGTGAATCCACTTTGATGATTAATAATTAAATAGTTCATGGAATGGTTTCTCGAAGTAGAGAAGGGCTATTATGTGGACAAGAGGGGAAGTGGAGGATTTGTGTTGGGAAATAATGTTTCCATGTGTATTATGGATCATTCCTCCATTTTTAGAACAACCTTTGGAATTATTCTTTTAGCTATCTTTCTTGTATTACCCATTGCTCTTAAAAGTGCTCATACATAGTGATACAGTTTCTTCTTGTTTCACTTCCATTGAAATAACCAAAAAATAAATTTGTTATGTTGTGGGAATGCTAAATTAAAGGGGATGGTTGTAGAGAGATTGAGGATGGGGAAAGGATGCTTGGATTGTGAGAAATTCCTATGCCAAATCTTGAGTATAAAATTCTATGGCTACCATAAGAGGCATTTACTTGAGGGAAATCAACATTTTGGAATCTTCTTGCCTACAATAGAGAACTTGTTGAGGTGATTTCTTAAGGGATTGTGTGGTAGAGAAGGGATGGGCCGTGTTGGTGTTATGGACGGTTGGAGGTGAGGTGAGATGCTTGGATTAACTTGTAGCATGACAGTTGGTTGATTGTTGAGCGTTGTGGGTAGCATTGACATAGATAAATCCTATAGAATCTTCCCTTTGCCCTTGTCGATTCATACCCCAGCTCAGGGTTGGTGTCTATGTTGGACACCTATGGTTGGGCATTGAGTATGCTTATCTTGGACAATTTCCATGGACATACTTGAGTAAGATAAGTGTTCTTACTATTTGTTCTGTTATGTTACTTCTTTGTCTCATTTATGATTCATGTGGGTATACAATGTTGATTACTAAATAGCAAATGTACGAGTTGTTAATATGAAGGGAATGATTTAATGTTTCTTTGATTATTAAAATATTTAAATACATGAGTGATATTTCCCATGAGATTACCCAACGTGTATATATATAAGGAAAAACTCATGGTGTCCCCCCTATTTCATTAGAATATTTGGATGGAGGTTAGCTCATCCACTAGCCATAATAGCAACTGGTAATTTAGTGGGATTCAAATTGGAGACTCCATGGTGAACTCTATCTTGAAAGAAGTCGTTTGGACTAATTGAGCTAACCCACTTGGACTATATATATATATATATATATATATATATATATATATATGTCCACACACACACGATAACTCATCCATAGCCATAATAACAACTGATAACTTATTGGGCTTTGAATTGGAGACCCCATGGTGAACTCTACCTTGAAACAATTCGTTTGAACTAATTGAGCTAACCCACTTGGACTACACACACACATGGTTTATATATATATATATATATATATATATATATATATATATCTGTGTGTGTGCGCGTGTACACACACATACATGGTATATGTTGAGCCCCAAGGTTTAGCTTAGTCCGTGGAAGAATCAATCTAAGGCATGTTGTTGACATAGAAGCTCATAAGTAGAGTCCCTCGAGGTTACTAGAAACTATTATGTTTGGTGGTTGAGCATGGAGTCAATCTCTGCTATTGATTTAGAATATGAATAGGATGTTGAATTTTAATTTGGAGGAAATTAAAAAAGGGCCAACCAATAGGTGGGTTCAACAATATTCAACCATAGGAATGATATTCTAAACCATGGGTACCATAATCTAGGATAGCTTGGTAAATAACTCATAAAATAACAAATATGGGTATAAGAGGAGACATAACTACTTTCCTAGAAGATATTTATCAGGCAGAAAACCAATGAGAAAGACAAGAATATATCTATTAGCTTATTCAACATGATGTAAAATAGAAGATTAAGGAGAAAAAACCATCATAACTTGCTTGGATTTATTATTGACCAATGGAAACAACCTTGGTCCCGATTTTATAATAAATCCAACAGTTCATTAATCAAATAGTAGTTCCAGTGTTCGGTACTATAGAGTCTCATATTTGAAACAACCATTCGATTTAGACAAAAAAATGCACTAGGGGTTGGGATTACATAATCACTGTTCTGATCCTGCTTGCTTCCCTTTACAGAGTTTGTCACTCAGAAAATGCTTACAAAGAGAATAAGAATGAAAGAGATGAGAAGTGGAAGAAGGAGAATGTTATTTGCTATTGCAAAACCGTCATACTCTAGGAAAATCTTTAATTTCCAACGCCATGTACCTCCATTTCACCCTCTTCAACTAGTAAAAAAATTGACTTTCAAAATGACAAAACTTCCCGTGTAAAAGAAAAATCTCTCTTACTAATTCATTGTTGGTGAAAAAGCACACCCAATATTCAGTTAGGAAAACATCTTTGGGAAAATCAATGAGAAACTTCAATTTATCACGAGATGCAAACCAAAATCTTTGTTAACTTAAGCTTTGGGGCCACCACTCTTTTTTAATCCTTCAATCCCATGGGCTATTAATCGAACTCTTTGTCAACTTGTGCTTTGGGGGCATCATTCTCTCTTAATCTTGTGAAATTAGGGTTACGTGTGCGAGTTCCAACTTAAAATGGCTATGCTTCCCGTGTGGAGATTCCTTGCCAAGGTTCTTCTCTTCATAGGTCCACCCATTTCTTTGAAGTACATACCTTTATTTGCCTTCAAATTTGGATGCATTCGAAGACATTTGAATTTAGGTGATGGAGGGAATATTTGAGGAATCGAGCTTGATTGTTGAAATTGGGTCAAGGAATCAACTCAAACAATGAGAAGGGGGCTTGATTTGAGTAATTGTTCCCGATCTTTGAAATTGAGCCAATGCAATTGTTCGAACAATGAGAAGGGCGATCGATTTGAGGAATCAGGATCAATCTTTGAAATCAGGCCAAGGAATCAACTTGAATAGTACAAAGGGGGCTTGATTTGAGGAATTGGGATTTATCTTTGAAATCAGGCCAAGGCAACAATTCAAACAGTGAGAAGGGGGATCGATTCAAGGAATCAAGCTTGGTCATTGAAATCGGGCCAAGGCAACACTTGGAACAAATGAGAAGGGACTCGATTGAGGAATTGGTCCCATCTTGAAATTGGGCTAAGGAAATAGTTCAAATAAGTGATAAAGGGTTTGTTTGAGAAATTGGTATGGGTATTGAAATCGAGCTAAGGCACTAACTCAAACAAGTGAAGGAGGAATAAGGATGCAAGAAAAGTTTTCGAATGTGGTTTGAACATGGAAGAAAAGACAAAGGTTTTAAACATTCACAAAGGGTTGCAAAGGATGAAAGGTTAAGGGGATTTTTGCTAAATGCGATGGAACCTTTGAGTATGTGAAAACTACGAAAGCAAGGCTTGCATTAAAGTAAATTTGGGGTCTAAAATGGGCCTCATAAGAAAAATTTGCATGGATGAGTTGGAATTCAAAAACCAATAGAGTTTCAAGAATTTGGGTCCATGATGATTGTTGAGTTGGATCTATAGAAGTCAAATATACTTATGTGTCACACACACACACACACACGATCTATAGAAGTCAAATATACTTATGTGTCATATATATATATATATATATATATATATATATATTTGCAATATTTAATTATATATAAACCTTACCTTGGTTAAGATGTTGTTAATATCATGTCGAGATATGATAAATATTCTTAAAATACTAAATATAGAGTATTTTATATTATCGCTATTTTAAGTCTTTAAAAAATTAAATCTCACATTAATTAAAATCATAATGAAATCACCTTAAATTATGTACTATAAAAACTTATATATATAATATATAATAACAACATATATTATATGTAACAAGAAATATAACAAACTTATATACTATATAACTAAGAAATATATTATATATTATATTATACAACAACAAATATAAGTAATTTATTTACTATATTAGATAACTAATTCATATATTATAAAAGTAACAAAAATATTAAATAACAATGAATGTAACTACCTCACATGGGGTGATGAGATGGTCTATAAGCGAGTGTTAGTGATGGGAGGGATGTCAGACAAGTGTCTCGTTGGTCCTGTTTAGCTATCAATGCAGGGGGTAGTAAGTACATGCGGCTTCATGCTACCATGTGCGACTATGATGTAGCTTTGGGTAAGGATAGAGGGTTCTCATTATAGGGCATGCAAGTCAAGCGTGTGATTAATGACATTAGTGAGGAACGTGCATAAAATATCTCATTGGTGCGACACTCACCTCACAATAATGGTAAATATTTTGGCCCCATGGTTAATTGGTTTGGATTCTCTCATGAGATGAACAAGGTGGATGATGGTTGAAGGTGCACTCCCAGGTCTTAAACATGGTGGCTTGGTTGGGCTACTTTTTTTTCCTGATGTTGAGGTTCTGGTGTCCTCTCTGTGAGGGTCTATGTTCTTAGCCTTTGAAGGTTCTCCGTGGGTTTACATAGGCTGGGTTCTCTCTGTTTCTCCTTTTCCATTGGCCTATCCTTCTCTGCCTCTCAAGGAGGATGCCTCCTTTGTCTAGGTTACTGGTTGGTTTTGGCGGGTAGAGTTTGTTCATCCCTTGTCCTAATGCATCTCTCTCAATACCAGTCTTGGGAACAAGGTACATGCATCCCCTGTTAGAGTATGCTTGGCCTCGATGATTGTTTGGTAGATGGAGCATTCTTCCTAGCTTGGGTTTGAATGTGGTCCTCGTTGGTTTGGTCACTTTGTTTAGGGTATCCCCCTCTCATGTTTCAAGTATAAAGATGGAATAAAAAGGCCTTGAGCCTAGAATGCATGGTGCTAGGAATCATGGTCCTTCCAAGCTTCCACCCCCGCAACAATTTCCTTGTTGTGCTTGTGTCACAGGTGTCGAATGAGCCATTGAGAAGGCCAGTAAAATCTTCCATGCCAAAACCCTGTCAGAGTTGTAAGATAAATTAGACATATTTGTGAGTGAGGCCAATCAATTGAGAGGCCAAACTTCCAAGCGATAGGCTAAAAAGGAGTTCCAGGAATGGATAATTAATACTGGATTTTCCAGATATAGAGACTCAAAGGTATTTTGAGCCATGGAGTTCTATTGGATGTCTAAAACCATCATGAATTTGTCCCTAAAATATGCTCAGGATAATCAGGACAAGTAGGAGGAGACTTTGGATTGGATCCACAGATTGGAAACATTATTTATTGTACTATGTAGGGTTTCCTTTGACATCAGTTTTAAGGTCACCAATTGGGGCTCGAATGATGAGAAGTACATCGAGGTGGTAGGATATCTAGGCTCAACAAGTACTAGTTCCAATCTGATTGTGCTCGAGGACAACATGGTGAAGGACATCAAAGGAAATGTCAAACTACATGAGACTTCTAGTCATGCAAACCCATCCAAACCACCTCTCAAATAGTCATGTGGATTGGGTTGCTTGTTGGTTTTAGCGAGTTAGTTAAGTTTTTCATGTAGTTTTTATGTACATGTGTAACATTTCCCATCTCATCTGAGGTTTATTACATGCAAAATACACATAATTTATTTTATTTATTTATTTTATTATTATTATTATTATTTTTTTCTGCTAAAATATCTTGTAGCTTACCAACGACAGGAAAACACATTGATTTAACCATTTTATGATACCATTAATTAAATGCATCTACACCATTCTAAATAAACATGAATGTAGCTAACAAATTCATCACAGTAGCATATAAAGCCTTCTCAAACACAAAGTTAATTCACAACAATTAAAACTTATAATGCAACTCAAAAAACATATAAAACACTTATCTTTCTAAATAGTTGTGCAACTAGCTGCTTGGGATGGACGTTCCACCCAACCATAGACTCGTTCCAAATATCAACAAAAATTCACCTCCAAGCTCGGGCTAGGAATCCACAAAAGAGGGTGTCTCTCACTATTCACTCACATCACAAATAATCCTCTGTATTCTCCTACAACTATCTCGAATATCCTCTAGCTCTCTTCCTCTCATCATGCCCAACTTAAGGAATGTACCACTTCACCGATCTCAGTCCCTCGGGAGTCCCATTAATTTATCAAGGTCTATTTCACACATGTAACCAATAATCTCACTATTGTGAACTCAAGGGAACTCACAACTAGGAAAAATGCTAGGAAAATAACAACAACAAGCTTGATGCTATAGTGCAACTCTCACATGAGTTCACTCTCCAGGCCTAATAACCTGGTTCTTATGCAAGCCTGACAACTGACCTTTTCAATCTTTAGCTCCAAAAATTCTCCAGAATTCACCATCCGTTGTTGCTCTATCTCTAATGCACTCTCTTCTGTCATTGTTTTCCCTTCCCGTGTGAAAACTTGACTGTCTAAAACTGTCCCCTTGGCCATATAGATTTCCTCTCATTTTTCTATTTTTTATTGACTCACAGTCATCCCCGAACTGATTGTACTTCAGCCCCATTCTCTCAATAACTATTGGATGTGACTTCTCGCACCCACCCTCTTGTTGATTTTTATGATTCTTAGCTTTTGATAGTTATTTCCTTATGATTAATAACAAGATACACTTTCATACACCAATATTCATAGAATAACTATAAACTGAAAATCTCAACTATAATACTGCAGTGGAAATGACAATATCTAGAAATATTAACCATGCACAGTAAACACAAGAACACAACATAAGATCACAAGAGTTTATCCTGGGAAACCCAACCTTGGGAGAAAACCCAACAACCTTTCTATAAAAGAATCCAGTCCAATATATTACTAGTACATCACCATCAATAACCAAAATACCATACAAAGAAGATTCTTCCCAAGGATAACATCACCAAGACCTAGCGCCTCAACAAAGTGAACAAGAGAAACTAAGAATATCCTTCCCAAGTGTGGTACACTCATCAAGATACCAAAAACCCACAAATAGCGAAATTACCAAAACTGCAGCCACAACTTCCTTGTGCGCACTACAAAAGGATCTGTTTGAATGTCTAAATGAAATGATCTAGTCTTATATTTATACTAATATTGGTGCCTGTCTTGGGCCGACTTCTTATTTTGGGTCTTCAAATAACTTTATTATTTTCCGTCTTTTATTGGTGGGGCCAACTTCTCTTCCTGGGTCTTCAATTTCTTCCTATTGCTTCTATAATGGTGTAGATGGGTATTCTTGTACTTTCTTGTGGAGAATGACTTTCCCAAAGTTGAAAATCTTCAACACTCCCTCTCAACGAGGGAGGCATTCTCCATACTTGGATTTCTTCTTTCATAGAAAGATTGTCTTCATGATCCATGTTGATGATCAATATCCATACAATTGTGTCTAGCACCTCGGGTCTCAATGAATACCACACATGGACCATTCACTTTCACAAGTACACCCTTGTGAGTGAATGTCACCACAGGTAAACCCTTATGAGTGAATCTCCCATTCTCTGCTGGTTAAACCACCAATCCTGAGAGAGTGATGTCTGATTCTATCTAACATGTGTAAGCACCTCAAGCAACTCGAGTCCACAGGTAAACCCCTGTAAGTAAGGAGTACACCTGGGCAACTGAAACACCCATGTGAATATCTACCCGATGTTTCAAATCATCAACACTCCCTCTCAGTGGGGAAGACATTCTGCATCATGCATCATACTTGGCCACTCATCACAGTAAATATTTGTGAATGAGCTCATCATTCTTCCAAGGTCACATAGACCTATCCTAGATCACACAGACCCATCCGAGATCACATAAACCTATTTGGGTCACACAAACCTATCTTGTCCATACAGACCCATCTTGGGAGAATGGCTCTGGGGTCACACAGACCCATCTGATGCTACTAGAATGTCAACACTCTGCTCATCTGTATGCTAGAATCTGACTGCTCCATCTACATCATGTCTCAGATGAAGTCCTGCGAGAAGCCTCCAAAACTAAAGTGTTTCACGAATCATGTCACTGGATGAGATATACTCTGTCTCTGTTGTTATGAGTGCTATAGAGGTCTGCTTCATGATAATCCAATATGCATGGCTAATCTAATGCAACACCCATTGGTTCTCTTTCTATCTATCACACTTCTTGTCTGGTCAAAATCTGTATATCTCTATATATTCACCCCATCATTCGAGACATATTATGTCCTACTGTACCACATAGGTACATGCTTTGCTGTAACCCAATGGTAGTTTCTCGGCTCTACCATAAACTGGTTCAAGGTGCAAAGCAAGTATCCGACCTAGTGTTAACCAGGTACATCAAGGATCCAATCAACTGCTTATACATCGTGGGATCCACCAAATCTGAATATGGAATATAATCACTCAACTTATTCATATTTTACATCATAGGTGTAGTCATGGAATTTCATTCCATCGTATCTGTTGGCG
>ML787061.1:7862-41917 GCA_009831015.1 Picea engelmannii
TCGAACTCTCGGCCATGCATGGCGGAGAGTTTCAGTTAACTGACAAAAAGCCCCGAGTCTCGGCGGAAACTTCCCTGATTTTTTTCTTTGTTAGGTACTCGCGGGCTGTTTTGGGCTAGCCCGCGGATACCCGCGTGCAGTAATAAGACAGAAAGCGGATACCCGCTCCCAGTGATAAGTTAGGGAGCGGGTTTCTTGTTTTCAAGTGATTTTTGAGGAATTACTCAGCATGGCTTTGGCTAGGAAGAGGCATGAGTTGGCCTGATGCCAGGTAAACCTGTATGGTGCATTTTAGGGTTATAACACGAAGGCAGTTCTTTCGACCTGTAGAAAATGTTGTCCGATAGCTTGACCAGTCAGGTCACGGAGTATCGAGCGTAGAAAGAGAGCGGGAAGGCATCTTCATTTTTCATGTCGGCATATATTATGGATGCAGTGTGTTTTTTAACACCATTTCCCTTGATGAGCTGGAGTTGGACCCCAGCAGAAGACGAACCCATACACGTTTATCATGAAAAATTATGGGAAAACAAAGTGGCAGATTTCATATACGAAATCTTCAACTTGGTGATGGTGCCTCTGCACCTCACTATTTTTGGTCAATCGCCACCCAGGATCTCAGACAGTATAGTGACAAATCTGAGAAGTATAGCAGACTGGTATGTAGAGGCCAAATTTTCATACCTCAGAGTTTTCGGGGCTTCTATTCCCCCGCATGCATTGCCATTGTTCATTCCCGACAAGTTGGCTTGTCGTGAGGTTGCTAGGCAAACAGTAATTCGTGGTATAAGAAAAGAGCTTAAGGGATACTCAAATAAGGTATGGCCACCTTTTCCTGTTTATTTAAATTCTTATTCTTTATTAGATTTTGGGCATGCCAAAGCTGAGGTAGCAACCCTGGAAGACCTAAATTTGGTCCTCATCGAATACAAGAAGAACGATCTGCAAAGGGTCGTAAGAAATCATTTGGCCAGTTGCGGGCTCAAGAGATTTGAGCACGAGAATTCACCCTCGGATGACATTTTTTGAGGTGCAAGGTCCTATGCCGAGATTCTAGCTCGGATACAAACCTTGGCACCCAAATAAAGACCCGATGTTCTTAAGTTCCAGGAACATCGACGCAGTTGTCTTCCCGTAGTGTTGCGGGGTGAGAGTCTGAGTACGTCGGAGGAAAAATAGAGAGATGCCGAAGGCTCGAAGGATGTGACTCTCGATCAAGAAAAACACCAGGATGAGGGAGAGAAAACTAAGAGTCCAAAAGCAGAGATAAAGACTCCCGACCCACCGAAGAAGCAGAGTCTGGTTACTACTCTGGGAAAATCAGTGAAGCAGATCGGAGAACCTATCACATCAGTTACCCCATTGCAGTCGACTCAGGGAAATATTGATGGAGGATGGATATTCAATGAAGAATTGAGGCCTATAAGGGTAGAAGAACTCCCTCCGAATGAGTTTTTCTTCGACAATAAGAGAAAGGCAGTGGTAAAGAGGGAATTCTATCAGGAAGGAGAGTCAACATCAAATAAATATAAAGTTATAACTTATGGGAAGGGAAAGAAGAATGAACAATTCGCGACTAAAATAGTAGGGACATTAGGAGCATATACCTCAGCGAGCCAATTCTCAGTCGGGCAGTTGTCCTGCTTAGCAAACCCAACTAAGCTTGTAAGCACCTCTGTTTTTCTCACTAAGGTGATGAAAGAGGTGCAACAATCACCATTATCTTTTTGACACCGAAGTGTCCTGCCACCTGACTATAGTGGGATTCCCAGATCATCTTCGCTCGCTCACTTGATGGAGCACAAATATGGCCTAGATGACACAATAACACATCCTGAAGATGGAAATTATCGAGAATTGCATTTGCACCCAACATTTGGTAGGTGGTGGAAAATACTGGGTATTTCTCATAAATTTGGGGCCATACAAAGGTCTCATGGCTGCAAGAGTCTAGCACCGTGGTCAGTGTCATGACTGGTGGTATGTTGAGGCAATCAGCGACACGATTGGTGCTTCATGTTTTATACTTGATGTTGAGGTGGAATTGCTGCAAGTATGTGGACCAATTTTGATGGAGGTCATTCTACTATTTTCCTTGTGTCTGCATGAACTGCAGTGGCTTATGATTAGTGTGGATGACTATTTCCTTCTCAAGAATGTAATGTATCCACTGGCAGCAGACTTGCACAATGGAGTACATTTATTTTTCATAATTAGGATACTTGTGGACAACATATTTTAGTGTCTCACTATGATAGGCCATGGGTTGTCCACGTTGAGTGAGAATGACGCCCACATCATAGTCTGAAGCATATGTCTCCATCTCAAAGGGATGTTGCATGTATGGTAGTGAAAGTACTGTGACTGAGCACAAATGTTGCTTCAAATCATCGAACGCTTGATGTTGGGAATGACCCCACACAAATTTATCCTTACCACCACCCATGGTTATTTTTTTGAGGGCCCATGCAATATGGGAGAATCCCAACACGAACCTATGGTAGAAATTGGCAAGGCTAAAGAAGCTCTGAAGCTCAGTGAGTGTGGTTGGGGCTGGCAATTCACAGATGAATTGGATATTGGCTAGATCTAGATGTATGCCATGCTGATAAATGATGTAGCCTAGGTAATGGACATTTTCCATGCTGAAGGAGAATTTTTCCAAGTTAGTGTATAGCTTGTGCTGCCGCAGGGTGTGCAAAACCTGTTGAATATGATGCAAGTGTTTGTCCCAAGTCTTGCTGTAAATGAGAATGTCATCCACATACACCACTACAAAAGTATTGGTGAATGGTCACAGGATATCATCCATCATCCTCATGAAAGTGGATGGAGCATTTTTCAAACCAAAGGGCATGACCAACCATTAAAAAAGGCCTTCCTTTGACTTGAAGGCAGTCTTCCATACATATGTCTATTCTATTGGGACCTGGTGGTAGCCAGACTTTAGATCAATCTTATGAAAGTATTTGCCCCCTGTGAGTTGATCAAGGAGGTCGTCGATTCAATAAATTGAGTATTGGTTTCTGACTGTGATTTTATTCAGATCCCAATAATCAATGTAGATTTTCCAGGTTCCATGTTTCTTTTGTACCATCATGATTGGGCTCCTGCAAGGCGATGAGCTGGGACAAATGTGCCCCTTGTGGAGGAGTTCTTGGATCTGTCTCTTGATCTCCTCATTCTCTAACAGAGAGAGGTAATAGACTGGCTCATTGGGAAGCAGTGCGCCAGGGGTCAGATCGATAGGGTGCTTGACCTGGCAGTGAAGAGGTACCCCAGTAGAAGAGGAGAAGATATCCGAGTATTATTCCATGAACTTATCTACTTCCTTATGTTGTGTGGAGAGTTTGGTCGTAGAGAACCTGGAAGTGGCTATGATCTTTCACTTATTTTGAGAGTGAATCATGAAGAAGAAAAACTTCCCTATCTAAGAGATGACCTTCCTGCATTGCTTAGCAGAGATCAAGGAAATAACACTAGATGGGGCTGCCTTGCGTATCCTGTACAATTTCATGTTCAAAGTAATAATAACACTACAAGGCCTAGACTCATATACAACATGATGTTTCCATAAATAAGTTTGGCCCAAAAGAAAATCACAAACTTCGAGAGGAGAAACATCACACAATACCTTGTCTTTGAAGGGCTTGATGTCGTATGAAAATCGACACTGTTGGCTGACGCAGAGATTGCTTCCTTGGCAGATCCATCCAATGGTGTAGGGTTGTGGGTGAGGCGTTGTCAGGAGGGCCAACTACTTGAATACCTCTGCTGAGATGAGGTTCTTTTGGCTACTGCTATCAATGTTGAAGTGCAGTGGGGTGCCTTTTACCCACATCTGTGAATGGAAGAGGCACTCTCCTTCTTCTGGATCATCTATTTCACCGGGCTGGAGCTTAGTGGTAGAAACGATGGCACTAGGTTCTATGTGAATGATTCATCTTCCCATTTATGGTTCTTTCTTAGAGTCAAAAACCTCATCTAATTCAGAGGCTTTCATTTCATCCACCAATGACTGCTTTGAGCATTAGTCAGTAGTGTTATGCCAAAGGATCTTATGGAAGTCGCACCACTTCCCGATATATTTCTTTGTATTTCCGCTATCCTTATTTGCTTATGACTTGGACTTTTTTTCCTAATATTGTCCATATTTTCTCTGTCCTTTTTTCTATGGGTTGGGGCCACCCTTTCCTGGATTTTTTTGTGTGGGGTTCCCAAGCCCAACTTGCTGCGTCTTTTGTTTGAGCTTCTACTCGATTTTGATGTCATATCGGTAGGCTGCGCCCAAGGATGAGATGTATAGAAATTTCATTTCAGTCAGGATGTATCTATGCAGAGCACCGTGATACTTGAGAACCATATGTTGCTCTGAATTTTCGATATCCAGTTTGGTGCACAAGGTATGGAAGATATTTGTGAAATTTGGCACTGCTTGGTCTCTTTCTTGTCGCAGTGTGGTCCATTTGGTATACAAGTCATCATAACTTCTGACAGGGTAGTATTGTTCCTTAATAACATCCTTTAAGGATTTCTAGGTGGTCGTGACTATAAATAATGAGGGTTCCTCTGTTTCCTTTTTCTCACAGAAATTTTCCCACCAATCTTTGACATGGGGAACGACTTTGATGAGCGCAAAAGTAATCTTTTATCTATTTGAAAAGTTATGGAAAAGAAAAATACCCTTCAAGTAGATTCAACCACTTGTCTACAACATATTCATCTATCTGACCTTCAAATATAGGAATATTGAAGTTTATTTTTACCTTGAAGGGGGCGGCGCCTCTACTCGAAGAATATGTGTCGTCTGTTGGTAGTTGTCGAAGGATTTGTGAGAAACTATCCATCATATCATTCCTCTGTTGCATGAGGGATTCCTCAATAAATAGTTTTAAAGTATATCTTTTCATGTCATATTTATTTTCTCCTGCCATGAGATTTCTCTTAGGCATACGAGATATTTTTTCCTCAAGAGAAACAAGCTCGAGACCCAACTCTTTGTACTCCGACCTCGTTGGGGACATGCATTAAGACAACAAGGAGCAGACTGATTTGATATCACTGATCTAGATTTTATGAGCAGAATGAAATGAATACAAATTATTATCAGGTTCTTAACACAAAATAACAAATATACAGTAAAATTGGTTTTCTATTCAATAAGGAAATAAGATGAAACTGTAAAATGCAGCGGAAAAAAGCTTGTTGGAATGGTGGCGGCTTATCTCTGAGAAGAGATGTGACGGTTGCGATCATTAGCAAGAAGATGATTACAATGAGGCTCTAAAAACCTTTTTACAATAAACAATAATTCCAAAATCCCTAGACATCCAAAAACCTAACCCTAGGAGATGAAGCGCCAAAATTCATGTGGGCCCCGTTTGGGTAAGTTAGTACATCAACTTCCCGGGGTCGTAACTTTTGCATACGATATCCATTTTAGGCGTATGATAGCTCATTGGAAAGGTATAATTGAGGAGATTATTTTGGGGAAAATATCAAAGAAAATTTCATATTTCTCCCTATTTTCCCAGAAAAAACGTTTAGGCTCTTAAAACGGCTCCGAAAGTGAAAAACTGCTAAAAATAGTAAATTACCAAAATTGCCAGAAAACTATTTTGAGCCAATTGGAAAAGGTGGTTGGCCACCGATATCAAATTGGATCAATCCTACCTCATTATGAATAAATTGTATCCATTTCATTTAGTTCCCCCATCAGATCAGGAAATTTCTGTCGAATTTGGCCCCGGGTGAGCCACTTGCCTTGGTGCAGGAGCTACCCTGCTTTGACGACTTGATAAAGATGGATCCTTTTCTATCAAGTGCCCTTGATATTTGTGTCCACAATATTATCATTGAATTCGTATTTTATGAATTCAGGTTTGAGCTCTGTTGGTGTTAGTTTTTCTTCTACTTCTAAG
The DNA here is from genome assembly GCA_009831015.1 of Picea engelmannii. Taxonomy (NCBI): domain Eukaryota; kingdom Viridiplantae; phylum Streptophyta; class Pinopsida; order Pinales; family Pinaceae; genus Picea; species Picea engelmannii. The sequence goes on from ML787061.1 coordinate 13,784, forward strand.
GTGTCCAATAATGGTGGGAAATAAGGGCGAAGGAGATCCACGTTGAACAATGGGTGCAGGCCAAGGAAAGGAGGAATGTTGAGCTAAAAATAATTATCCCCCAAGGACTTGGTGATGGTGTATGACCCATAATGGAGTGGGTGAAGCTTCCGATGGGGTCCTTTAAGGTGTTCTTTCTACAAGTTCAACCAAACTTTGTCTCCCACCTGAAACTTATGTGGCACCTGATGTACCTACATCTATTTGTTCTATCAGGACTTGGTGGTAGACAAACTTCAGATTAATCTTAATGAAGTATTTGGCCCCCATTAGTTGATCAAGGAGTTCATCGATTTGGGGAATCCGGTACAAGTTTCTGACTGTGATTTTATTCATATCCCAGTAATCAATGCAGAGTCGCTAGTTTCCATATTTCTTCTATACCAACACAATTGGGCTCCCGCAAGGAAATCAGTTGGGATAGATGTGCCCCTTGTGGAGCAGTTCTTGGATATCTCGATTGATCTCCTCATTCTCTAACAAAGAGTAGTGATAGACTGTCCCATTGGGCAGTGGTGTGCCAGGGGTCAGATCAATGGGGTGCTTCACTTGGCAGTGGAGAGGTACCTTGTTAGGTGAGGAGAAGATATCCAAGTATTATTGCATGACCTTATCTTCTTGCTTTTGCTATATGGAGAAGTCGGCCACATAGACCCTGGATGTGGTTGTGATATTTTTTTATTTTGAGAGAGAATCATGAAGAAGAAAAACTTCCCCATTTGAGAGATGACCTTCCTACATTGCTTAGCAGAGATCAAGGAAATAGCATTAGGTGGGACTGCCTCGGGTATCCTATACAATTTACTTTTCAAAGTAATAATAACACTATGAGGCCTAGAATCATATACATCATGATGTTTCCATAAATAAGGTTGGCCTAAAAGAACATCACAAACTTCGAGAGTAGCAAAATCACACAATACCTCATCTTTGAAGGGCCTGATGTCATACAACAGTCGACACTGTTGGATGGCGTGGAGATTGCTTCCTTGGTGGAGCCATCCAATGGTGTAGGGTTGTGGTTGCGGTGTTGTAGGAAGGTCTAGCCACTTGACGACCTCTGTTGAGATGAGGTTCTTCTAGCTATCACTATCAACAATGAAGTGCAGCGGGGTGCAGTTTACCTACATCTGTGCATGGAAGAGGCGCTCTCCTTCTTCTGGCTATTCTGGTTCACTAGGCTGGAGCTTGGTGGTAGAAATGGTGGCACTAGGTTTTGCATCAATGATCTGTCTTCCCCTTTCTGGTTTTGGCTCAAATTCGGAACCTGCATCTGATTCAGAGGCTTTCACTTCGACCACTAGTGACTGCTTTGAGTGGCAGTCAACAGTGTTATGCCAAGAGATCTTATGGAAGCTGCACCACTTCCCGGTATCTTTCTTTGTCTTTCTGGTGTCCTTGTTTTCTTGTGGCTTGGATAGGTTGTCCTAATACTGTCCATATTTTCTCTTTCATTTTTTCTGTGGGTTGGGGCCGCCCTTTCCTGGATTTTGTAGTAAGGGGTTCCTAGGCCCAAATTTTCACGTCTTATGTTTGAGCTTTTGCTCGATTTTGATGACATATCGGTAGGATGCACCCAAGGATGAAATATCTAGAAATTCCATTTCGGTCTATATGTATCTATGCAGAGCACCATGATACTTGAGCACTAGATGTCACTCTGAATCTTTGATACCCAGTTTGGTGTACAAGGTATGGAAGATATTTGTGCAATCTAGCACTGCTTGGTCTCTTTCTTACCGCAATGTGGTCCATTTGGTATACAATTTGTCATAGCTTCCGATAGGGTAGCATTCTTCCTTAATAGCATCCCTGAAGGATTCCCAGGTGGGCATGACTATAAATAATGAGGTTTCCTCTGTTTCCTTTTCCTCATAGAAATTTTCCCACCAATCTTTGACATGGGGAACAACTTTGAGGAGCACAAAAGTAATATTTTCTCTATTAGAAAAGTTATGGACAGAAAAATACCCTTCTAGTAGATTCAACCACTTGTCTACAACATCTGTGTCTATTTGACCTTCAAATATAGGAATATCGAAGTTTATTTGTACCTTGAAGGGGGTGGCACCTCCGCTCAAAGAAGATGTGTCGTCTGTTGGCAACTGCCGAAATATTTGCGCAAAACCATCCATCATCTCGTTCCTCTGTTGCGTGAGGGCTTCCTCAATCAACAGTTGGAAATGATATCTTATCCCATGATATTTATTTTCTTTTTCCATGAGAGGTCGCTTGGGCATGTGAGAGCTTTTGTCCTCAAGAGAAACAAGGTCGAGACCCAACTCTTTGTACTCTGACCTCGTTGGGGACATGCATTAAGATGACAAGTAGAAGACCACTCTGATACGACTGATCCAGATTTTCTGAGTAGAATGAAATGAATACAGATTATTAAAAGGTTCTTAACACAAAATAACAGAGATACAGTAAAATTGGTTTTCTATTCAATAAGGAAATAACCTGAAACTGTAAAATGTAGCAGAAACAAGCTTGTTGGAATGGTGGCGGCTTATCTCTAAGAAGAGATGTAACGACTGAGCTCATTCGCAAGAAGATGATTATGTTATCACATATAATTTTAATGGGGTGTTTTCCCTAAATATTTGGCCCTTGGGCCGAGAAAATGCGAGAAAAGGGGTTTAAGAAAACCCACCATATGCATTTTATCCAAAGTTGAGGTGTACGAAGGCGGGGAACAGGTGGCAACAGATCAACATTTCATTGACTCGTGGAGCCAAAAATTCAAAGGGAAAATTCATGAGGACTTGTGAAGTGTGAAGTCACGAAGCAATCTGAGTTGTCCATTATAGAAGGACACACAATGCAGGATCAACATGGAGAAGGTTGTTTCGGAAAAGATCAAGTGAGAAATGTTGATAGCCGAGGTACTGAAATGTCGATAGTCAAGGTCCCAAAGGTCCGAGATCCCAAAATAAAAATATTCATCTGGGTCATCCAATCAAAGGTGATGCATGGCACCTGATATAAGAGATCTCTATTTTGTGACTCTGAATTTTGAGCATGGAGCACAGTTCAAGTTCACGAAACGCAAAATCGTGACGCGCCTGAGAGTTGGGCCCATGATCACAACTCACAGTCATATGGAAATAGGGCCATAAAGAAATGCAAAGAACCCATTGAGCAACTATCAACTGAGATTGTTCAAGGAAATGATCCCAGCTGCCAGATTCAAGGAAAATCTGACCGTTGATTAAGATGGGTCGTTTCGCGATTTCAAGCATCGGGATATTTGACATCAAGGGGAGTGAAAACTCCTGAAATGTGAAATCCTAAAATTTCATAGGGGATAAGCACTGGGTCATGGCCCGAGGTCTTATGCAGGTAGAGGATCAGAGTTCACGTGAGTTGCGCTAAGGCCCGAAATGCCACTATTGGTTGCTAAAAGAGTCACTGCATTTTCCAGACGCCAAGTCGACTCACCCTCATTCAAATCCTGATGAAGCAGTTATGTAAGTAGGTGCTGGTAGTTGAAAAATTAGCTTATCCCATGAATGAAAAGCATGGAGGAGCTAGCCATGGAGAATAGATTTTTCAGCCCGTGGTACCCCTACGAGTGGTTTTTTCTACAAGCCCATACTAATCTGAGATCGTGTCTGACAAAAGAAGATGCAGATGTAAAGTATTGAATGTAATAGCCAGGTCACTCCCAGTGGTGGCAAGCTTTTCTAGGTATAAATACTCAGTTTTGATATTTTGTTATGGTCAATGGTAGAGCTAAGCTCCCGTATTGTAAAGTTTTTATGAAGCCTATGGTTCTCTGGCTATGTATTTCCATTTGAGACTTCTTGTTTAATGATAGTCAACTTTCTTATCATCTCTTTTTCTTCTGATATTGAAGACTAGGGAATGGGTGATCCAGTCGAGTTTTTGTGACGATAATGTAATGTATGCTTGATTGCAATATTTTTATGATGTTTTCCATTTCCTGAAGTTTTGGGTTCAAGAAGATATTATGTTCAAAAATTTTCCTCCTTACATTGCTGGAAGACCCGATGTCCATAACAGACCTCTACATTTTCTCACCAAGTCTTCTGCCTACTCACCCTTTACTACAACTTACTGATTGAAGTTAAATCAAGACCTCACTTGCTTATGCATTGCCTGGTACGGATTTCTGAGTTAACGTGATATTTTCTTGAGTCTTTTCTCATTTGACCCCCCTTTAATTTATTCACTGTGACATACACACTGATGGGCATTGGGATTACCTTTGTTGCAATCCAGAGGTGACTTCTAGTGATAACATTTTTGGTTCTTTTGCCAAGGATGAAAGTGAAGATATCTTCCCTAGGAGAATGACAATAAGCTTTTGATTCTGAAGGTGCATCAGGTATCATAACCATTGAAGATTACGCTTGCACCTGACGACACCACTAAGGCGAATCCACTATCTCAGCTCTGATGTTTCAGTGTGACTGCTTCTAGCTACACCTAGTAGCCCCCTGGGAAAACCCAATGATCAGGTGTATCCCCCTAGGAGAACACAATGACCAGGTATGGTCTTTGATAGTGAACAAAGACCAGACACACTCATTCTGCATATCATTCACCTAGCAGCTCCATGGTTGAAGGATCGATTGGCAACTCCACTAGTTTGAAATGAACAAAATCCTAGCTTGGAGGTTTGCTCCCTTTAATTTTTTTGTTGTTCCTAGTTTTCCTAATGTTGTCCCTACTATGGATGAATGGGGTGATTATTTTCCCATATTTAGAGATTGTAAGAAGGACAACTCTGCTTGACATATCCATGAGTTTCATGAACTCATGCATCAATGAGAGATACATCATGAGGATGTTTTAATGAATATTTTCATGTTCTCATTGGATGGGGATGCCCGTGAGTGGTATTGATCCTTTCCCCATGCTAGAATCTCCTCCTTGAAACAATTTCATGCAGCCTTTAATAGTCATTGTCAAAGGTATTATTCCTCTGAGTTAATCTGTCATAATTGTTGTGAGGAATGTGAATTCCATGATCAAGATATGGCTTTGTCTAATGAAGATTGTGAGGATAAGGAAGATGAGGAAGATGAGGATGATTTGGACGAATTAATGGAATTGGTAAAATATCTCTCTGCCAAACTAAAAAGGTTGAAATCTGAAGAAGGCATAGAGTATTTTCTAGCCCTTAAGGCAGATGTTCTTGGCAGCTCTACTGAGGATGATAATGAATATTTCATAGTTGTAGAGGCATTAGTTTGTTCCCTTGATGAGCTTTCTATCTCATATTTAAAGCAAGAATCTATTGTGGAAGAAGATTGTTCTCTTTTTCTTCACGATATTTCTCATGATGTGTTTACATTTGGGATTGAAAAGAAGGATCGGGAGACTATTCCATTTTTTCAAGATGGGAAGGTTTTGTGCTCACCCAGCTTTGATGATTATTCTGATGCAGAGAAGTAAATCCCTACATCACTTTTTGATAGCATAGGGAGAAACGAACCTATATATGACAACTACGAATCATATCCTGAGCTAGATATGCAAGATTTCCAAGAACATACAACAGAGCCTTATCCTCTATTCATTAAATAAAATTACCATGAGGAAATTAGACATCTTGAGCAGCATGATGAAGAGAATAACTTTTCCATGGGTCTTGTTTATGACGATTACGAATCTGACCCTTGGGACATCCAAGAAGAGGAACCAGAGGAGCAGTTTATCCCCTGTTCAGATCCTGTCAGTGACCAACCATTGCCTGAGATCAGTCATCCTGCATTAGTCTCTCACCTGCATGCGCTTACCAGAGAAATTCATCCATCTGTAACAAGCTTTTTGAAAGAGTAGGCTGCCTATTACGAAGTGTCTAGAGTTTTCCCCTGGTCCTATGAGCCTGTGAAGGAATATAGGGAGTTGTATTTCCTTCACATTTTGAAGTTGCCCAGCTTTATCTTGGCCTCAACCTTTGGAGGAAATATGAAGGATGTAACCGTTCTGCTGTCATGGTTGCATTCTCTGATATCAATCATCGATGTAGTGGAGGAGCTTTCGGTTAGGAAGTTACTTGAATGGCTATGGTGGAATTTTGTTTTCACCTAACACTGTGTAAAAATCAATTAGTTTAGGATTGTATATAAATAAGCTCCTTGGAGCATGTGTGTTTATTTTGTTTTTACTTATCAACCTTTATTCCTCAGTAGGGTGTTTTAGAGCTTGACTCCATAGCCCAACAAAAGGCAACTGAAAATACAAAAGGAGATCTAAGAGCCTCGCAGGGAGGTATCTATCCCCCATGGAGCCTAATGTTATCACATATAATTGTAAGGGGGTGTTTTCCCTAAGGATTTGGCCCTTGGGAAGAGAAAATGCGAGAAAAGGGGTTTAAAAAAACCCACTATATGCATTTTATCCAAAGTTGGGGTGTATGAAGGTGAGGAATAGGTGGAAACAGATTAGCATTTTGCTGACTCGCAGAGCCAAAAAGTGAAAGGGAAAAGTCATGAGGAATCGTGAAGTGCAAAGTTACGAAGTGATCTGGGTCGTCCGTTATAGAAGGACACGCGGTGCAGGATCAACATGGAGAAGGTTGTTTTAGAAAACCTCAAGTGAGAAATGTCGATAGTCAAGGTCCCAAAATGTCAATAGACGAGGTCCCGAAATGCTGATTTCCAAGGTCCCTAAGGTTTGAGATCGTCAAATTCTGATATTCATCTAGGTTATCCGATCAAAGGGGACACATGGCACCTGATCCAAGAGATCGCGATTTCACGACTGGAAGGTTTGAGCATGTAGCACAGTGCGAGTTCACGAATGTTAAGAACCTGAATAGATATACAAATATAATAACCACAATTACTAAATACACAATAGATCCACAAAGCAAGATAGAAGAAACCACACTTTATTATTACCAAACCCTTGAGTTAGGGCAACACCATACAATGGATCCTATTATGGAAGGGATCCTCTCCTATTCACTTGCCTCTTTGAGGGGGTTTCCTCCTATTGAGATTCAGCTCCAAACACAATAATTCTCTTCATATCCGATTACATTTCTTAAACCCCTTTATATAGTCCTAGCATCACCTAAGAACATTCTAGAGGAGGAATCTTCTAGAAGTAGAACCTTCTAAGAAGTCCTCTTACATTTATTATATCTAACTACCATAGTGGCCATTATTTAATAATATAGTGGACCTAGTCCATCTTACATTGAATGACCTACACTATTATCACTATGGGACCTCTGGGCCCCCCCACTACCTCTCTAGCTACCTTACATTCCATCCCCCTTATGAAAGCATTGTCCTCAACGCTTGATGTACAACCATATACCAGGGTCCCATGGATAAATGTGGACCATAGTGATGAAGTATACTAGAGAATGAGGGTCTCATTGAGAAATGGTAGCCACCATGCTGAATTAGTCCAACCGCCATTGCAAACTAGGGCCCCATGTCCAATTTCTCACGTGAACCCCACATGGAAGATATCGACACCCAATAACCAACTAAAAATGATGCTCCCAATACTGACACCTATCATGTGGATCCAATAAGAATATTCATCCACATAGTGGAAGATGATAAAATATGAATCTAGAAGGAACAATACCATTGTAGAATATGCAGGTTGGATGCTCGTAACTAGCTCTTGATTTGGGACATTGATGTTCTCTATAGAAGGTGGAGTAGAGTCATCAAATAAAATATGAAAGTGGTTGTCATCCCAGAAATGACAACTATCCATATACCAATCATTACAATCGGTCTCAAAATCATACCAAGAATATATTTCTTGATTATACTCATCCCTGATTTCTTCCATAAGAAATCTATCCTGCATGTTATCCAATGAATCTTGAATACTATGAAAACTATCATTGAGGCCAGCTGCAAGGTCATGCAATCTAGCATCCAATGTGTCATAGAATTGAGATTTGAATGATTCAGTAATTTGTAGAATTTATTTTAGGGTTTGAGAGGAAATATTCAGCTAAGCACCTTATGATCTCTTCAGTCCTGCATTCATCATGAAAAAACCCAAAAAATAGAACAATAAGTTATGGCAGAAAATCACGGCTTTTTCTGGAAAAAACCCTAAAAAAACTATTGAATTTAAAATGCTCATAGCTTCACTTCTTAGACTCAATTTCGGATGATTTGTTTTTTGAAAGTGGGTGAAATTATGAGAGGAACTCATATCGTATTTTGTTTTGGGAAAATTCGGCCTCCAACTGCTACAGGAAAAAAAAAAAAAAAAGCTCTGCCGTCCACGGAAAAAACCCTAAAAAATTGCAGATTTTAAAACTTCAATATCTTGACTTCCCAGACTCCATTTCAGACGATTTTTTTTTTCAAATTGGGTGTTTTTCTGAGAGGAAATCCGATATACAACATGTTTCTTCAAATTTTTCACATAAATATATCGAAAATTTCTAGAATGTCGCTACCCTCTTTTTTCTTCTCCGAAAAACAAATCTTCAAAAATAAAAATTATTTTCCCACTCTGATACCAATTGTTAAGGACCAAAGAACTAAATACAAAAACACCACAATATATATACAAGAACAATATGAAAAATATTCTTGATTACTATTCAGATATACAACCTGTTTCTGCAAATGTTTCACAGAAATATATCGAAAATTTCTGGAATGTCGCGGCCCTCTTTTTTCTTCTCCGAAAAAAAATCTTCAAAAATAAAAAAATATTTGCCCACTCTAATACCACTTTTTAAGAACTTGAATAGATTTAAAAATATAATCACCACAATTATTGAATACACAATAGATACACAAAGCAAGATAGAAGAAACCACACTTTATTATTACCAAACCCTTGAGGTAGGGAAACACCATACAATGGATCCTATTATGGAAGGGATCCTCTCCTGTTCACTTGCCTCTTTGAGGGGGCTTCCTCCTATTGAGCTTCAGCTCCAAACACAATAATTCTCTTCACATCCCATTACATTTCTTAAACCCCTTTATATAGTGCTACCATCACCTAATAACATTCTAGAGGATGAATCTTCTAGAAGTACAACCTTCTAAGAAGTCTTCTTACATTTATTATATCTAACTACCATAGCGGGCCTTATTTAATAATATATTGGACCTAGTCCACCTTACATTGAATGACCTCCACTATTATTACTATGGGCCCTCTAGGCCCCCCCACTACCTCTCTAGCTACCTTACAATGAAACACAAAATCGTGACGCGTCTTATATTTGGGCCCACAATCATAGCCTACGATCATATGGAAATAGGGCCATAAAGAAAGGGAAAGATCCTATCAAGAAGCGGGTGGCTGAGATTGTTCAAGGAAATGATCCTGGCTATCAGATTCAAGGAAAATCTGACAGTTGATTCAGATGGGCCATTTCGCAATTTCGAGCATCAGGATATTTGAAGTCAAGGGGAGTGAAAACTCATGAAATGCGAAATCATGAAATTTCATAGGGGATAAGAGTTGAGTCATGGCCCGAGGTATTATGTAGGTAGAGGAGAAGAGTTCATGTGAGCTAGGCTAAGGGCTAGAATGCTAGTGTTGGTCACTAAAAGGGTCATTGTAATTTCCAAGCACCAAGTTGACTCGACCTCATTCAGATCCTGATGAAGCAGTTATGGAAGTAGGTTCTCGTAGTTCAAAAATAATCTCAGCCCATGAATGAAAAGAATGGAGGAGTCGGCCATGGAAAATAGAGTTGTCAGCCCGTGGTACCCCTCCAAGTGGTTTTTTCTGCAAGCCCATACTAATCTGAGATCGTGTCTGACAGAAGAAGATGCAGATGCAAAGTTTTGAATGTAATATCCAAGTCACTCCCAGTGGTGGCAAGATGTTATAATTATAAATACTCAGTTTTGATATTTTTGTATGGTCGATGGTAGAGCTAAGCTCCCATATTGTAAATTTTTAATGAAGCCTCTGGTTCTCTGGCTATGTATTTTCATTTGAGGCTTCTTGTTTAATGATAGACAACTTTCTTATCATCTCTTTTACTTCTGATATTGAAGACTCGGGCATGGGTGATCTAGTTGAGTTGTTGTGATTGTATTGTAATGTATGTTTGATTGCAATATTGTTATGAAGTTTTCAGTTTCCTGAAGTTTTGGGTTCAAAAAGATCTTGTGTTCGAATCTTTTCCTCCTTAGGCTATTGAAAGACCCAATGTCCATAGTAGACCTCTACATTTCCTCACCAATTCTTCCCCCCACTCACCCTTTACTACAACTTACTAACTAAAGTTAAATCAAGACCTCACTTTCTTATGCATTTCCTGGCCCGTATTTTTGAGTTAAAACGATATTTTCTTGAGTCTGCGCCCATTTTACCCCCCTTTAATTTATTCATTGTGACATACAAACTGATGGGTATTAGGCTTACCTCTGTTGCAATCTAGAAGTGACGTCTAGTGATAATAGATTACAATGAGGCTTTGAAGGCATTTTTACAATAAACGAGAATGCGAAAAACCCTATACATCCAAAACCTAACCCTAGGATATGAAGCACCAAAAGTCATGTGGGCCCCGTTTGGGTAAGTTAGTACATCAAATTGTCAGGGTTGTAACTTTTGCATACGATCTTCGTTTTAGGCGTATGATAGCCCATTGGAAAGCTATCGTCGAAGAGATTCATTTTGGGGGAAATTTCAAAGAAACGTCCATATTTCTTCCCATTTTCCCAAAAAAAACATCGTTTAGGGCCTCAAAACGGCTCCAGAAGTGAAAATCTGCTAAAAATAGTAAATTACCAAAATTGTCAGAAAACTATTTTGAGCGAACTGGAAAAAATGGGTGGCCATCGATATCCACCTAGATTAGCTACATTGTACAATATGCTTGAATGCATGACCTGTCAAACACCGAAGTCCTCATATTAGGTGACTGGCCTCCATCACAGATCAATGGTTTGTTATTTCGGGCTTCAGGACTTCGAAGCTTTTCATTGCTCAACACTGCAAATCCTCTAAACGATGAACTAGCGAATTTTCTGGAGGCTCGGAGATCAATGGTCCACACCTCTCCCACAACCAATGACTATGATTTTCTTTGAAAATATGGGATTCGAGAGTTCTCTCTGCTTCTACCAACAAAAATTTTGAAGTGTCGATGTTTGAATCCCTTAGTATTTGTTGACACGTGTCCCTAACCATGGATGACCGAGATGGATTTCTACCTTCAAGCCTCTCCGGATTCTCGAATGAAACAATAACACACCCTAGATCTTCTGGAGTGTGAAGTATTTGGAACACACTTGATCTATCGACATGTGCACCTCGTGCCAACAGTCAAGATCCGCTCTGGGCTTCAAAACTCTAGAAGTTCTGGATAGACAAACTTTCAGACTACGCCTGATTTACAGGCACGTGTCCTCTGTCTACCAATAGTTCATATTAACTTTGGGCTTATGGTATTTTTGTGACACAACTCTTCAAAACCTCCAAAGTGTCGAACTCGTGAATTGATGGATCTACGGTCCATGTGTCCTTTTTAATTGGAATATTGTGATATACTATGGCCTTCGAGAGTTCTCGAACCTTAACACCTCACACCTCCATTCTCCTAGACTACCGGACTACTAAATAGCTGGATTTAGATCTGATGGTCAAAATCTATTTCTGCAACTGATCCAATGGTTTCTATAGCTCCTCCTTTGCTGCTCCACTTCCCTTCCAACTAGGGATATTTGAAAAGGTTTCAAAGGATGTGATATTTTTCTGCGTTCACTATAATCGCTCTCCCTCCTGATATTTGGCACTTTAAATACTTGACTTTTGGCGCACTCCTTGCACTTTCCTTCTGAAATTGGACTAACACTTAAGAAAGTGTTGTCTATGTGCACTCTTTGCACTCACCTCTGCATAAGCTCAGACTATCTCTCTTGATCTCTCAAACCTGTATACGGTTTGGCCTTTCCATGTCTTTCATTGGCTCTATGAACACTTACACTATTTCTCCGAGGATTAACCTTTTGACGTGTCCACTTGGAAACCTTCTCATAGAACTTCTGAACACATTCTTGCACACTCCTTGCGTTGGATCCTTAGAGTCTTCAGTAACTCTGATGTGCACTCCTTGCACAACCTTTCCTTGCAATTTTACACTTCTTGCACTCTCTCTGTGCAATATTTGCACTGAACTCTCCTTGAGTCTTGGAATTTAAAGACTCACCTGCGCACTCCTTGTACTGGCTCTTAGAGTGTTCAATAAATCTAATGTGTGCTCCTTGTACTACTTATTCTAATCTTGAGAACAATTATTGTGTGCCCACCTGGAACACTCCTCAATGAACTCCTGAATGAGTTCTTACACACTCCCTGCACTGGAATTTTAGAGTTTTCTAAAAAATTTAAGGTGCATTCCTTACACAACCATGAGAGTCTAGAAACACTCATAAAACTTTAAATATAGTGTATTTTATCAATCCATGCAAAGGGAACACTTGCACATCCATAGCATTCACAAACATACACAACGACCATTCAAATGCATTCAAAAAACACATATAAAAACAAATAGAAACTTATATGGAGCGAAATATGATCTTTGTATTAATACTGAGTAGTCTTTACAATGTGTACAAGACTAGACTGCAACAGAGTCTCAATTCTTTCTCTCCACAACTACCAACTAACTATATATTTCTTCAACAAATTTCTACAACTCTCTTCATCAACCTCTTTTGGGAAAATATTAAATACATTTATACACGAGGGGATTCTCAAGCCTTCCCTCCAAACATATTAGTTCTTTCCTATCGCATATAAGAATCCTACCACTAAGGATTTATTACAATAAATATTCATTTACATTTTTAGATCTGAGGCGATGCTCAGGACCTGAACAACTACAACCCATTAAAGGAGACTTTACACTCATCCTTACATATTACAAAGGCTCATGTTTCCTTGAGACTTTTCAAACTTTAATTACATTAAATTAGATTAAAATGTTGAGATTTAAACTAAAAAATAAGAAGATTGGTGCTTCTCTCTCCTTGGGATCCACTCCCTCCTAGTGCACTACTACATTGGTTGTTGATGCACTGATGAGTTGGAGAGATTCTCATACATCATACTCCTCTGCTGACAAAAATCATGAGCTCCTTCGCATGTCTTCTATGCTACTTCTACTGAGATCCTCCTAGGTCCCAAACTTCATTCAAGAGTTGTCCACATGTTCCTCTTCTTTGTTGTTGTTGATGTTGTTGTCCTGTTGTTGTTGTAGGATCCCCTGGTCAACCTCCACATATTGCTGACTGTCTGTTGTGATGATTCCAACATCAACCTTCTTATCTCCTCTATATCCTTATCCATCTGGTCCATATGATAGCTTCTTTCATGTAGTCTACTCTACTTCTCCATCTCCTCTTCTTCATCTATCTCCAACTTGGCTTGTTGGATGAGCCTCCTCTGGGTTATTATCCTTTTCCCCAGGGCTTCCACTCCTTCACACAGATTAAAGGGTAGATCAATATGATCTCCCATGCTGACTTCAAATCTTGTGGAATTGACTTTCCACTCCACTGCATGCTCAAATTCTACAGCGATATTATTGAGTTGTTTCTCAACTATCTCCTATGACAGTTCTCTTTCTACCAATTCCTTTTTCTCTGGGTTGTCCAACCAATCATCTAGCATATTCAACTCTTTCTCCCATTGAGTGAGAACATTATCTAAATGTTCCTCTTCTTTCATCTCTTGGGAGGATTTCAATGTCTTCTCCTTCTCTTTCTCCACGATAGTCTCTACTGTCTATCCATCTTCTACACATGCAACACATAAACAATTAGCTTTAAAAAATATTGTTCCCATGGCCTCTTCTTTGGATGCCTCTTGCATCACTCACTCATGTGCAACACTCACATTTCTCTTTGCTGGGCTACTTGGGAGGAATATATTGACTCCTCCAATGATCAGAATGTGCCTCTAATCTTCCTCATCTTCTGTCAGCACTCCTTGCTGATCTGAAATCCTCTATGTGTTCATGAGACTCTCAGACAGTCTCATCTCCCTCTTATTTTCTGTTGGTACTCCTTTTTTATCTGAACTCCTTTCTAAGTTCTTGAGACTCTTAGACAATATCATCTCTTCCTTCTTTCCCACCCTGCAATCTAAATTTTCATTTCTTCCCTCCTGGAAGTCTACGAGATCTTCGACTGGTCTCTTCGCATTACCCTCCTATCAATCTGTGAGATCCTCAATTGATATCTATTCCTCCACACCGAGGATTTCTTCATCTTATAGTTCACATATGAAAACCATTTCCTCCTCTATGTCATGAAGGTTTTCAACTTGCCTCAACCACCTCCTCCGTATCTGCTTCTACCTCCTAGCAATCAATTGTTGGATATGCCACTTTGGTTTCTGCTTCATGGGTTACTCATACCTCCAACTTTCTTGTTGCATTATCTTCCATTGCAACATTAATATGTTGAGCTCCTCTCTGGTCTCATTGATCTCTTTATCCATCTCCTCTTTTCTCATCTTCTTGAAGTCTCCTCTTCGACCTTGCTTCTGGCCTTTAGTATCCATATTATATTTTTCCACTTCTTCTCTCTATCTACTGCCTACAAATAGAATAATTCTCTGATACCACTTTATGGTATTAGACAAATATTCTCCCTTTCCTGATATCTACAGACAAAATCAGTCTCTAATACCACTTGATGCAAACCCCTACCTTCTCCTCGAGATCATTCGACCTCCTAGTCTAGGATTGTTCATCTTCAGAGATGAATTATCTCTCAAATCCTTATTATATCCCCTTTTAATGTTCACAGGACCCTCTAAAACCTTCTTTGTTATAGGTCTGTACAAATCCAAACCCACAAACTACTTAATATGACCTCTTTTTACCTTTAATAATCAAATATGGGATCTACCCCTTTATCGTCGACCAAAATCTCATGTGACCGAGGGTTATGACCAGGAACCTAACAAAAACATGCTACTTCCGTGCTTTGGAGCTTCATTCTCTAAGAATTTTAACACCACAACACCTCAACTCCTTCAAACGCCAAATCTGTGAACACCAAAATGACTACAGGAATTGAGGATCAACACTTCCACTGCGATATCTATGGCTCACAGAAATTTTGAGACTTCGACATTCGGGAGTTTCCCTTGCTACAATGTACAATACCCTCAAACTCATGAACTGTCAAATGTCAAAGTCCTTAGATCGAATGGTTGGGCTCCCTCAAGGATCAATGGTCTGTGCTTACTACAAGCTCTGGGATTTTGGATATTTTCACTACTTAGAACTCCAAATATTCCAACTGCCAAAGTAAAAAAAAATTTGGAGGCTCACAGATCAACGGTCCACACCTCTCCCACATCCAATGATTGTGATCTAATTTGGAAATCCGGGCTTCAGGATTTCTCCTTTCTTCTACCAACAAAAATTATAGAGTGTCAAACATTGAACCCCTTACTATCCATTGACATGTATCCCTAACAATTGATGTTCGAGATGGATTCTGGACTTCGGGCCTATGGGGATTCTTAACCCAAACAAAAACACACCCTAGATATTTCATAGTTTAAAGTCTTCATACCACACTCGATCTGTCACTATGTGCACCTGGCACCAACAGTCAGGATCCACTTTGGGATTTCTCCACACTCCTACGATTATGCTCCAAAATCTCCAGATAGCCGGACTTTTGGAATACCCCTAATTTCTTGGCACGTGTCCCCTATATACCAATGGTCTAGATTAACTATGGGCTTAGGAGATTTTCATGACACAACTCTTCAAAACCTCTGGAGTTTTAAACTAGCAAACTTTTGGATCTATGGTTCATGTGTCCCTCTTAATCAAATAGTCGAGATCTAATCTAGCCTTCGGGATTTCTCAAACCTTAACATCTCACACCTCCATTATCCTGGACTGTCGGACTACCAAATAGCTAGAAATATTCCAACATGTGGCCTTGACACCTATGGTCAGGATCTTCTCTGGACTTTGGAGCTTCAATAATTTATTGTCTTGTCTACACAACCACCCAAATATGTCGAAGTGCCACACTCCCGAACTGTGATCGATCTGCTAACACGTGGCCTTATAATCCAATGGCCAAGGTATGCTCCAAGAATTTTCTCCCTTTACATAACAACATCCCAGTTATTCCATACTATTGGACCTCTAGATACCCATTGATCATCGGACATGTGTCCCTCATCTACCAACAATCCATATTAACTCTGGACTCTGGGACTTTGGGAGTTTTTTCTCCTCTACAATGAAGACATGAAAATTTTCTGATTCAAGAAGTTTGAAGGACTTAAAGGGTTAACAATCATGCACCTTACCTTGATCTGATGACTCTCGATCCTCGTGCTTATATCCAATGGCTTAGATATGTTCTCTACTATTGCGTGCTCCTCGTCCTGTCTGGACTTATACCCGATGGTCCAGATTTGTTTCCACAACCGATCTAATGGTTTTTGTAGCTTCTCTTTCATAGCTCGACTTCACTTTGAACTAGGGATATTTGAAAAGGTTTCAAAGGCTATGACCTTTGTTTGTGTTCACTGTAATTGCTCTCCCTCCTGAGCTTTGGCACTATAAATACATGACTTCTGGCACACTCCTTGCACTTTCCTTCTTATATTTGACTAACACTTAACAAAGTGTAGTCTATGTGCAATATTTTCACTCGTCTATACATAAAATCAGACTATCTCTCCTGAGCTCTCGAGCCTGTAGATGGTTTTTCCCTCCACATGTCTTGCATTGGCTCTGTGCACACTTACATTATTTCTCCTAGGCTAAACCTTCTGGAGTGTCCACTTGGAAATCGTCTCACAAAAATCCTGAACACGTTCTTGCAAAATTCTTGCTCTAGCTCCTCAGAGTCTTCAGTAACTCTAATGTGCATTCCTTGCATGGAACTTCCTTGAGATTTTACACTTCTCTGAGTCTAGGCACACTCCTTGTGCTTGCTCTGTGCACTATTTTCAGTCAAATCTCCTTGAGTCTTGGAATTTAAAGACTCACATGTGTACTCCTTGCAGTGGCTCTCAGATTGTTCTGTAACTCTGATGTGCACTCCTTGCACTACCTCTTCTAAGCTTGAGAACAATTCTAGTGTGCCCACCTAGCACACTCCTCACAAAACTCTTGAACGAGTTCTTGTGCACTCCTTGTATTGGCCTTTTAGAGTTTTCTAACAACTCTAAGGTGCACTCTGTGCACAACCATGAGATTCCATAAACACTCATAAAACTACAGAGATAGGGGATTCTATAAATCCATGCAAAGCGAACACTTACACATCCATAGCATTCACAAACATACACAATAACCATTCAAATTAATTCAAAAAACACATATAAAAAAACACAGAAACTTATATATAAGGAAGTATTCTCTTTGTATTAATATTGAATGGTATTTACAATGTGTACAAGACTAGACTGCAACATAGTCTCATTTCTTTCTCTCTACAACTACCAACTAACTATCTCTTTCTTCAACAACTTTCTACAACCTTCTTCAACAACCTCTTTTGGGAAAAGATAACATACATTTATACACAAGGGGATTCTCAATCCTTCCCTCTAGACATCTTAGTGCTTTCCTATCTCATTTAATCGTCCTACCACTGTCTTTATTATAATAAATATTCATTTACATTTTTAGATCTGTGGTGATGCTCAAGACCTATACAACTACAACCCATTAAAGGCAAATTTACACTCAACCTTACATATTACAAAGGATCAGAGCTCCTCAAGCCTTTCAAATTTTAATTACATTAAAAACTCGAGATTTAAACTCAAAAATGAGAAGACTGATGCTTCTCTCTCCTTGGGATCCACTCCCTCCTAATGCACTATTTCACTGGTTGTTGATGCACTGATTAGTTGGAGAGATGCTCCTGCATCAGGAAACCTAGATTCTATGTAAAGGACACCTATCATACTCATGTGATTATGCGATTGGTTTTTCTCCTAGATTTTAATTTGGAGTTGAGCTATATAAACAAGCTCCTTCTTCAAGTGATGTTATGTAGATTATGAGTCATCACTTCTGCTTGTAATTACATTTTCCTTATTAATAAAATTATGTGTTTGAGGACACTTTGTCAACACACATTGTTGCGTCCCTTTCGTCACCTAAATGATCAAAATAAGGATGCTTACAAGTCTAGTTGGGTTAGTTGGACAAGACAACAGTGAATGTAAGAGTTAGAAACATCAAGCATAAGAAATAAGCAAAGAATTAAGCTACTAACAATAAAAGAAACTAAACTAGAGTGCATAAAAGAAATAGAACAAAAATTAAACAACATTCATGCCACCAATGGATAAGTTGTATTAGTGGGAAAACACCAAAGAGAAAGATATACTTATTGGTCCCCTCTTCCTCCAAGGGAGGGCTCTTGAACCCCCAATGATTGAGCTCTTCTTACAAGTAACAAACTAAAAGGAAATGGTGAAGAAAATCCAAAGCACATTCACTCAAGAGGTGATATGAATGGCTAAATGAAATGGTGCTTGTATGCTCTTGTTGAGGAAAGAGGATCCTCGAAGAGAATATAGGCAACATAACAATACAAATGAATTCCTTGAAAATATAGTGCACCCATGGCCTCTTTTTATAGAAAATCTTTGAGGCATTATTCAACTAGTCTTTAGTGTGAACAAGGGGCTCTTTAGGGCACCCTTAGGTCTTTTACTAGCTCCCCACTCAGATTCAGCTCGGATTTGGGTGTCAAATCGACTTGAGAGATGAACCAGAAGTGGGTGGAAGGCCAACCAAAATCATAAATGCGTCGATCTGAGGTGTGCATGGCTTTTTTCATCCACAGTTGCATGTAGGGAACATATGCACTTTTCTGACGTTATTCGACTATCTCACGTGCGCACGCTGCCTTTGTATCCTTATCACAAGATGATTTTTTAACCATTTGTAATGTTTTGTTCCCTTTGGAAATGCATTTTGTGGGCCATGGATGAACTAATGGGTGTTTGAATATGTCAGATTCCTGTAACCATTTGCGGATGGAATTCCAGTGATAACAGATGCCCCCTGATGTGTGAGGTTAGAAGCATACATATAGCCGAAATACATCAATGTTTCTTCTACTGAGAGTACTTTTGTAAGGAAGAGTGTTGAGGGGAAGTTCAAGAGAGACCCATTGGAGGGAGAGGGGAACCTATAGGACCCAAAACTTTCGCAAGGTGTGGAAAAATAAACTATGTACAAACAAGGCAGGTATACCCCATGCTCATGTCATGTAACTCAAAAATGTGGTATATAGTATCTGAAGTTGTGTATTGGTGTAGATGACTGCATCACCCTCGGGGGAGTGTTGATAATAGAAAAGAATAATTCTAATGGTGAACAAACTTTGAAAACAGGTGAGGACACCTGTAAGAAGTATTGATGATACGCAGGCATTAATAGCCTAGCAATTTTCAGACATCTTCGACAAATATAAAAAACAACTACAATAGTCACAAAGTAAGACCCACCGCAACATGATAAGGTGTTGAAGTCAAATTTCATGGGGGTCAATGACAGCAGAGAGAAATGATTTTTCTCTCTATGCCGTCTGAGACACCTCATTATAAATGTAATGAGAGTCAAGATACTATTTCCCTTCTGGAAACTGTGCTGATGTCGACAGGAAGGGAGACGCGACACCAAGAAGAAAAGAGATTCATGAAATACACATGGTAAGATCAGGGAATGAGGAGAGACATGGATGAAGTCAAGATGGAGTGAGACTCAAGAATTCCCTTGGTTGGGGATATTTTTGAAGGATAAGTGGAAGCAATCGTGGAACTGAATCTAGCATCAGGGGGGCGACTAGACTAGTGTTAAATTGTGTTAGAGGCATGACAAAGTGGGCAAACGCAAAAATCAAGGGTAAATGGATTGTGGGATACTTAGTGTTTATGAATGATGTCAACAAGAGGAGAAGGTAATGAATGCCCCAACCAAGGGAGACATGGGTTTCTTCTACCGGAAAAGGAAGGTCGCCAAGGGTGATGACAAAAAGCTATGTAAAGGCTGGAAACAAAGGCTTTTTACAATTACCAAATAAATACAGAATCAGTTGGGGATGAGCATACAGATATAGAAATGGGTGCCCCAATGCAATATATCTTGTCCTGTGAGGGCGTAAGGTGCATGGAAAAATAGGTGGAGGGTGAGGGCCCCATATGTGGGTTTCTATAGTAGGTAAAATGAATGGAGGAAAATCTACAGATGGGCAAACTGATGGTGGATGAGATGGAGGGCTAATGATACTGCGGAGGTGCAGTCAAAAGGAAAATCATGAAGAGGTTATGTGGGAGTCCATTATGGGGAAGTTAGAAAAATGGGGAGAAGGAGAATGTGGCTAATTCTCTAGAATGCAAAGATTATGAGGACTCCCAGCCCTAGGGGGTGAAAGCAACATGAGTCTCAAAGTGTCAAGGGGGACTATAAATGGGAGAACTCATGTGGGGAAGAGTGATACCGGGTGACAGTACTAATGTAGTAGAGGTGTGAGTACTGCAGAGATGGATGAGGAGACCTTAGAAGAAAATATCAGAGGGTGTGACTGAGAGATGCAATTGATATTAAGAGGGAATGATTACATGTCAACAATGATTATATACCTGAAAGGGCTGTGCTGATTTGTGGTGACCAAATGCCTGCACACATGAAAACCAAATACCCGACGTGAACAATATCTAAATATAAAGAACATATAATGGTTATTTGATAATTTTGGACATAAGTATGCCTACCTGGGTGTGATGGGAGAAAAATTCTCTGCAGGAGACGAGGATGGATGGTGGCCCAAGGACTGTGACTGTGTAGGTGGCGGGATCCTGGTCCCATGGTTGAAGACGGATTAGAAACTGGATGCTCGAAGATCCTGGAATGGAGTATGGAAGTTTGGAAAAAAGGACTATATATAGTTGTAGGGCCCACATTTCCACCTCATTTGTACCTACTTCTAGAGTGATTG
Organism: Picea engelmannii; assembly: GCA_009831015.1. Classification (NCBI taxonomy): domain Eukaryota; kingdom Viridiplantae; phylum Streptophyta; class Pinopsida; order Pinales; family Pinaceae; genus Picea; species Picea engelmannii. The sequence continues at coordinate 34,774 of ML787061.1, forward strand.
GACGGGATATTTGAGGAGAGATTTGGAGATTCCAGGAGATCAAGCCAGACGATTCAATATCAACAAGTTTTAGGTTAGTGGTCATATCCTCCTTCATAGTAGCTAGGGGTTATTTTTTGGGTAGGGATTGTACGGATGGCCATACAAGGGGGTTTTCTGAGGGTGCCCCCCCCAGTGCACGGGAGATCGAGTCTTTCATGCGCACAAGTGCATGGTTGTAATTTGGAGAGCCATGCATAAAGGCACCCAAATGGGGAAAATAGGTGCATATGGGATGCGTACCTATAAAAAGCACAACAACACATCTATGTGTGGCTATGTTCCTGATAGTTGTGCATATGTGTGCAACTATGGGGCGGACAGGCGCGCTAGGGTACACGTTTGTTGATGTGACAGGGGTGCATGGGCATGCTCCTGTATTTCCAACAGTCATGCATGAGTGTGCAACTGTGGGGTGAGTAGGCATGCATATGTGTGCGCCTGTGAGGAAAAAAAAGTTGTTCCTTTGAGGAAAAGATGAAGGGTGTAAAAACTAATCTTTTTTGGAGATTTTGTGTTTTTATGAGTTGTGATGGCTGATCAAATCTTATATGTGTGGATGTAGGTGACCAATCGACAATGTCGACTCATTGGAGGGAGAGAGACTGGGCATGCTTGAGAGAGTCAGTGAGATATGAGGAGCCAATTGTACATGGTGTGTTGGGATCTTGTGGGATGATGAAGTTTTTTGAATGCTCACTTGTGAGGGCATAAGAGTATCTTTTGTAGTTCATGATTTCAATGTGGATTCTATAGCTACAATGTTTCATTGTTCTTGGTGAGCACCTAACATTCTCTGCTATAGAGGATCTATAATTTTTGACTAGGCTCCCTTTTCGGGGGACCCTACTACTTGCCAAGACTATAGTACCTGGGGATGGGTAGTTGGCTATCCTAGCCTAGACCTATTGTTCAAGAGAGGACTACATGTCCAACTCTGTGGTGAGGATTGGGGTTATGGATGACCTATTGCATCGATGTGTTGCAGCGATGATTGTGAGAGTGTATGGATCTCTCGCAACTCAGTGGATCAGTGGGGGTTAGCTGAGGATTATGCAAAGGGCACTGGGGGGTGAGCATTTTTCTTGGGGCTTGATGATGCATGCCAAGATGGTGGGGCATCTTGATAGGTGTCGATCTACTAACTTAGGGGATTTTTCCTTTGGGTCCATCTTGGTGTCATGGTTTTTGGAGAGGGTGCCCATGTTGCACTTGAGAGTTTTATTTGATGCCTCGGGTATGCGATAGCCGTGACTAAGGTGGTGGGAAACAATTTTGGTTTTCCATGGAGGGGGGGAGGCTGGTCATTACTTTACGGCCAAGGCTGCAGGGGTGTGGCATTAGATGTTTGTTAAGTTCCTAACCCGCACATAGGTAGATCAATGTATTCAGATGTAATAAAGGTCAATATTAATAAGGCCTTTCAATAAAATAGAATAAGGTGGATGTAAGAATACCTAATAGAAGCTTCCGCTTCTAGAAGGATCTTCCTCTAGATGCTTCTCTTAATAGACATATTTAGTATAAATAAGGGTCGAGGGTATGAGAACCCTAGCTTGGATATTATTGTAACATAGCGCTGCTCGACTGAAGGTTGCCCCCTCGAAGAGGCCTGTGAACATTGATTTCTGAATCAAAGTTCTTTTTCTATTGCTATTTCGTATATCATTTATGTGTATTGTGAAGATTACGCTGGATATTTTACTGTTATTCTGCCATTTCTAGCATTATATTTCTTTTCTGCATATTTTATATATCTGGTATCTTGCAAGTGGTATCAGAGCACTTTCCTTGTCAGAAATTGTGGGTATCTTTTTTTCAGGGTAGAGACGTATTCCGGCGTCTTTAAGCCACAGAGATCTGTTGTTACGCGCATAAACCCGCGGTTGAGGGATTCATACACGCAATAAATACAAGTGGTTATTAAGTGCACATCTATTGGCCACCCTTGTAACCCCTGTTGGTACCCCTTCAAGTGGTAGCGCATCAGATAGAACCTATGTACGGATTGGCCTAGATTTCCTGAAGCCCTCTTTAGATAAACCTATCGACCACTGGACTGCTATAGTGTCATCGAGAACAACACTCGGGAAGATACTCTCTAGTACCTGGGTAGTCGGGTAGTACGGCTAAGGGTACGGTCTATCCTCCTTAGTTAGTGCCCTGAGATATTGGGTTGAGTACTACTATTGGACCCCACACGTATATCAGAGAGCTATAGCACAGGGCAAACCCTTGTCTATAGAACCCTTGAATACCTAACCCTTGGGGGAACATAAATAGAAACATAAACAAATTAAACCGGTGAGATCTATTGATGTGCATCTGTGTTTGGCTTGCTAAGTAAATACTCTCTAGTTCAGAATTTGGGGATTTCAGCACTGCAACATTCTTCAGACCAAAGTATAACCCCATAGCTGTAAAAATAAAATAAAAATAAAAAAAAGTCTGGAAATTTTTTCACCATTATTTGAGACCTATTCCATTAGACTCATCTCTTCTCCCTTATCACATTCATCCATATCATTTTTCTTCAAAAATTTCTGACCCTGCTTGCTTCCTTTTCAGTTCACCCATCCTCATGGCCCATACCCATCGCCAAGAACTAGAGTCTTGCTTCAATACCTTGCAATCTAGTTTCCTCAAGACCCAACAAGAAGTGCAACAACTCAGTGCTACTATTGCCTCCCGTGATGCCTCCATAAATGCCTCCGTAAATGTAGTCGTGCAGTCTGCAATGGCAGAAGTCAAACACGAATTGACCACCCAAATTGAATCTGTCTTTGCATCACTCTGCACCAAACTCAAGATCCCTACCGATGAATCTTTTCCTGATGCACATAAAAATACTGAAGGTGAAACTTCTTCCCATTCCTTTCAACCCCATCACTTCCAAAGGGACATACGCCTTCCACGGGTGGATGTAGCCAAATTCGATGGCTCAGACCCCACTGGTTGGGTCACTCAAATGGAACATTATTTCTCTCTCTACAACATTACAGATAACTTGGCCAAACTCTGGTATGGTGTTCTCCATCTAGATCAAGAATGCTGGCAATGGTGGCAATGGAGAAAAACTTCCCGTCAAGGGTATATTGCTTGGACCCAATTTGTTGCTGAGATTTATGAACGCTTTGACACTGACACCAACCATTTGGGCCGTTTGAAAAAATTGAAGCAATCAGGTATAGTAGAAGACTTCATAGCTGCATTTGAGCATCTGGATTTTTGAACAAAGGGCATGACTGATGCTTTCTTTCGAGAGTGTTTTATCAGTGGCCTCAAGGAGGAGATTCGGGCCCATGTCCTCATGGCTCAACCTACGACTTGGGTGGAGGCTACCAAAAAAGATAAAGAAGCACAACAAATTGTTTCCTCTCAAAACCGTAAGCCTTCCTTTATCCCTCACCCTAAACCAGTAAACCCCACTACTCCCTCCACCCCATTAAAAATCCAAAAATTAACCAAGGATGAAATGGATGAACGCCAACTCAAAGGCCTCTATTATAATTGTGATGACAAATATTTCCCAGGCCACAAATGTAAGGAACAAAATCTTTTTATGGCCATCTCTAAGGATATTCAGGAAGAAGATGTTGACACTCCCCCTGTGCCCGACTCACCAGAAATCTCTGACATAAACCCTCCCTCCGACCCTCCCGAAGTGGAACCGATCATTTCCCTCAATGCTCTCACCAGCTTCTCTGCCCCCCAAACCCTCAAGTTAATTGGTTACATCAAGCACCGAAAGGTCATCATTCTGGTCGATAATGGCAGCACCCAAAATTTTATTCATCGCCGCATTGCCCAAGAAACCCATTGCTACATCCATGATGTCAACAATTTCCAAATCATGATTGCCAATGGTGGTTCTATGAAATGTGGCGGGTGCTATGAAAATGTGCGTCTCCAAATTGGTGACTACCACCTAAAATCCCATATGTTTGCTATTGACATGGGCGGTTGTGACATTGTGTTGGGTGCAGACTAGCTAAGGACTTTGGGTCCCATTCTCATGGATTTTCAGAACTTAACCATGCAATTCGACCAAGGAGGCCACCAATATAAATTTCAAGGCATCACTATTGGTTCACCTAAGGTCATCACCTCTCATCGAATGAAAAAACTGCTCAAAAAAGGTCATTATGGTGTCATTGCCCAACTCCATGCCATACAAGCCATAGAGACCCCACCAGTGCCCCAAGACCTACAAGCCCTCCTTTCTAAACATCAAACAGTATTTTCCACTCCCCAAGGACTCCCTCCTTCCCGCGGTGTCCATGATCATTCCATTCCCCTTGTCCCAGGCAGCCTTCCCCCCAATATACGTCCATATCTCCACCCCTTTGCACAAAAAAATGAAATTGAAAAAATGGTCCAGGAACTCCTTATTGATGGAGTCATCCATCCTAGTACGAGCCCTTACTCCTCTCCGGTCGTCATGGTACTGAATAAAGAAGTTTCTTGGAGAATGTGTCCTGACTTCCATTCTCTCAACAAGCTAACCATCAAAGAAAAATTTCCCATTCCTGTCATTGTTGACCTCTTGGATGAATTGAGTGGCGCCCAATTCTTTACCAAACTTGATCTTTGCTCAGGCTATCACCAGATACGTATGAAAGAGGTCGACATTCCCAAGACAGCTTTTCGCACTCATGAGGGCCACTATGAGCTTTTGGTCATGCCCTTTGGTTTGTGTAACGCCCCCTCCACCTTCCAAAGCCTCATCAACCATGTCTTCCACCCTTTTCTCCATCATTTTGTCTTAGTTTTCTTTGATGACATCCTCATCTATCGCAAAACCTGGACATACCATCTTACTCATGTGGATCAAGTTCTCCGCCTACTCTCTCAGCACCAGCTTTTCCTGAAACAGTCCAAATGTGCTTTTGGTGCCTCAGAAGTAGAATACTTGGGTCATCTAGTGGGAAAGGATGGCGTCAGGGTGGACCTGAAAAAGATTGAAGCTATGCAAGACTAGTCGCACCCAAAGACTCTCAAAATCTTGTGTGGATTTTTGGGCCTCATAGGATATTATTGCAAGTTTGTTAAGAACTATGTAAAGATTGCAACACCTCTCATGGCTCTCCTAAAAAAGAACTCTTTCACTTGGACTCCAGCAGCTGCTCAAGATTTTCTAACCTTGAAGATGACCATTTGCACCACTCCAGTTCTGGCCCTTCCCGACTTCACAAAGACCTTTGTGTTGGAATGCGATGCCTTAGGGAAAGGAATCACCACTGTCCTTATGCAAGAGGGTCGACCTTTGGCCTTCACTAGCAAGCAACTAACTGAAAAGAATTTGGGCAAACCCATTTATGAAAAATAAATGTTGGCAATTCTGCATGCCGTTGAGTTATGGCGTCCGTATCTCTTGGGGCAACGCTTCCAAATTAAGATAGACCATCAAAGCCTCAAGTACTTTCTAGAACAACGCATTTCCTCCCTGGAACAACAAAAATGGGTGACTAAGCTCTTTGGATATGATTATGAGATCATTTACAAGAAGGGAAAAGACAATGTCGTGGAGGATGCACTGTCCCAGAAATATGAAGATGAAGGATCCCTTTTTTCTCTTTCCTTCATTGTACCCGATTGGCTCCAAGCTGTGCGCCAGGAATAGCTTCAAGATCCCAAAAGTTCGCATCTAATCCAGCAACTGCAGAAGAAGGCTCTGGCTCCCCTCGGGTACTCCTGGCTCCAGGATGAGCTTCGATACAAAGGTCACTTGTATTTAAGTAAACAATCCAAGCTCAAATCCACGGTGCTTTCTAAGATTCATGCTACAACCACAACGGGGCAATCAGGGTTCACCAAAACATATGACCGAGTCAAACGTTCATTTTTCTGGGAGGGTATGAAATAGGACATCTATAAGTTTGTCGCTGAATGTGAGGTGTGTCAATGCAACAAGGGAGAAACAGTCAAATCCCTAGGCACCCTCCAACCGCTTCCGATTCCCCCTACTATTTGGAAGGATGTCTCTATGGACTTTATTACAGGCTTACCCAAATTGGGGAATAAATCCATCATAATGGTGGTGGTGGATTGCCTTTCCAAGTATGCTCATTTTTGCACTCTTCCCCGCCCATTTACTGCATCCACGGTGGCTCAAATCTTCATGGACCAGGTCTTCAAGCTTCATGGCATGTCACACTCTATTGTTTTCGATAGAGACCCAACTTTCATAAGAAATTTTTGGCAAGAGTTGTTTAAGCTACAAGGCACACAATTGCATCTCAGCTCAACTTATCATCCCCAAACGGATGGTCAAACAGAAGTTGTCAACAAGTGTTTGGAAACATATCTGAGGTGCTTTGCCCATGAAAAACAACACCAGTGGGCTCAATGGTTACCCCTCGCGGAATGGTGGTACAACACTACATACCATACAACCACTTGCATGACTCCTTTTGAAGCATTATATGGACAGAAGCCACCTTCAGTTCTCTCATACTTACCAGGTACCTCGAAGGTCCAGGCGGTTGACCAAACACTTACAGTCTAAGAGGATATCCTTTGTACCCTTAAATAGAACTTGGTCATGGCACAAAATAGAATGAAGCAGCAAGCAGATCAAGGTCGCTCTGAACGTCAATTTGCAGAAGGGGATCAGGTGTTTCTGAGACTGCAACCATATAAGCAAACTTCCCTCAAGGCCGAGCATTGTCAGAAGCTATCACCCAAATTCTATGGCCCTTACATAGTTCTCAAGCATGTGGGACAAGTTGCATATCAGTTAGCTCTGCCCAGTCAGTCGAAGCTACATCTTGTTTTTCATGTTTCATGCTTGAAGAAGGTGATTGGAAACAGGTGCCAAATTCAAACCAATCATCCAGAGTTAGCTGAAGAAGGATCCATTTGGCTACAGCCAGAAGCAGTTTTGGACCAACGTGAGCATCGCCTACATCAGAGAACCATCAAGGAAGTGCTAGTACAGTGGAAATATATGACTCCAGCAAATGCCACTTGGGAACCAGCTACCATTCTACAACAGTTTCCACATCTCAAGCCTTGAGGACAAGGTTGTTTTTAAGGGGGCGGACATGTTAAGGTCCTAACCCGCACATAGGTAGATCAATGTATTCGGATGTAATAAAGGTCA
>ML787061.1:41967-89698 GCA_009831015.1 Picea engelmannii
AAGGCGGATGTAAGAAGACCTAATAGAAGCTTCCTCTTCTAGAAGGATCTTCCTCTAGATGCTTCTCTTAATAGACATATTTAGTATAAATAAGGGTCGAGGGTATGAGAACCCTATCTTGGATATTATTGTAACAGAGCTTTGCTCGACTGGAGGTTGCCCCTTCAAAGAGGCCTGTGAACATTTCTTTCTGAATCAAAGTGCTTTTTCTATTGCTATTTCGTATCTCATTTCTGTGTATTGTGAAGATTATGCTAGATATTTTACTGTTATTCTTCCATTTCTAGCATTATATTTCTGTTCTGCATATTTTATATATCTGGTATCTTGCAACTCCATAGATCATACTCTAGTTTCCATACAATGGGGTGGACTTATGGGATGATCCAGATATGGTGCTACCCCTAGGAGAGGTGTTCGACTAGAGAGGTAAGTGGATTGATATGGTTGTTTGATTTGTAGATAGTATAGCATGTGTTATTTGTATAGATGGATTCTAACGCTATCATTTTTTTGTTGTGTGTGCAGATTTTGGACATTGCAGATGTGAGGTTGAGATGGTCAGAGAGCCAGCGCAACAGGGACCAGTTAGACCACCGTGGGGAGAGGAACTGGTCAGGGAGAGACAGCGTCAAGATGAGGGTGGTGCGAGGTCAGCTGGTGATGAGAGAGAAAGTAGGAGGCATCATTTTGATGAACCTGGTGTAGGGCCTTCTCATGTTCCTTCGGTGGGGGTTGGGAGAGATTTTGAGGATATTCACTGTCGCTTGGAGGTGGTACTACAGGGAGTGCTTGAGGGCATGTGGTCATGTATTCAGGACAAGGGAGTCCTAGATCAGTGTGTGGACTTTCCGGTGGACTGGCAGACCATGGTCCACAGAGTAGATGTAGTGGGTGCGGCGATGACTAGTTGAATGCCTCCAGGACCTAAGGGCCCCCTAGTGGGTGGGGCACCTCCTCCCCAGAGAGGACTAGGTGGTGGAACTTTAAAGGTGCCATGAGTACCCCTATATGGTTATTTTTGTATAGGCTTGTAAGCCCATTTTATATATGGTGTTGGGACACTGATTTTGTATTTATAGGGGTGAGGTGGTTCACCTACCTATGGATGTTGTATATGTACTAATTTTTGTAAACATTGATGGCACATTTAACTGATATATATATATATATATATATATATATGGATATACATTTTGGGATCTTTTTTATGTTCACATGTGTTGATGTTTTTTGTTTATGATGTCTAATTTATATGTTGTGACATACTTGTGATGAGTTATGTATGTTTAATGGTAACTTGATGGGATGAATGCCAATATAATACTAGGTTAGCCATATTATCTTCTATTTGATTAAATTGTCTTGGAATATGTGTGAATGTGATTGAATCAAATGTCGAGATAATGGTCTAAATTGTAGGTATTTACGAAAGAGGCATGGATCGCATACACGGTACACATTGTTGAGCTAGAGGATGACAAGTTGGGAATCTAGTAAGACGCTTAGGTAACGAATGTGGCAGCTATTGGCCTCGGAAAGGAGGCCAATGATGGCTGTGTATGTGGCTTGTTTGTTGGTAGTTGAGCCCAGGTATATGCCGCTAGAGTGCAGCAAGTCATGCGAGGGGGTATAGAGGGACCAAGTAGTCGAAGTGTGATTATGTGTCCAACGACTAGCTCCATCGACGTAACCGATGTGGAAGCTCGATGGAGGAGGCATATGCTAATAACAAAAATGATAGATTAGATGTAAGATATGGAGGAAAAAGAAGACTAAAAACTCTACAAAAAGAAAAATCCTAGTGTAGCATGGCTATGCTCAGGCATTAAAATTTCTTTAAGTACAACCCGTTGATGGGTTCCTTGAGGGGGTGGCCTTCAGGAGAGCCCAAGATGTATGCACCTTTATTGAGGCAATGTTGGATGATGTAAGAACCATGCCATAATGAATATAACTTTCCATGGCCAAAGGTATCATGGGCGATATCGTAAGCAAGGACAATGTCACCTTCGTTGAACGATCGAAGGTTGACATGGTGGTCAAAGGTGTCCTTCGACCATTTTTTGGCTTCCTCATTGTTCTATAATGAAGACCGGTGGTCTTCATCTAGTGAATCTAATTTCAGAAAATGTTGCTCCATCGGAGCAGTGTCGGTTAATAGCCCAATAGCGGTGTGTAATGTGGGTATTTCTGATTCGATGGGGAGAGTGGTCTTGACCCCATGGACAACATGAAATGGTGTGAAACCAGTGGTAGTTTTAACTATCGTGCGATAAGCCCATAGTGCAGAAAACAACATATCGTGCCAATTGGTCTTGTGTTTGTTAACCGTGCACTGCAACATGGTTTTGAGGACCTTGTTGACCACCTCTACCTATCTATTGGACTACGGGTAGTATGGGGAGGAAAATTTATGGGAGAAGCCTAACCTGGAGGAAAGTTAGACGAAAATTTCATTCTCGAAGTGTTTTCCATGATCGAAGACTAACTTGAGTGGGAATCCAAAGCGGGAGATGACGTGGTTAAAGAAAAAATGCATTGTATTGTCAACGTTGTTGTTGAAGGTAGGGATGGCTTCAACACATTTGATGAAGTAATTGAATGCAACAACGATGTATTTGTGTCCATTGTTGTATGGAGGGTTGGAAGTCATGAAGTTTGTGCCCCATTTTCAAAATGGGCTGGCATTAATGACTAGGTGGAGAAGAGAGGGTGGTGCCCTTGCTTTGTTGGCATATAGCTGACATTTGTCACAGTTCTTCATAGCGTGGATGCAATCATAAAACAATGTGGGCCAAAAGTAGCCTGCTTGAATGATTTTCTGGGCGATGGACATCCTGGAGAGGTGACCACTGCATGCACCATTGTGGCAATCATTCAAGACTCTATCGGCTTTGTCAATGGTCAAACAGTGATGAAGTATGGTGTCAACCCGTCAACGATATAAGATATCACTGATAAGGAGGTAGTGGGGGGCCTGGTGTCAAATATGTTAATGATTGTCTCGAGAAAAGTGATTTCCAAACTTTAGTGTTTGGAGGTAGATGAGGAGATCGTCATACCAAGGATCATCCGAGGGGATGTAAAAGAGATGTTTGTCAAGAAATTCTATATTGACAGGGGAACTAATAGTATTGGAAGGAAATGTCATAATGAGTTCGGCAAGGATGAGGGATTTCTTGCTCTTGGGTGTTGAAAATTCAAGGTTGTACTCCTGAAGGATGATGATCCATCGGGAAAATTTTCCATTAATTTGTCAGCGACTGAGCAAGTATTGCATTGGGTTGGAATCTACTACGACCTTGGTAGTCCGGAGTAGGATGTAATGGCACAGTTTCTGGACTGCAAGGGCGAGTTTATCTTCGTTATTGTATTTCAAGGGTGGCCCTGAAAGGTTTTTACTAATATAGTAAATGACATGTTCTCGATCGTCATCCCCTAATTGGACAAGAAATCCTGCTATGAAGACGGATGAGGCCGATAAGTAGAGGATATAGTCACGGTCATAGTCTGGTGGACTAATCAATGGGGCATTGGAGAGGGCCTATTTGAGATCATAAAAAGAGGTTTGGGCATGTTCATCCCATTGGAATGGGATATCATGACGTAAGAGGTAAAGGAAACCATGTTCCCAAGTGGTGTAATCGGGGACAAAGCAGCGTAAAAAGTTAGCTTTTCCTTGTAGGCTCTACAGTTGGCATAAATTCCATGGTGGGGATATTTCCATGATGGCTTGGAACTTGAGGGGGTCTACTGTGATGCCATGTTGGGAGACAATGAACCCAAGGAGGTGTCCAGCGATGACACATAATATGCACTTGAGGGGATTCAAGCGGATATTGTATTGATGACACTTGTGAAAGACAATGCGTAATTATTCAAGGTGTTGAGTACGTTTATTGGATCGAGCAGTGAGATCGTCTAAGTAGGCGAGAATGATTGGAGCCAGATCATGAAAAATGTATGTCATGGAGCATTGAAAAGTGGCTCCAGTGTTCTTGAGGCCAAAAGGCATGACACGATATGTAAAGGTACACCAAGGGGTAGTGAATGTGGTTTTGTACTGATCGAGTGGGTCGATCTAAATTTGGTTGTAGCTAGAGAAACCATCCATGAAGGATAAAGCCTCATGGTCAGCACAATCATCGATAATTTGGTCGATGAAGGGCGTTGGAAAATTTTCTTTGGGACAAGCGTGATTGAGATCATGAAAGTTCATACAGAGACAGATAGTGCCCTGCTTTTTTTTAATGGGGACAGGGTTGGAGACCCATGACGTATATGTGATGGGGTATATGAACCCTGCAGCGCGTAATTTGTCAATCTCGACTTTGATGGCCGCTGCTTTGGATGGGTGTAATGAACATTGATTTTGTCGTACAGGGGTAATATTAGGCCATGTGTCTATACAATGTTCGGCAATAGAGGGATCAAGGTTGTGTATGTTTGTCTATGACCAAGAAAAAATGTCTCGGTATTCTTGGAAGAGAGCTTTGTAAGTGATGAGTTCTTCAGGAGAGCACGCGGCGCCTATGGTGATTTCCTCTATGATTCCAGGTTTGATGGAAATATTAATTTTGACGGTGGGGGAAATGTTGGCCATATTGCCTTCTTCAAAAGAGTCGAGGGCAGGAATAGGGATATTGAACCAATCTATATGCCCTGAGGGGAGAAAATATTTGGTTTCAATTGCATATAAGGGTCCTTGTTCGGGAGGTGCAAAGGCTTCTTTTGAAAGAAAAGGTGCTCTGTGATGGAGCAGATCCCATGGGAAATCGGGGGAATTTAATTCCTTGAGGATGTCTTCGTCACAGTGGAACTGTCGAGAATATAGTGGATCCAGGGAAATAACATTGGTGACTATCACCATGTTGTTATCTTCTGGTGAAGAGGTAGGGGGACTGACTCAAGGGGGTTGCATGGGTTCACTTGACATAAACCAAATATCGAGATACTGTGGGTTAAGAATGGTAGTCAAGCGTAAAATTTCCGTGGGGAAATGAATTGGAGAATTGGGGGGATTTGGGGGAAAACCCTCAAATAAACTATATAGGAAACATGGGGGAGTCGGGAGTGTCTCAGGTTTAGGAGAGAATATATGAACAACATCAGGTGATGGAGTAGTGGTAATTACCAGTTCTTCTGGCAATGTAGGGGGTGTAGGATTTTGAATAAGGGCCATTTGGTAACGCCTGTATTCAATAACCATGGGACACTGGTAGGTTAAATGATCTAGTGATTCACAGAGAGATCAAAGACATCTCATCTAGTCATTGATTGAGGTCATGACATAGTGGATGTCAGTGACATGAGTGTGAGATGATGTGGATGGGAGGGGTTCTTTCTGAAAACTCTAGCGTACGGCTGCTAGAGTCTACCAAAAGTGGGGTAGCTTGGGGAAATGGTGGGTGTAATGGCCATACTCCGAACTAATGGTGTATGTGAATTTGGTTCGCAGACATTTTCCTCCTGTAGAGGATGTAATGTTAGAATTGGAGGAAAGGACGAGTGGTGTTGTCGATTGAGGTGGTTGAATTAAATTGCGCAACTCGGGGAGAGATGGGCACTTATTGGTGGGGTGTCCATCTTTCTCGCATAGTGCACACAAAGGCTAAATGCATGGTGGAAGTGGAGTGGTGGGCTCTTTATTCTTTCATTTTCCCCCATCTATAGTGATGGTTCTAGTGAGTGGGGGTGTGGGTGGTGTGGTGGGAGTAAGTATGGGAATCTTCATCAGGATTCCTTCTGTTTGGAGAGGGAGGGATGGTTGATGGAGATACCATACTAGAATTTCCATCACCATATTGGGAAGGGTAAGCGTTGCGGCTACCTGAAAGGCTTGTGCACCCGATGATGGGTAGAAGAAGGGGATTTGAGTAATGGCTTGGGGGAATGTATCCCAAACCAGAATGTGGCTTTGGGGGAGGGTGTAATCAGGACCAGGGGGAGCTAGAGGGTTCTTAAGGGATTCATGAGGAAGGAATTATGCCACTAGTGGGACGCCATATAGTAAGGAATATTTTGTGGGAGGAAGGGTATCTACAGTTCCAGTTCCATTGGATGAGATGACACATACTTGTGTTGAGGGATGGATGAGCGGTGGTGCTCCATGGTATGTCCCTAGCAAGGATGGATCTTTGAAAATTCTGGGGGCCATCTCAATGAGTGGGTAGACATTGGGATTAGTGTGGACAAAAGGTAGGATGTTATCGATGTTGGAGGAAGGGTTGGGCTCATAATGTGATGCTTGGTCAATGGTGATGATCTTCCCCTTGTGGGGGAACATCATTGTGCGAAAAACAGAAGAGGCCATAGCCTTCATCACATACATGTAGCTACGCCCAAAAAAAATGTTGTAATCGAGGGGAGCTTCGATAACTTCAATGTCAATGAGGATAGTCTTTCCCCCGCGTTCAACAGGGACATTTTGAAAAATCCCTTCTAGAGAGGATGGTCATCTATCATAATCTCTCAGGGTAATGGTGGAGGGTATGAGATCGGGGGAGCAAGTTTCTGCCATACAGTTTTTGACATGATACACGTGGATGCACCTTCATCAATGATCCAACAATGGACTGTGATGTTCTGGATTTTAACCGGCATTTGGAAAGCTACCAGAGTGGGGAGCTGGGGTTTCCCACTATCAAGGTCAAAGGTGATGAGTCGAGTGTCAGCAGGGTTGACTTCCCCCAGGGAATAAAGTAATGATTTCCGTTGAGTAGGACAGGTTTGAAGGACTTCTAAAACTAACATGGCAGCAGGATATTGTGCCAAGTCATCCACTAGACTGTAATTGTGTGCCACCCTTGCCTGAGGGTTTTTGACATTCCGTTGTAATGGGATGTGAGGAATACGAAGGGGTGGTTCATTGTTAGGGCGAGGAATCATCAAAGGTGGCCCAGTTGTGGTTGGATTTGTTTCTGAGGTAGTGGGAGAAAATTCAGGGGGTGTGTTGTATTGACGACTGTGCATTTGTAGAAGAACTTATTCCTCACTAGTGAGGAGGATAGTGTGATCTGCAAAAGTACCCAGGTTGGGATATTGTCCTAACTATGGTGGGGTAGGATGCATATCATGTTGGGTATTCATCACCCCTTGGTGTGGGATGGGGTTTTGCAACATGGATGGAGGGGGTTTCTACACATATTGTTGTGGGGCCTACTGAGGGGCAGGTGATGCTGTGGGACGTGGTCTGTTTCCGACTCTTTCATCCATTTAAAGTCAACGATTTGAGGGAAATGGTGAGTATAATGGACATACTCTTCGTAGAGGGCACAAGGGAAGTTATTATGAATATTGTTGTTATTATTCCCTTGGATTTTGTTATTGTTTCCCCCTTCGGGATTCTAGTTTCCCTCGGTTGGTTGGTTCTATTGGGGGTGATTCCATCCTGGTCCCGAATTGTTGTTATTTCAATTTTTTCCTTTCGTTTTGGCATTATTCGACTGATGGGTCATATTTTCCGTATTCATTTTTTCAAAATTTTGATATTACTAAATGGGAGAGGGATGAACAAAATTAACCCAAGCATGTGGGTGTGCTGGTGGTGGAGCCATGGGTTGTGGAGGGCTAGGAAATGGAATTACAGATTATTTTGGGGTAATGATCCGTAAGTTACATAGGAAGGAGTGGCACTTTCACGAGTTCTTAGGGTGTAAACAGATGTAGAGGGAGTACCAAAACTTGGTTGAGCTGGTGGGCATACTGGGGGTACCGGGTGGGGTCCACTTATGGGTGGAGGGAGGGTAACAGAATATGGTTGTTGATAAGGAGGAGGATAATAAGGGGTTCCTCGATATACCGACAGATATTGAGGTGTTCCATACATAGATGTTTGTTGGAGGTGTAGATTGTGGTGTGTAGTGGTGCCAATCAATCCATCC
This sequence comes from Picea engelmannii, assembly GCA_009831015.1. Lineage (NCBI taxonomy): Eukaryota > Viridiplantae > Streptophyta > Pinopsida > Pinales > Pinaceae > Picea > Picea engelmannii. Next base: position 49,854 of record ML787061.1, read on the forward strand.
GCGAAGTGAGACATCCCCAGTTTGTCCTAGATGAATGCCACGGGTCTTGGGGAATCAGGTAGTACCATATATAAGTATCCTGACTGTGAATAAATGAGTTCGAACTGTTGAGCCTTTCTAATGGCTTCTTCTTCAGACTGGGGGAAGGTGGTAGCCACATCCTTGGCAAGGAGGGAAACAAGTGATTTGAGAAACCAATTGAGGCATTGTTTCTTGGTGGCTTCTACTTTGCATAGACTATGTCACTGATGCCATTCATGAATGTGGTTACCGATGTGTGTAGCAGAGGTTTATTTAAACTCTGAGAGAAGTTCGAGACCATTTTCATGATGGATTGGTAGTTGAAAGAAGGTAAAAAATGGTTTGGCCAAAGATTCAAAGGTCACATGGGACCCATATTTTTCTTCTACATACCACTTGGCTGATGGGCCAGTGAGTATGCATTGAAATAATCTCAAACGGATAGAGTCGTCAATGATGCTATTTGAAGAGCACCATAAGTGGAAGGTCATGATATGGTTGGCTAGGTCATCTCTCACTTTTCCTTCAAACTTGGGAATGCCTAAAGGTATTTTGGTAGGCATTGTAGGCCATGTAGGGTCATGCAATATAGGATCATTGGTGAGCTTAGTCAGATATGATATGTCTAGGGAAGCCAAGTATGGCATCTGGAGTGATGGGGGAGATTAATTCCCATGATGGAAGGAATGGTTTGCATGCCTGGCCCCTGAGGAGGGTTAGTTCCAGCCATGGTGTGAGTGGTTTGGGTACCTGACCCTTGAGGGGGGTTTAGTGGGGTTGTACTTTGCTCTTGGGAAGAATTTTTTCCCCCGCTTCTATGTAAAGGAGAACGACTGGATGGTTGAACTTGGGAAGTGGAACCAAGCAAAGTGGATCCCAAGACAGTATCATGCATAGGTGTGTGAGAAGGTGGAGCCAATGAGTTGGAAAAACTAGGAACTCCCCCTAGAAGCGTCTGGAATGACGGGGATGTTGTGGGTCCCCTATGATGCCCAACTAGCAAAGTGGATGTGTGCAAAAATGATGATGAGAGCAATAAATGAACAAGAGTATTTTCTATAATTTTTTGAACCTGTCACGATATATCTCACAGTCATATGTAATCACAAGAGCATCATACATAAATCAGTAAAGAGGCATACATGTGGATAGGTGGATTTGGTTTGCATCGGAGAACAAAGAAAACAAATTCTCGTGTCTTAAAAGACATAACGTCCTTCCTCTCAAATAACATTGGACCTTCCAAAAGCACTCAACAATGGAGTTTGAAGCCACCAGAAGAGGAACTAGTGAAGGATGAAACAATTAGTTATAGTGAGGGGTAGAGGGTGCATATCCCAAAAAACATGGTGATATTTCCCAATAGCCACACAAAATCTGATCAAGGTGCAATTGCAGCCCACAATTTCCACCTAGGTAGACGTCCTAAAATTTGGTCACTAGGTACCTCGGTCAAAGTGCAGCATTTAGATTTTCGGCCTAAGAAATGGGTCATGGGCTAGATTCCGTCCAAGAGGTGGGTGCCTCAAGGGGAGATGCAGAAAACAACCAGACATTATCCTTCAACCCTTCATGGGTATCTCCCTGCCTTATGGTGTAGGAACACTTGACTTGGAGGATTTAAAGTTCCCTATTTGATAACTTCTACTATTTGAAGATGTGAGAACCAGATGATGGGGAGTTATTTGGATGCCTATCCCTGAGATCCTACCTAGACTAAAAAAATTATTTTGGAACCTCCTGTGGAGGAAAACTTAGTGAGTTTTTAGAAAAAAAATTAGATGTGGTTGTTTGAGAGATTGGGGGTGTGAACCAATCTCGTTGAAATTAAGTGGGAGTGGATAGTTTCGTCAAGAAAAGGGTGGGGTGTTTTAGAATCCCTTTGGAAGAAACTTACTTCAACCTCCACATTTTGAGATGGAAACTATGTGAGTGAGTAGTGACTTTGTGTGTGAACAAGTGAAAGTGTGCCAATTTTTTTATAATTTAGGTGTCACCTTGCTGCATGTGGACTTCATGTGGTCCTTAAAAGTCTTGATTACCTAATTTACTAAATTTCTTTGGTACAACCTTGCGGAATTTTAAAGTCCCTAGAGAACTAGCATGTGGACATATGGGTCCTTACCAATCCTTTAACTCCCTAGTGTGATTTAATCTAAGAAAGCTTCAAAACTATCCTATATTGTGGACATTTGGGCATGTATGGGCCCGTTACAAAACCTTTAAACTTCCCTAGTGATTTGATCTAAGAAATTAAATTCAAAACTATCCTACCTTTGTATCATGTGGGCATGTATGGGCCCTTACAAATTTAATATGTGTTTGAAAAAAGAAACTAAGAGGAGTCCCGAGGGGGCTGTTGTCCTCTACTAAAGATTTTGTCTTTAAGGGAGATGAAATTTTCCCTCAATCATTTTTTTGATTCTCAAGATCGCTTTGTAGTGCGAGAGAAGAGCATACTCAAAGATTGACGTTCAATTTCTGGTCCCAATGCAAGTAGGTATATTTTTTATATAGAATGATTCTAACTTATCTTTAATTAAAGCAATCCATCCATGTGGCAAAAATGAAAGAAAAAAGAGGATAAATATGGATTTTAACCTCCTAAGTGCCTATGTTTTGACTAACCCTTCATGTGGAGAGGGAATCTAAGTGTGGTGCATATTACAATCTGCATAGAATCAAACTTAAGAAGGCTATGGGCCTCCAACATATCACAAAAACCCTTACAATGTATGATTTTCTGGACAGATGTGCGGGTCACAGAGTAGACAGAGGCGTGTTGGGCACCAATGTGCAAATAAAAAATGACCTTTTGGTGTAGTGCATAGAATGTGCTAAGAAACGCAGTGGGTTTCGATCACGTGCTTGAAAGACATGACTGTGGGTTAACAAACCCACGCACTTTCTGTTACATGGCCGTGAAATAAATTTCAAATGAAATTCTCTCCACTCAGCTCTGAATTTGTCTTTTTGCAGGTAGGCATGGGCCGATTATGGTTCCTACAAGTTAAATAAACCAAAAAGAAGTTCTCAAACAACCCAAATGGGGGGGGAATTGATACCTATTCCTAGTGGAGTCTCCAATCAATTGCGTCCCTTTCGTCACCTAAATGAGAAAAATAAGGACGCTTACAAGTCCAATTGGGTTCGTTGGACAAGACAACAGTGAATGCAAGAGTTAGAAACATCAAGCATAAGAAATAAGCAAAGAATTAAGCTACTAACAATAAAAGAAACTAAACTAGAGTGCATAAGAGAAATAGAACAAAATTTAAACAACATTTATGTCACCAATGAATAAGTTGTATTAGAGGGAAAACACCAAAGAGAAAGGGAGACTTATGGGTCCCCTCTTCCTCCAAGGGAGGGCTCTTGAACCCCCAATGATTGATCTCTTCTTACAAGTAACAAACTAAAAGGAAATGGTGAAGAAAATCCAAAGCACATTCACTCAAGAGGTGATATGAATGGATAAATGAAATGGTTCTTGTATGCTATTGATGAGGAAAGAGGATCCTCCAAGAGAATATAGGCAACATAATAATACAAATGAATTCCTTGAAAATATAGTGCACCCATGGCCTATTTTTATAGCAAAGCTTTGAGGAATTATTCAACTAGTCTTTAGTGTGAACAAGGAGCTCTTTAGGGCACCCTTAGGTCTTTGACCAGCCCCCCACTTAGATTCATCTTGGATTTGGGTGTCAAATCAACTTGGGATATGAACCAAAAGTGGGTGGAAGGGCAACCAAAATCATAAATGCATCGTTCTAAGGTGTGTCTGGATTTTTGCGTCCACAATCATGCATCGAGCACATATGCGCTTTTCCGACGTTATTCGAATGTTGCACATGTGCATGCCGCCTTTGTATCCTTAGCACATGCTAATTTTTTAACCAGTTGTATAGTTTTGTGCCGTTTGGAAATGCATTTTTTGGGCCATGGATGAACTAATGGGTGTTTGAAGATGCCGGATTCATGTAACCATTTGTGGATTAAATTCTAGTGATAACACACATATCGAAAGGTGAGTGGAGGGGAATGGAGTTTTTATGGTAACAAATTGTGCAAAACATAAAGGAAACTATTAACTGTTTATCCTAGGTAGAAAAAAGAAAAAAAAAAAATTGACAAGGAACAAAGAATACTTTCCCTCTAGATTATTGGTTCTAAGAATCTAAGTGAGAAATTTATCTCATCTCCTCTCCAAGATAAATCCTTCAAAATTCAATTTTCCCCACTTGTGGACTTCATAAAACTCAACTTCGTTGGTTCTTTGAAGGGAAATCCTGGTCCTTCGGGACTAGGGGGAATTTTCATGGATTCCTTAGATCATATCCTCAGGGTATATGTGGGGTTTCTAGGGACATACACACATAATTATATAGAATTGGAAGCTCTATTAAAATGCCTTCTCATTTCAATCACTCATGGATACGACTTCCTGAAAGTGGAAGGAGATTCCCTTATATTGGTAAATTCTCTCAAGCGATTGTTAAATGGTACCAAGTTAGACAAGTTGTTATATAAATGGAGTATTTACTCATTTTTATAATGAATAACCAACAACATTTAACTTATCCTTGTGCTCATCCCCCTTCATGTCAAATTTACAATAAATAGGTTGGCAGATAAATTGGAAAATGAGTGTTGTTAGTAAATCAAAATTACATGGAACTTGGGATGATATGGAAGCAACCTGCCTAAAGGAGGATTGTCTTTGCATATATATATAGGATAGGGAACCCCTATATATCATGTAAGGTACATTTATTAAGGAAGGGGAGGATGTTTTTCTTATTGAGTCTCAGGTGGCAATGTATAGTTATCATGTTGTAGTGTGTGAGTATCATGGTAAGGATGTTGCCAGTTTCTCGATTTATCTTCTATTATTTATCAAATTTCCATTTCATATGTTCATTACTCCACCTCCTATGTGAATGATGGTTAAAAAATATAAATGATATCATTTTAATTTCAATTAGTCCATTTCAGTTATGATAAACAAGGAGAAATATGATTGGACTTCATAGGTAAAGTTTGTCTTTATGAGTCATGGATGAAGCTTCAATATTATAGACTTTTTTGTCATTCTTGGTAGTGCCTATAATTCTATAGGATTTCCTTGGAATAAAGCACTCCCTACACCTCCTTGGATCCTCTTAAGCTTAATCTATAAGGAAAGAGACAATATCCATACCTTTTTTGTTTTTATATATGGGGGGGTGCTCAAACATGGGAAAGAAGGGAGGTTGTGCCTTTGTTTGTGGAGGGAGATTCACCTTCTCTACATCTTGTTGTAGACATGGTATTAGAGGAATTTTTGGAAGGAACAAATAGGAATATACCAAATATATGTTTAACTCTTTCTTATAGTCTTGTGAAGTGTTGGGATCAACTAGCAAAGATTAATGGAAAATATGCAGAGGGGAAGCCAACAAAGGAGGAATACAAAACCAAGGTAGTCAAGAGAAGTAGGTCTTGGTCGAACAAAAAATGTAGTAGAGGAACCACCCCCACAAATCAAATTAGAGAGGAAATGGAATTTGGGGAAGCTATAATGAGGTACCACAAAATATTCCCAATTGCAATCAAGTAAAAGGTGGTAAGAATAGAGAAATCATATAGGGAGAAAATAAGAAATATATCTTCAAATTCCATTCATGCAGAACTTATGGAATGGATTCCAGACACAAGGTTTTCTAATGGAAAGGACACCAAGTATTTAAAGTTGATCGACCTTTACTCACATAATAAATCCTTCATATCGCATATAATTGAGGAACAAGGCATGCAAAAAAAAACCATCTTGGAAAATATGGATTTCATAGACCATAAATATGAGGAATTAATCAATGCAATTTAGGGTGTAGTGGAGCATGATCAAACTAGGAGGACTAGACTTCAAACAAGGAAATCCTTATAGAATATAATATACTACATAATATATAACATATAATACATATATATAATATAGTATATAAAATATATATAACATTTAAAATTAATATAACATATAATACATAAATATAATATATGAAATAAAATATATGTAATATATATAACATATAATAATATAACATATAAAACATATAATTACCCATTCTCGAGCCTTAAATCACAAAAAAAAAAATCGACCCACAAATCATACCCAACTTTATTATGAAAAAATGGAACCCACATTGGAGCCCTAACCCAATACTCGTGATAATATTTGACCCTGCACCCAAATAACTAAGCCCTTGCTATATCCAGAGGAGTCAGAGATCCAGGATCCCACCTAGACCAGGAGACATGAGTTAGAGAGAAGATCCAAAGTTAGAGAGAATAGCCACAATGAGCCAAAGGAGTCATAGAGCAATAGAGGAGTAAGCAAAAATGTCATCGAAATCGATAAGTTTTGGCTACCTTCCACCATAGGGTTTGTCATATTGAAATTGAATGTTGAACGTTGAAGTTAAGTATTGAGGTTGAATGTTAAAGTCACTGATGAGAAATGTGTTCAGATGCCACTTTCCCCATAATATCCCATTGAACCCATCATCAAAACTTTGGAATGTTTTCCCCTCGCCCTCATTCCCACCATTAAATGTTGATTAAAGTTCGTTTTAGGGGAATGATTGAATAAAAACCTACTACAAATTTTTGAAAGTAAGTGATATGAAAAGTTTTGTATGGTTTGAGTAGAGTCAAGGGTTAGCTCCAAAAATGTCATATGATCGATCTACATTTACTCCACCCTAGATTTACACCCTTCACTGACCACCAAAGGTTATCACCATGGAGCTTGGATTCTTTGGAAATGTTTACATTGTTTTTTGTTTAAGATTCCTTTAAAATCCATTATAAGTAACAAAATTACAGGGAGACCTTTGTAAAAAAAGGGTGAGTTGCAAGGATAACTTCCACAAGATCATGCAAACATCGTACTTAAGGAAAGTCTCCATAGATTGTCGATAGAGTGTGTGGGAAATGGTTTATGATATGCCAAAAATTTCTATCACACACATACACTCTAATCTCTCTCTTTTTTCTAACTTCTCAATGCCTCTCAAGCTTACAATATTATACAAGAGGGTTTTTGAATTGAAAATTGTTCAAATCCTCAAAAATATCAACAAACCAATCTTTAGGATTTCTAAACTCTTAAAATCCTCACGAGATATCTAGGATATATCTAACTCTCTCTTGATATCTATCTTGATTTGGAAGACTCTATTACATTCCATCCTCATAACCAAATACATCGATAATTAAGAAAACAACCATATTCTTCCCAACAATCCCATCTTGTAGAACACATGTACATAACTTAGAGAAATACAATAATTTCCTTAGGGAACCAACTCCTTTAGTAAAATTGAGAGACCCCCTAGGTGTAATCCATAGCTGTAGGTTTTAGAAGCATGAATTCTTCTGCATCAGTCTCCATTTGGGCCAGAGAGAACTGCTTCAGGCTACTCTGCATCTTGATACAAAGGGCCAACAAAATAGGGTTTCTAGGGTCATAAGATATCTAGCAAACTGGTAATTATACACAGTAATTTTACAATGAGTAGAGAATAACCCCACTTAACCAATAAAAAATATGCCATGTGTTGAGGAAAAGATATAAAATGATCTTACTCAAGCATTTTCATATCTTACTTGGCTAAAGAAAGATAGATAGTAATATCACCCTATGTTTATAGCCATACAAATTTGTTTCCTAATCCACAAGTATTGGTTACAAGTGCTTAGGCTGATTTTTTTATAAATGAAAGTTTGCTTAAAAATTCAATATTTTTGTAATTTTCTAAATATAACAGATGCTGAAATAAATATAGAGACAGAAGTAAAAACACCAAGTCAATAATCAAAACATATGAGACATAAAGCAATAATTTATTCCATTCCAATTTATCAAAAGAATCATTCTCTTTACAAAATTCCCTAAGTAAGTTTGGACCAAAGTCGAACTTAGATGTCCCCGATGAAAACCATACAAAAGGACTTCTGACAGAAAGTAAAAAATTAAACTTTAAAAGTTGGATCAACTTTCTACAAATTTCTTCCCACTTGACTCTGGACAATAGCCTTTATCAGTCATGAAATTTAATTCACAAACAGACAAGTCTACATAGACTATCAAAGATAGATCAACACCTCTGAAAAACAAGTGACTAAATGATGTAATTCAGCCCTGAATCTTGTTGTCTACAATAGGACCATGTTATCATAAAAGATAATTAGGATTTCAATGAATTAAAGAATGAATGAAAACTAAATTATCTCAATAAAACTCAAAGGGCAGACCTTAGTATGCTTTATCCTTCTATTCTCCTCTTGTTCCTCCTTTTCCTTTTGCCTTTAAGCAATTGGAATTAGTTGAAGTAGTTAAACTACCTCTTTAGTTAAGTTAACTACAACTCAACCAAAATTTTAGTTAAGGTTGAAAAGTAATAAAATAATAACAAGGATCTTTAATAAATAATAACTAGTAGGTGGGACCCCTTGTGACTCCCTTTAGTTTCTTTTAAAAAGAATAACACAACCATCTAATCAATCAAGCACATCCCTCCTTGTGGCTCCTATCATCACTCTCATAATTTGACAATTTATATCAATGATAATTGAAACTATATAGAAAAATATAATATCCATATATCCAAAAAATAGTGTGTTGTCCAAAATTTCAGAAGTCAACTGTTATTAACAATCAATAAATAAAAACACTTAAAACCCATATTTTCCAGTCTGGGAGGCAATATTTTCCTTCTTGTTGTTGTCACCCTTTGATTTCTCTAAATTTTCCTTAGGTTGTGTGGAGCCTTTAGGCCCAATCTCACTAATAACATGAGAGCAATCATCTCTCAAATGCATACGGGATGACATGAATTTGGCCGAGTCATTTGAGGGAGAGGAGGGGGCAGCAATGACTTTTCCTTTATCAAGAGCATGGTGGGTCTTGGTTTTTAACCTTTTACTTGTGTGGGAAGACTGAATAGGTGAGTGGAAAGGAGTAGCTTGGACAATTTGATTGACGGGTGGAGAAGCAGGTAGAGACAAGTTAGGCCAACCACGATGTTGGGAGACTTTCGGATGGACAATATCTTTCCATCCGTTGTTTTCAGGGACTTCGGGTTGTAATGAGAGATGAGGGGGAACTGGGATACCAGGTACATGTGGGGATTAGAAGGGATGCTTTTCTAGCCTAGGCTGGACCACTCCTTGTCCAATCCAGTTAAAAAATAAATCTTGGAATAGTTGGCTCAACTCTTGTGAGTCTGCATCAAAATGTATAGAAAACCTTGGCCTTATAGGGCCCCTGTTCCAATTTACTCTTCCTCTGTTACCCTGACCATGGCTTCCTCTGCTGAAAAAACTCATTCCTGTATGAATTATTGATTAGAAACTAGTTTCTTCAACAACCATACATGACATCTCTTTAAATATGAAACAAAGTTTGGCTTAGCAGCACATCAGACTCATGAAATCCAATCCATAAAAATAATTTAATATTTGTCAATGAGTAGGGGGTGAATAAGGGTTCTGGGATATGTGAGGGATTGTATTGAGCGAAAAGTGGTAAAATGAAGGGGAGTAGATCATGATTATTGCTCAACAAATCATCAAACAATCAACTCCATTGTAAATCAAAACATATCATTATAATTCATCCCTGTGCCATCCTCTAACTGTTATCATACAGAGTTTCATTTAACTATAATTTAATTTTAAGAACAGGGAGTGGATAGTGAATATGGGAAGACGAGGGGACTTGTAATGTGCAGAAAAGTGAGAGAATGGTAGGGAAAGAATGAATATTGTTCATAAAACAAATAAATTAATCCATAAACCCAACTCTGTATTCAATACAAAACATACCAATACCAATTTAATAATTACTGTGTGTCAAAAATGTTCATTGTTCCACATTCAATTTCTTCAAAATTTCTCAATTAATACATACGGTAATCATACTCATAATCACTATGATTTTCAATAGTCATGTTAAGAGGATACTTGGTATCTAACTTCTTTCATTTCATTTAAAAATAAAACTAAACACACAACAACATTGCTCCATTTCTATTCCCAATACATCACTATAACATATCAAACACTGTCCATAAATTTGCAATTGCCCAATAAAAAAATACACAGGTCCCTTTTCCAAATTGCATAGACTTCTAAAACTTGCCCGACTTTATGACATTTTCATTATATTAACCAATAAAACTTTTGCAATGAAACCATAATATAAAACCCAAGCTTCATCACTGATGATGCAATTAAATAAAACATGCACGATGCCTCCATAATAGATACACAGTGAAACAACGAAATCACAATCATCAATTTCCACAATTTACCGTGATCCCGATTGAAACTAACGAAACACACAGTAGTCACCAACTTGCAATTGATACCATGTTGTAACAATACAACAATAAAAAGCATAACAAGAAGGGACAACCATTGACTGCACATTATCACTGATTCCCAAACAACCAATTTAATCAAATAAAAATGAGCTAGGTATTCGATGCAACTGTCATAACCACTCCTTTTTACAACCAATCTTTGTCAATAAAAAAGATTCCCTATTTGAATAAGACAATTGGGAATTTTAGAAAAAACGGGCTTTGTAAGAATGAACACAAAGAATCAATTATGAATTCACTCGATCATCAATAGCACTGAGAGACTGGAGGTCCTCCAAACATATCAACTAATAGGCAGAGACCCTTCGATACAAGCACAGAGTTCCTTATAACTCTCGGTTTGTGCAATGGTGCAACAATTCAATGATGGGAAGGGTAGTACAATGATGTAGAGGAGAAATGAATCCCCACTGGATAGTAACAAGTACCCAAAACACACAGAGGCATAACCCATTTCATTTAATGACAATGCCAGTGGGAATGCAGACCCGAGGCATAACTTATATCACCCAATCAACCATAAGGCATATATCTTGGCATAATGGCCACCTTATAACCTACTTCTGAGACACCAAGACCATAAAAATAAGCCCACTACCATGTGAATAAACCCACGACCATGAATTTGGAAAATACGTAGTGACCAAAAGGAAGTCTGAAAAACATACACAACAACCACATAGTAGCCTAAATATGACTCGACATGATTACCCTCATAACTATGAGGAAGTGACAAACAAGGATAAACAAAGCGAACCCCTCCAACAGAAACAGAGCGATAATACCAATATCCACTAAAAAACATAAAGAGCCATCACGATTTTCACCAACAACCAAATCAATTCCTTTACTTGCAGAACGAATAACCACATAATCATTCTAGAGAGTAAAACCATGCATTTACACAGTTTCCAATCTCAGGAAAACACAAACCAGATCATTATTGAGCCATCATTCTTTCATACATAGAGACTAACTAATGGATGGGTGAAAAATAACCATACCTACAACATATAGCTTAAATGGGGCGATATAGCCACACGTTTCCTTCCAAATCTTGGATCTCGAAGCTTGACCACCAGCAAAACGAAATGCAACAATAATCATACTAGGGTGACAGCCTGATGAGGACGTATGGAGTGATGTGCATTTACTGGATGTCACTTCCATATCTTGTTCATTCAATTCTAAAGTACATGACAACCAACACTCACTAATACATTTAACCATGTCAATAACTGCAAACCATTGAAATCTGCAACCACATTGCTTGTCAAATGTGCCACCCAAAAATTTATATTAAACATTGCCAAACTTCCATACCATACCCTATGCATTTCCATATCAAATGTGCCCAATATAACTCAAATGAAATCCACATAGCCACTAACCATTAATAGTTAGAATTAACACTAACTTGTTTTCATTTTATTTTCACATAACTTCTAACATAGCATAACATGGGTCCTTTCTTTTGGTTTTTTTATATGTAAGTTTCTTCCCTTTGCTTTTTTTTATGTTTTCACTAACATATTTATTGTGTAGGTGTAGCCTAGTAATAAATCATGGTTACATGATGAACACAGAAACTCTAAATATATGCCAATCATAACATAAAATTAAAGCTTTGAATAACAGAACATCCCATAAAATGCATCATCCATCTATCATTATGTCAAAACGAAACCAAGACTGCATCATCAACCATATAATACCCTGTAAGAAACATCAAAACAACAACATAAAATGTGTGATATGACTATCTCCGAGCCTCCAGTCTACAAGGGGGTCCCACCTACTAGTATTATATATCATTAGCATAGTTTAAATAATAGGCTTTAGAAATACTTTGCGAGAAAAATTCCTCATTGCGATTTTTATCGTCAATAAACTAGTGAATCCATAGGGAAATTTGTTTCCAATAGATTAAGAAATCATAATGTATAGTTTCACAATCCAAGAACAGCATATCAAGAAGATATAACGAGAATGATTATGCAACAGGGGGAAGTGAGCGGATTTAATGGAAAAATGACTGGGAATTTGAGAATAACTCATGGAAAATGTTTAGTATGAGGGGGTTTATCCCTGTATGCATAATCATTCAATCATAATTTTCTATTGACTTCAAGGAGAAAACTTTTATGGACTTTCTCTTTTGAATCACAAATGGATGAAGAAATGGAAAGAAAAAGAGGGAAATAACCAATTTTCTCATAAGACAACTATGAAAGAAGATAACAAATTCAATGATGCCTTCAGGGGGAACATCATAACAATCCTGTAAGATTGATTGTTATTGACTAACCATACCTTGCAGGAGTGTCACTGTGGAAGAACTGATCCAACATCTTATTCTTGACCAAAAATTGAAATCAAAAAGAACAAAAGCAAGAAATGTCATAATAGAATGAAACCGCAAAATTTAGAACAACAAAAAATAAAATGACAGAATTGCAAACAACGAAAGGAAAACTACTAAAAAGAAAGCATAATTAAAAGCGATTTAAAAAGCAGAATTTGAAAAAGTAGTAATGAAACTACCCAAAAATAAAACAGAATTGAACTACTAATATACAGAACAATCCAAACAACGTTAAAACTTTTCAAGTTGGTTCCACGTAGTGTTTTAAGTGAGAACCATTAGTGATGTAGGAAAAAAATCGCTCTTGTAAATATTTTAGAATGTAAGATTTTGTACCCAGGACAAAAGCGATCTTCAAAGCACCCAACCATACTTATTGAAACTTTGAGACAATTTATAGTCCTTTAGAGTACACGATTAGATCATGAAGATAGATATGAATAATCTTGTCGATCAAATCGTCAAAAGATATTTGCATAGATCTTTGAAAAGTGGCACCTGCATTAGATAATCTGAAAGGAATAAATTCATAAGCAAAGGTTCCCCAATGAGTAATAAAGGTGGTTTTATACTTATCTTCCCTCTTTACCTTGAATTGATTGTAACCATAAAAATCGTCAAGTAAGGACATCATCTGTGAGCCTGCAACTTGTTGCAAAATCATTTCCATATTAGGGAGAGGAAAGTGATCTTTTATACTAGCCTGATTCAATGTGGGAAAATCTACGCATAATCTAATATGACCAGTTGTTTTCCGAATGGGAACCAAGTTGGAAACCCATTCAGAATACTTGATCGGAAAGATGAATCCATCCTTCAAGAGTTTTTCCAACTCCTTTTGAATATTTGCTTCTAATGCAGGGTTAATAGGTATTTGTTTTTTCCTAACTGGTTTTATGCATTCCTTGATGGGAATGGCATGTTGAATAAGAGCAGGATAAAAACCATGAATATCCTCATAAGACCAAGGAAAAATATCTTGAAATTCACGAAGCAGTCTGGAAAACTTCATTCTTTCTTCATCAGAACATTGGGCACCTATTTTAACATTCTTTGGAGACTCAGGTGTTCCAATGTTCAAGGAGATGGTCTCACCCACCTTCCTTTTTTACTCCTCTTCTTTATGTTTCTCTTTATTTCATACATCACTCGATGTAAATGAACTCTCTAGAGGATTCAAGCCCTTAGGAATCTTTTTATATTCCATGGATATAATTTCCTTGGACTTATAGGGTTCATTTTGAATGAAAGCACAGATGCTCTCATCGCTAGGGAAGACCTACCATGATTCTATATTTTCAGGGATATGTGGATGATATAGAGATTTAAAAGTATAATTAGGTCCATGTGGCAGAAGTTGTCGATTAGGAGAGGCTGCAAAAACAACTAACTGATCATCCATTGATTTCAATCCATCTTAACATGAGTAATGTTGAAAGATAGTACGTTCAAGATAAGTTCCCAAATAGTTTGGATGTATCGTTTCATCAACTTTTTGTTAGGATAGTATATCTTATGTATAAGGTTCACAAAAAGATCAAAATCCCCAAAAACTATAAGGTGTCCAAAACCCAAATTATAAGTGTTTTTAATGCCTAATAATAAAGCTTCGAATTCAGTGACATTGTTTGTGCAAGAAAAATCAAACCTATAACAAAAGTTATGAATTTTCCCCACAGGAGAGTACAAGATAATGCCAACTCTTTTTCCTTCGTTATAGCATGAACCATCAAATTGTATGTGCCACATACCATCGTCTAAGTCAATTTGTTCCAAGGGAATTTTATCCTCCTCAGAAAAGATGGAATACACCCCTAGGTCCTCTTAGATATAATTCACATTAGGTTGTGGAACACTTTCCATGTAAGGTGAAATCCTTCCCTCTCTAAGGACTATGATGTTTTTACCATTCCAAGGAATGGATATGTGTGTCATGTTGAGTGAGAGGTATCCACCTGTCAAGGATTTCGAATATATTCCTAAGATGATTGAGTAATTTCTTATTGGCATATCAATTACATGAATATTAAGGGTTTTCCTTATTTCAGGGTGTGCGCACAAAACCAAGGTCACATCTTTGATTTCACCTATGGTCGTTTATTGTAGACTATTATAAGAGAGAATGCTTCTGGTGTTTTCATTTGTACAAGATAAATCTATCTCTTCCACAAAAATCTTCAACATTACACTTGGGCCCGAACCACCATCAATGTGACAACAATGGGCAATCTTATCCATAATATTTACAGAAATATAAAAAGGGGGATTTTTTATAGGGTATCTAAATTTATGTACACCTACTTTACTTATAAACAAATCCTCTTCATTTACCTCTTCATATAGGTTGGATACAACAAAAGATTTTCCTTCCATGAATTTTTTTAGATGCCTCTGTTGTTTAGGGATGACAACCATGTCCAGAAGGGTTGCATCTACTTAGATGTTGGTTGATTGATTTAGAATATTGTATTTGCAAGAGGGGAGAGGAGAGGTAGTTCCTTGACTATCATGAGCCTTAGGAACCTAAACAGTTGCAGCTAGTGAGGATGAGCTTGGGCTAGAAGAATTTCAAAGAGGATCATATTTTCCTTTGTAAGCGTAGGATTTGTTCCTAGTATTGATGATCATGACATCTTCTGGCTCTACAAAATATAGGACAATGATGGTAGTTTTCAGTCTTTTACCAAAAGTCTTATCTCTGGAACTCTTCTTTACCTCACATGTGGTTTCCTCGCCATGTTCCTCGCAAAAGTTACACCAACTACGAAGCATGATAACTTTAGGTTGAAAATTAGTTTCATTTGGATTTCTAAAGGAGGGTGCAGAAGAGGATGAATCTCCAGGGGTAAGAGGTGAGACATTTCCCTTTCACTCATACACTATTATACGATTATTCATGTCTTGTAAATGCTATAAGAGGGTGGACATGTCTGTCTATTTAATTGATTCTCCTTGAGGAAGGCATGTTCTTTCAAGTTGTTCTTCATACTCTAAACAAGTATGTAGAGCAGAACTGAGGTTATCAATGGATTTTTCCTCAAGCCTATGATGGTAGGGGGAAGGTAATTCATTATAATAATGCATGAAATCAGCTTGGTTCTAAGGTCGAATGAGTTCATGGATTTGATTGTATAACTTGGTGAAACACAAGTTGAGGGAATTGATGGTTTCACCATCATTATAAGCGATGTTATTGTATTCTCGTAACTTCTCAACTGGGCTTTTGGATTTCCCATAGGTGGATTTGAACCAATATACTAAATCCTCCCAAGTAGACATAATCGTAGGAGGAACATCAAAGAAATAAGTCGCAGCCTTCCCTTCTAGGGAATTGACAAATAAGCGCATGAAAGTATCATTGTCATTGGCTCCTATGTTGTGACAGGCATTACAAAATCCCACCAAGTGTTCATTTGTAGTGACAGTATTATTCCCTGAAAACCTAGGAAGATGCTCTTTGAATTTAGGAAGTGGACAAGTAGCAGGTGCTAGGTTAATAGGAGAGGAAACATGCCACGGTGTGGTTGTAGCATCTTCTTCAAATTGAAAAATCTCATACTTTTTAATGACTTTGGTGGGGTTTGTGGTAGATTGGACAGGGACTTGGTGACTATATAAGCTACCAATCACTAACGAAGTTGAAGACAGAGATGAGGAAGCACCGCTAGTGCCACCAGAGCCACCACTAGATGCCATGTTGTGGGTGATAGGTAAGGGAGATAAATATGAATTGGAAGAATCAGACAAGGTTCTCCTAAGAGCACTTTGTTGGGTTGATAACACAACGTTCCCTCTTCTTATTTTAGAAATAGGATTAATTTCAAGTGATAAGCCTCTTCTTCTCCTAGAAACATGAGGGTCTAAGGACATGAAAATAAGGTCAAAGATGAAGGAAAAGAAGGTTATGGTTGATTCCTAGGATGTCTACGTCTAGCTTCCCAATGTTCTTGGGCACTTATGTCTTGTTCAATTGCTTCCCATGAATTATTAACCTCATCCTAAGTATTAGTAGTGTCTAAAATGGTGTTAAACAAGTTTAAAGCAATGTTGGTATGATCTTGAAGACTAGACTCAATACTAGGTTTCCTTGCAACAGGTACAATCATTAAGAAATGAAACAAGCAAAGAATCAATATCATAAAAATAGATGTATTCGGTGATAATCAAGTATAAAAATAAACCAGAGAGATATTGAATATCTCCCCAATATGGTCACCAAATAAATGTTGAGGAAAAGATATAAAATGATCTTACTTAATCAATTTCAGATATTACTTGGATAAAGCAAGATAGACATGAATATCACCCTATGTTTATAGCCATCAAAATTTGTTTCTTAATGCACAAGTATTGGTTACAAGTGCTTATGTTGATTTTTTTATAAATGAAAGTTTGCTGAAAAATTCAATATTTATGTAATTTTCTGAATATAACAAATGTTAAAATAAATATAGAGACAGAAGTAAAAACACCAAGTCAATAATGAAAACAGATGAGACATAAAGAAATCTTTTATTCCATTCCAAATTATCAAAAGAATCATTCTCTTTACAAAATTCCCTGAGGAAGTTTGGACCAAAGTCAAAATTAGATGTCCTCGATAAAAACCATACAAAAGGAATTCTAATAGAAAGTAAAAAACTGAACTTTAAAAGTTGGATCATCTTTCCATAGATTGGTGTCCACTCGACTCTGCACAATAGCCTTTATCAATCCTGAAATTTAATTCACAAACATGAAAGTCTACACAGATTATCAAAGATATATCAACACCTCTGAAAAACAAGTGTATGAACGATGTAATTCAGCCCTGAATCTTGCTGTCTACAATAGGACCCTTCTATCATAAAAGAAAATTAGGCTTTCAATGAATTAAAGAATGAATGAAAACAAAATTATCTCAATAAAACTCAAAGAGCATACCTTAGTATGCTTTCTCCTTCTATTATCCTCGTGTTCCTCCTTTTCATTTTGTATTTAAGCAATTGGAATTAGTTGAATTAGTTAAAATACCTCTTTAGTTAAGTTAACTAAAACTCAACCAAATTTTTAGTTAATGGGGAAAAGTAATAAAATAATATCAAGGGTCTTTAATAAATAATAACTAGTAGGTGGGACCCCGTGTGACTCCCTTTAGTTTTTTTTAACAAGCATAACACAACTAGTTAATCAATCAAACACATCCCTCCTTGTGGCTCCCATCATCACTCTCATAATTTGACAATTTATATCAATGATAATTGAAACTATATCCAAAAATATAATATCCATATATCCAAAAAATAGTGTGTTGTCCAAAATTTCAGAAGTCAATTGTTCACAACAATCAATAAATAAAAACACTTAAAACCCATATTTGCCACTCTAGGAGGCAATATTCCCCTTATTGTTTCTGTCACTCTTTGATTTCTATGAAATTTCCTTAGGCTATGTGGAGCCTTTAGGCCTAATCTCACTGACAACATAAGAGAAATCATCTCTCAAATGCATGTGGGATAACGCGGATTTGGTAGAGTCATTTGAGGGAGAGGAGGGGGAAGAAACAACTTTTCCTTTATCAAGGGCATGGTGGGCCTCACTTTTTAACCTTTTACTTGCATGGGAAGACTAAACTGGTGAGTGGATAGGAGTAGCTTCAACAATTTTATTGATAGGTGGAGGAGCAGGTAGAGACAACTTAGGCCAGCCATGATGTTGGGAGACTTTTAGATGGACAATATCTTTCCATACATCATTTTTAGGGACTTCAAGTTGTAATGAGACATGATGGGGGACTGGGATTCCATGGACATGTGGGGCTTGGAAGGGAGGCCTTTCTGGCCTAGGTTGGACCACTCCTTGTCCAATCCAGTTAAAAAGCCCATCTTGGAATAGCTGGCTCAACTCTTGCGAGTCAGCATCAAAATGTATAGAAAACCTTGGCCTTCTAGGGCCCCTGTTCCAATTTCCTCTTCCTCTGTTACCCCGACCATGGATACCTCTGTTGAAAAAACTCATTCCTGTATGAATTATTGATTAGCAACTAGTTTCTTCAAAAACCATACATGACATCTATTTAAATATGAAACAAAATTTGGCTTAGCAACACATCAGACTCATGCAATCCAATCCATAAAAATCGTTTAATATTTTTTAATGAGCAGGGGGTGAATAAGGGTTCTGGGATACGTGAGGGATTGTATTGAGAAAAAGGTGGTAAAATGAAGGAGAGTAGATCATGATTACTGCTCAACAAATCATCAAACAATCAACTACATTGTAAATCAAAACATATCACTGTAATTCATCCATGTGCCATCCTCTAACTGTTATCATGCAAAGTTTCATTTAACTATAATTTAATTTTAAGAATGGGCAGTGGATAGTGAATATGGGAAGTCGAGGGGACTTGTAATGTGCGAAAAAGTGAGAGAATGGTAGGGAAAGAATGAATATTGTTCATAAAAAAAATAAAGTAATCCATAAACCCAAATTTGTATTCAATACAAAACATACCAATACCAATTTAATAATTATTGTGTGTCAAAATTGTTCATTGTTCCACATTCAATTTCTTCAAAATTTCTCAATTAATACAAACTGTAATCATACTCATAATCACTATGATTTTCAACAGTCCCGTTAAGAGGATACTTGGTCTCTAATTTCTTTCCTTTCATTTAAAAAAAAATTGAAATAAACACACAACAACATTGCTCCATTTCTATCTGTAATACATCACTATAACATATCAAACACTGTCCATAAATTCACAATGACCCAATAAAACATATACATATTTCCCTTTTACAAATTGCACAAACTTCTAAAACTTGCCCGATTTCATGCCCTTTTCATTATATTAACTAATAAAACTTTTTCAATGATATCATAATATAAAACCTGAGCTTCATCACTGATGATGCAATTAAATAAAACATGCACGATGCCTCCATAATAGATACACAGTGAAACAATGAAATCAGAGTCATCAATTTCCACAATTTGTCATTATCTCGATCGAAACTAATGAAACACACAACAATCACCAACTTGCAATTGACACCATGTTGTAAGAATACACTGATCGAAAGCATAACAAGAAGAGACAGCCATTGACTGCACATTATCACTGATTCCCAATCAACCAATTTAATCAAATAAAAATGAGCTAGGTCTTCGACGCAACTGTCATAACCACTCCATTTTACAACCAATATTTGACAATCAGAAAGATGCTCGATTTGAATAAGACAGTTGGGAATTTCATAAAAAATAGGCTCTGTAACAATGAACACAATAGGAGTAAAGGGCCATGCACATAAACCATATATTGAGGGAGAGGTGTGGCAACATCCCTGCCATAGCCTACTAGCACTCCTGTAGTGGATCGAATTGTAGGTTAACAATTACCTAGTTCAATAGATCCACGATGCCATGAGGGAAGAATGAGACAATTGCTCACAAAGATTTGTAAGAGGAGCGCAATAAGGCATGGTCCTTATTCCTTAGAAGCCCTTATTCTTTCACAAGGTCTCCCGAATGGAGTGTTGAGTCCATGGGTTGGATAACTATAATAAATATAATGTCATTCATCTATCTTATCTATTCTTCCATTCTTTTTTCATGCATGTAAATAAATAGATCTAACGAATTCATCAAGACATTCATCTAAGATATAACCATTGACAACAAAGACATAAACAATAAGCATTCCACACAACACATGATTTACTATGGTTCACCCCCTCTTGGGCTACGTCCATAAAGATTTGGCTCCTAAGTTCTTTTATTATGGTTCTGTCATATATGGTGTCATGTGCACTATAATCCTGTTCATACATTCACAACAAAGAATCCACAACCTTTACAAGGCTGACTAGATTGCACCAGGATCCTCAGCCTGTGATCTAACCCTCGAGGTCTAGTTAATTTACTCTCCCACAGCTCAACAACTTACAAAACGATATCATATTATAATTGTGTTACATACCTGTTACTCTATCTCACGCGAGTAACACCCATCAAAACACCAACCCACCACTAGACCTCCTAGGTGTCTATTTATATCTATTTTTTTCTCATCATCTGTTACATTGTCTTACCAAAACCCTAACCTAGTTAGGTATTCTTGCATGCTAGCCTTGCGTTCTTGTCTCCCCTGCATGCACATTTTTCCTTTCCTCCACTACTTTTCCTACCAGTTGTATTTCTTTCCCTTGTTCTTGCATGAATGCCTTGCATGATTTTCTACCAACTATCTTTCTTCCAGGTCATGCCTTTTCTCCAAAATGGGCTTGTTCCCAACAGGCCCCCAACATTGACATTGTGAATCGTCCCGACTCACTGCCTAACCTATGCAATTGTCACTACTTTATTGTTGATTTGGACACTGCCTACTTCAGTGTGTCATACATTTCCATTATCCGCTGGCATTTTTATTGATCCCGACTGCTCTTTTCATCCATAACGGTGACCACCTATTCTGTGATAAGAGACTATAACATATATCCTCCCTCAGATATGATCTGCTCAATTTTCTTCTTAGCTGCGTCAATCTCCCTGACCAGCTTCTCCACCTTTTCTTGGAAGGGCTCCAACAATGGCTGTCTTGTTGTCTTTTGCGCTTGCAGCGCTTTCTCTTCCAACTGTAGAGCCTTTAGTTCAGTGGCAGTCTTGATCTTTTCTGACAGTGACACTGTTTTCTGTCACTGCTTCACTTCTTCCATTGCTTCATGGATTTTGGTTTCCTTCTCTTGAAATTATTGGAGGCTGCCATCCTCTAGGAGATGAGTCCACAACTATGCGCTCTTTTCTAGAAGCTCAATGACTATCTGTATTCTTTGACCTATTTCCTCCATAGCTGCTTTTGTCTCCTGTTTTCACTGCACTCTAACTTTTGGAGGAGTAGTGGGTGTGACACACTCCTCTAGCTCTTTAATTTTTTCCTTATATCCCTGGATAGTCTTCTCTATCCTACGCATCTTTTATTCTGATGACCCTGCCTCCTCATTTGTGTTTTCAGGAATTTCTTGAAACAACATATGGATTTGTTGCTCCATCTCCTCCACTTTTTTTTCACTCATTCTCTATGTTTCACTTCAAGGTTGAGGGCTTCCTTCATCAAGATATTCTTTGTCTAGGATACCTGTAGGTTGGTCACATCCACTCTTTATCTAGAATGGATTTCCTACGCAATGATTACTTGAAGTTTATATAGCGCTTTTCCTGGAATCTTGGCCAATTCCACATCCAATGTCTTGATGTCTTTGAGGGGTTTCTACGTTATTTCTTCATCAATGAACATCATCTCCGATGCGATGATGAAATTGACACTCGCATGTGCTGCAAACTACATTGTCTCAGGCACTGGCACTCCTTCCTTAGCTTGTGTGGGTGTTTCTTTTGGTGCATGTGCTACCCTGATCCTTAACTCCTCCAATGCTTTCACTTGAGCTAATATTGAAGCCATGTGCTTCTCTGCGTTCTCCTAAACCTCAACCAATCTCTCCTTGACTGATGTTTCCACTACCTCCACATCATCTGGGGTTAGTGAGATATGGATATGTGTATTATGGGCCTTTGCCTTCTTTCAGCCACCACTGGTGTGCTTCCTTGGATGCTTCTCCTGGGTGGATAATGGCATGGGACTAGTGGACCTTTGGGTATCCCCTCTAGTGGTTTTCCTTGTTCCTCCACCCTCAAGAATATCCTAGGTTCTTGTCCCTTGTTCTTCCTCCTCATGGATTTTCTGTGTCCCTATTCCTCTTTCTTCCTCCTCGGGGATTTCATGTGTCCCTGTACCTATTTCTTCCATGAACACGTCTTTCATTGAGTGTATTGGTGGTTGTTCTACATGGTGGAGCCTGTGTAGAGCCCATTGGTGGTTTATTCTATGTGTGTGGTTTCTTATTGGCTGGGGTGCTTCCCCCCTCTTGGCATTGGGCACTCCTCTTTTCAGTTCCTTACCCATTGGTGCATGTTTGGTGCGCTGGCGTTGGTCTTCCCTGCATTTGAGTTCGAGCACTTGGTACCATGGTTGGAATATTCAATACCTTACATTCTTCAGGCCACTCCTGAACCTCTCTTTGTATTTCTTCTGGCATCATGCAATAGTTGAGTTGTAGACATTCCTTGGATTTGTATCGCTTTGCTTGCATCCATAAACTATGGAACATTTCCCTAAAGTTGGAAACCTATCCAAAGTCCTGGACAGTCTCTGGTGTTATGCGCCATGTATCTGTATTGATGTCCTACATTTCTGTGAAGTACCTCATGAAGATATCTATGTTTGTATTCTTTCTCTTGGGTTCTGCACTGCTATGTAATGATATGTATCTTCCTATGCCACATTTCCCTAGTCTTTCCATGCACTTGTTGTATAATGGTTCCTTCCATCCAATGAGGCCAATGTGAATGACTAACCACAAGTAGTGGCACTTAGAGCCCCAGTCTTGTGTGTCCTTGCAATCCTCCAAGAATGAATTGAGAAGGTATGGGGGCCAAATCATCGAGTTCCCCTTTTCACACTGCGTGGTGGCGATGACCACATCAGTCAGTAATTCATCTTTGTGACACTTGTGCATTAGTTTTAATCTAAGGAGTCTGGTGGAAAACCTAGTCGTAGGATCGTTGATGTCACTGATCTTGATGCCCCTGTTACCTCACTCTGTGCCATACTTGGCCTTGATATCATCTAAGATGGCCTTAACTCTGGCCTTATCCTCGAGGTATTGTTCTATATTTTCCTCATATATGGGTAGCCCCGTGATTCTTGCGATGAGGTCCATAATGATAGGAACCATCCTATCCATCCATAAGATTTCTTTATGCACTAGTGCAAGACATTTATTGACACAGGCGATAATATGTTTCCCACTCCAAAAATGTGGGACATCCATTAGATTCATCATTCCTGTATTGAACAACCCCATAATCCACTACATCGACTCTACCAGTGGCATGCCTAATGACCCTTATCCCCTACTTTCCAAATAGTTCTAGGATGTCAGGTCTAGAAATTTAGTGACATTGGCCACATCATGGTCGAAGTATTTGATGGTAGTTACTCCATTGACCATGTCATCATCTACATGCACTCCTCTCAAAATATTTGGAAAAACCAGGGTCCCTTCTACTTATGGTTGGGCCCCTCTGTGCACGCTCCTCTTAGCTTGGCCTTTCCATTTTCCTTGTGGGGATGAGTCCCCCATATCTAGTAAACCATTGTGTACTGATACCTGTACTACCTCTGGTTCATGGCTCTGTGGTGATGAACCCATGGCCTTCTCATTGTGTCATGGCCCTTGTCCCCTTGAGGTACCAGACTTAGTCCTTTCCAGGTCCTCCTCTATTTTCCCAGCCTCCTACGCTAGGTTATTCTCCTCCTCTATCGTCACAGGGTTTGTTTAGTACTCTAGTGTGTGGACTTCATCCACATCCACCACTATGGGTGCCTCTTTCTCCCTTTCGTCTATCACGCGAGTAGTACTTCATGTGTTCCTGTTGGCCCTTCTTGACTCTCCAACTCGAGGTGGTGACATTGTGATGGGGTCTAAGCTATGAATCTGTGAACTCAACGGATGCTCAGTTGAATTCTCACTCTATCACTCTTTCACTCAGCTTTGTGTTCTTCTCCTTAGAAATTGACACAATGATTTGTTTTTCCCCCCTTTTTCCAACTTTGTAGCAGGACGACAAGGTGACAATTGTTCTGCACTAATAGTTGTCCATTTTTCACTTTTGGCGATGTGTCCTGCACGTGGTACCATTGTACATGTTAACTATTATCCTTTGCGTTGTGTTTTCAGACTTTTTCCTTTCTGTCGTGCTACGTTATTTATGGTTGTGTAAAAACTGTCGCAATTTCAACCACCGCTACCAGTTGGTGCCTGAATTACACAGTCGTCATTTTCCAAATTTCTGTGCTTTCTGACCATTTGTCCTTTTTTCGACGTGCTAGGATTTTTGGGCGCACTGAGCCCTTGTATTCTATACCCTTTTATTTTGGCACAGTATTATTATTTTGTTGCGATGACTCAATCAATTGTGCATGCTGACTCTTTTCCTTCTCGCTGCACTGATTTACTCTCCTGCGCACATGAATTTCTATGCATTTTTTTTTTTATCTTACCACACGTTAACTTTTAAGTTGCAAGTGGTCGACTGTCCTTGTACAGCTTCAGTCGACTCCCATTTATCATTCCCTTCAATTTTGTTCCTTCCAAATCCTTCAGTTGTACAACTCCTTTGTATGTGACAATCTTGACCTCATATGGTCCCAACCAATGCATTCTAAACTTTCCTGGATGTTGAAAAAACTTGTTGTCATACAGTAGGACTAGGTCTCCTTCCTTGAAACTTTTTCTCTTGATATGTCAGTCATGCCAATATTTGTCCTTTAATTTATGTACTTCTTGGTGAAATCCTGGTAGAATCCTATCTTATTCCATGCTCATCAACTGACTTAACCTTTCTTGTACTGTGCCTCATTCTGTCATGTTTGTAATTGTTGAGACACGCAGACTTGGTACCAAGAATTATAATGGCACCACTGCTTCTTGTCCATACACCAATCTAACTGGTGTCTTCCTTGTTATTTTCTTACAGGTAGTTCTATATGACCATAATATTGTTGGTATCTTTGAATCTTAGTCGTCCCTATTGACATTGCAAATCTTGGTTAGGCCATTCTCTAGAATCTTGTTGAAGGATTCCACTCTTCCATTTTCCTGAGGATGTTATGGCATACTTTTATGATGGTAGACCATGAATTCTTCAGTCAGAGCTATGATAGTGTTGTTGATAAAGTGAGTGCCTTGGTCACTCATCGGGATCCTTGGACATTCAAATCTGGTGAGCACATGTTCAAAAAATAAGTGTGTTGTTGTCTTTTCACTACAATATTTAACTTGTGTTGCCTCTACCCATGTTGAGAGGTATTCCATCGTAGTGATGATGTATCGTACCCCTGACCTTCTTGCACATGGGTGAATTGTCCCAACACAATCGATAGCCCATTTTTCAAACACTTGTAGCATTACTTGTGGATGTAATGGCATCTCATCCCATCTATTTGGTTTGCCAACCCTCTAACAACCATAATCCTGCACATAGTACCTTCTGCGTAGTATATTTTCCTGCATAGTGTCCTCCTGCTATTCCTTCATGGGATTCTGCTAATATACTAGGCCTTTTGTGTTCTATAGTGCACCTTCTCAAGATGTTTTCTGTGCCTATTTTATATAAGTACCATGCAATCAAATGGTAGTCGGCTACTCGGACAACCAGATTCTTCCTCTGCGAGGTGTTAAATTCCTGTGATCTAGTTCCTATACTTAAATACTCAATAATGTCAGTAAAATAATCATCTGCGACCTGAACTGAAAATAATTGCGCATTAAGGAAGGTATCCTCTAATTTTGTAGGTTACTCACCATTGGTGACCGTTGACAAGTGACTAGGTCCTACGTTCAGCTTCCCTAGTTTGACTATGAATTCAAAGTCAAATTATTGAAACAATAGTAACCATCGATAGATTATCCCCCCAACACTGGCTTGTTGACTAGGTACTTAAGAGATGAATGATCTATGAACATATTAAATTTTTTTCCAAGTAGGTAATGCCTGAACTTTTGAAGTGCATACACCATTTCCATGCCTTCTTGCTCTGTAGTGTTGTAGTTATGCTCAAAATCTGATAGTTTTCTGCTGGAAAATGGTATGGGATGGTCCAAATCCCTTGCTCTTGGTTGTGCCATAATATATCCCAGGGCTATGGTTGGTTCATCTACATCAACATGGAATGTATTATCCCAATATGGAAAGAATAAGATGGGTGTTGTGACCATCTTCTTCTTCAGGGTGTCCAATCCTTGCTGACAACTCTCATTCCACTGGAATTTAGTATCCTTCTTAAGAAAATTCTCCATTGGTGCAGTGATCTGTGCATACCCCTTGATAAATTTTATACAATATATTGTATGTCCTATTGTGGACCTCAGCTGGCACACTGATTTTGGTGGTGGTAAGTTCACAATTATTGTAATCTTTGCAAGATCCACGATCAAACCTTATCTGCATAATATGTGACCCAATAGGATTCTTAAGGGTGTTCCAAATACACAATTCTTAATGTTCAATGATATTTGGCATTGCCCACATCTTTCTAACATTATCCTGAACACCTCTACATGGTCCTTTGACAGGCTGTATACTATCCAATCATCCAAATATACCTCCAGAAAGCAATGGATGAATTCTTTGAAGGCAACAATGACTACTCTAGAGAAAAATGTTGGTGCATTTTTCAGTCCTAAAGGCATAACTGTGTATTGGTAGGATCCCCATTCTACTACAAAGGTAGTCTTGTGTCAATCTTTTGGTGCTATCTTGATTTGGTGGTAGCCTGAGAATCCATCAGTGAATGATTATAATTCCTGGCCTCCCACATTTTTGAGGACTTCATCTGTAAAGTGTGTAGGGAAGGGGTCATGTAGGAAAGCATAATTGATCTTTCTAAGATCTACATAGATTCTTATGCCTCTTTTCTTTTTCTCTTGAACTACCATGGGGCTTATCCATTCTGATTCTTCTACTAGTTCTATGATTCTTGCTTCCAACATTCTGTCAATTTCTATTGTAACATCCCCGACCATCAACCCCATTGTCGGGAAACTCTACTACGCGGAACATTCACATACATATATAATATGCATTAACTCAAATTAACACATTTAACATAGATTTACTGCCATCATATAGACTTAAATAGAATTAACAACAATTCATACATGCAGCGGAATACATGAAAACATACAAGCATCACAGACATGCATTTTAATTGAAATTAAGCACATGATGATACTTATCTTTGAAACCGGAGTAACTCCGCCAACTACTTGTATACCTTCCATGAACCTCCTAGCCATATACCACTCTTCTCATCATGCTCAAAAGTGGGTCACTCCTGAGCTGGGACTAAGCTCCACCCAGGGCAAGGGAATCCTAGACTAAGCTGAGGTTACAGGAAAACTCCATAGAGCAACTGAAAGGATTCTCTCTAGGAGCCCTCTTACGCCCACTACTCATGGAATCTCATTCCCCACATTCCTATTCCACCTGGGAGTATACACCTCCACAAGTACATTCTATCGGTGCTTCACCTCCCTCTCTAGGTCTCGACAATAGGTTGGATCAGGAATTCTTAGAGCTCTACAGATGGTGTTGGACTCTCTCTGGGAGAAAACCACTTCGCAACAGACTCTCTCACCTAGAGAGAGTTTCTCACAGGCCTGACATCCTACCTCTTCAACCACGAGCCTGAAAACCTGCTTCTTCAACTAGTTTCATCCTAATTACTGCAAGGTGAGGATAACAACAACACAATTTCACTCAGGAAAAATAGAAGGCAGCAACCCAAAGATAGTTCGGGTACGGACTCAGCTCTGGAAGGGAGGATAGGTTGGGATCACAAGATACAAAGGTGACAGGGCTCAATCCATGTGTTCACCACTCGTTTTAGGGTGCATGACAAGGAATCCACACATAGTTCAAACACAGATTCAACAGTTTAGACAGAGGATGCGTTGGCTTCTCAGGAAAACATCATAGGTTGGTCTCACAGTTTTGGGTTTCAGAGATGCGTGAGGTATGTAGAGATCAGACACAGAGGGCACACGGTTTAGAAAGTGGACGCAAGAATGGAGTATGAACCCACATCATGGCTCAATTATTGGGTTAAATTGCATGTGCCTGGGCCGACACATGTCACCCATGAAGCTGCGTGCACTCCATCAAGTACGCATTCCCTTTTCCACGAACTTAGGATAAAAGTATACCATTCACATCACTTTGGAATAATAATAAATTATTATTCCCAAGGACTTAAGCCCCTAAGATTAGCCCCTCTTTCCAACCTTTCAACCCCATTTCCCTTACCCACATTGTGAAAGCTTAGTCCCCCATCACTCTTTCTTCGTGGTCGTTCTGCATGCAACAATGTTTAATCTTTATTAATGTTTTGCATAATTACATATACAAAAACAGGATCTTGGCCTTTAACACTTAGGCTCTCCATCCTAATAAACACATCATCCCACCAGCTTATCAATACTTGGCTCACCAACCTACAAAACATGATTACAATTTAGAATTACAACTGGGGCTCTACCGAGAGATATTACAAATCCCCTCCCCTTATTTTTGCACTGTCCTTAGTGAAACTATTACACAGCATCAACAAGATTTTCAAAATCCTCAAAAATATGCGGGTATTCTACGTGCATAGCATCCTCATACTCCCATGTCACATCCTCAGGACTGTACCAGGTCCACTGGACCTTTACAAGCCCTATGTCTCGATTCCACAGATGTTTTCTTTTCCGGTCCAATATGCACCAGGATGCACTTGTAGGACACCTTCTTGATCCACCTGAATCACATTCCAATCGATAACATGATTACCATAAAGTATATATTTATTAATCAATGAAACATAAATCACATTATGTGTATTCATGGAAGCAGGTAATGCAAGCATATATGCGACTGGCCCAATCCTTTCTAGGATTTCAAATGGCCCACAAAATATGGCTTCCAACTGGGAATAGTTTCCCAACTTCAGGGAACTTTTGTTGGCTTTCACTTTCAGGAAAGCATGATCGCCCACTTTAAACTCTTTGTTGATTCTGTTTTTATCATCATAACTTTTCTGCCAGTCTTGGGCAACCTTTAAATTCTACTTAATTTTAAGCATTTGTTCTTCCATTTCCTTGAGCAACTCTGGCCCATCTACTTCCATGTTAGCTGGATTATCCCAGCTTATTGGAGTATTGCACTTTCTTCCATAAAGTGATTCAAATGGGCTCATATTCAATGATGCTTGATACCCAGTGTTCTAGGTTAATTCTACCAAGTGTAGGTAATCTTCCCATTTAGATGGTTTGTCCATCACATACATCCTTAGTATGTCTTCTATTACTTGATTCACCTACTCTGTCTGCCCATCAAACTCAAGATGATAGGATATTCTAAAGTTTAGATTCATTGCAAATCCTTTGAATAACTTGTTAATGGGTCTAAAATCCCTTGATTCAATAGTAGGAACCAAACCCGCCATCGAGACCCAATTAGACTCTGCAACATTTATCAATGGAATGGTTCTCCAAATATTGCGATCCAGCCAAATTATTGATGGGCTTTGTGTTTTCTTGTGAAGGCTCTTCCTTCAATTAGGACTATTCTTTTCTGTATTTTCTCTTGGGTGGGACCGGTATGAGAGGTGCAAGTCAGTATAAACCAACTTGACAACAAACATGATTAAGTTTTAAACTACTAGGGAAGAGGCTGAGCTTGGGATAACCCACTACTCAAGCATGCAGATGATAATTTTATACCACAAACCTAGTACTAATACATTAACCATGTGATCATCCAATTATTGTTTGAGAAACAAATCGTCAAAAAGAAAATGCATATGCAATAAGATAATAGAAAGCAAAATAATTCATCTACCATAACCATTCATCACATAATAACACAATGATTTATCTTCATCATTAAAGAAAAGAACAACAAAACATTGCACCAGATAACTTGGCAATAGAATTAATTGCTCTTACTCATTACCGCATCATTCATGAAACAAGATAGGAAATAGTTATTCTCCACATCCAATCATCCATGCATATGATGAAAATAACTTGTCTCGGGTCCAGAACGACTTCTTAATTCAAAGAAGCTTCAAAATAATTCTTAAGAGCTAGAAAGAAAGAGTTCTTGCAACAACCATCCACCTCTAACTAAGTGGTTGATGTCTTTATTTATAATGTAAATTTCAACTGAAAATAATGACTAAGTGTATTTTAAGAAAAACAAAAATCACCACATGGCATCATCTTCTAACAGTTTATTTTAATATTCAACCCGAGATATCTCCTGAAAAGGGTGACTTCTTTCATATTCAAACCAGTTGATAAACAATTATTTGCAGGTTTGGGCCCATGGAAACCTGTGTTGTTCCATCGGAGTCATGTACAAACCTCGGATCTCCATCGCATGCGCTCGGTACTTCACTACACTTGTGTTCAACTTCTATAGCACAGTCCACGCCTAAATCGGATGTTCCATGAACCGTTTCACTTGTCCCATCACTGCGTTAGTCACCTTCATTAGCTCTTCTACCCAAAATGAATCTTGTTGATCATGCACTTTAACTCTTTTGCATAGGTCGATGAAGTCGTCGGGGATGTTGAACTTGGGGAGTCTGATATCCTTCACTTCTTTGTTAATTTTACTCCAACGTTCCTTGCACTTGGTCCACTTCTCTTGAATTTCTTGGTATGGTTCCCGAGAAATTTTATCCCAGTACTCTGTTGATCACTTCATGCGATCAAGACTGCTTTTGCTTAACATCTGAATACCGTGTTCTTCTTTATCTCAGCCCTGTTGGATTACATCAATGTATTTGAGTCTGTCTATGGCTTGCTTCGACCTCTCATGCCACCGCTCCATGTCCTTGCATGTTTCTAGTGCCATGAGTGTGTCTTCCTGGAGTTCAGCTATATTCATAGTAAAAAGGTTCCACTCTTTCTTGAACTTGTTGTAAGCTTCTTCGAACTCACTCTTCAGGTATACAACGGTTTGCATGGTACTTTTATAGTATTCAGCTAGATGATGTAAATGTTTTAGCTAGTATTCAGTTATAGTATTCAGCTAGATGACTGGGCTTTCTTTTTGGATCTCGGTCAAAAGTTTTGGCACTACGATGAGCTTCAGGTTATCCTTCATCTACTTCATCAATAGTTGGGCCTGTTGTTTCCAGGGTCCCCCCATCCCCTGTACAGATTGAACCTTGAAGAAATTTCTGATTTGTACCAAGGATACCTAAGAAACTTATGTTTATTTGATAGCTTCTTGAGGAACATCCACTGTTTCTCCTAGTTAAGATGTTATCCTTCCTTCTCTGGCCTTGAGGATTTCTTGAGCCGTTTGCTCTAGGGTCATTGTTTTCTCCTCCCAACTCATGGCCTTGAACCTAGTTTCTTTAGGATCAACCATACTTTCCACCACCTCATCCTAGTATTGAGCATTTTCGGTGAAAAATTCATCCTCAAACCGATCATGGGCATAAGGCCAATAGGATGATACCTGCGATGGATGTTTTAAGACCAGACCCTTGGGATCATGTTTGCGGAAACGTCCAGTCTAGAATTGGAATTCCAATTGACTTAATCCTTCTTTCTTCACCTGCACAGTGTCCTTGACCAGGTAGAAACCAATATGAAACCCATAAGGTATAAAGGCCTTCTTTTTGTCCTTTACTAAATTGGCATTATACCCTTGCAAGATGGTCTGATAACAAATTTCCCCTAATACCAGTCGATCAGGGACATATATAGGTAATAGATGGGATGCCCCTGTGGTGCCTAAAACCCTGATGTAGGTCTCATGCTCATCTAGATACCTGTGACCTACTTTCAATACAACCTTGTTTGTTGCATCCGACAGCCATGGGCACTCTTTCTTGAACAGTAAATAATAAATGCTTTCAATAAACTGGTCAGAAATAAGAGAATAGGATTTATTGTACCTATTTTCCCACAAGATGTTGAAGTATACATGGATCATAGGCTCAAAGGAGTGCCATCTTAAGTTCATCCTAGCAAGGATGTTCTTGGCACAAACGACATCCCGTAGATATGATGCCATGTAGAAGGAAGGGGTTTCTCCCTCTTTTGGTGTCTGATCTTGTCGTATGCAAGTGCTCAACTGTTTGGAGATGATTTCACCCCAGTTAAAACCTATTCCAAATATGGCTACAGTATAAGCCAGAGGCATCCAAACCTCTGAAAACCCGGTGCAGTCTTTCTCCCCATTCAATCGACAGAGGAGTGTCATTAGATAGATGTAAGGCTCTCTAAGATTAGTCATCGGATACCAGTCAGAGGTTCAATTGGTGAAATTTTTATCTTCCCTCCACCAAGACACCATGATCTTACTGGTTTCATGTTTCTGATAGAAAATCAAAACAAATTCAGTGTTTAACTGTTCCTCTGGCTCCCTGATCTTGTAGTAATTATGAACTTCAACTGGGAGGAAAACCCCGATGCACCCGACATCATTGTCGTTAATTAAACACCTTTGTGCATCAGTGTGATCAATAATCCATTTCAAGAGTTTGATGTAGGGGAAAAACAGAGTCCTACTCACCACCATGTGCAGGTAAGCCTTGCAGACATTTGGGAGGACTTCATCTTCGAGTCTTCTTGTATCAGGATCGATGTGCTGGGTATATTCAGGGAGTTCCTCCCGCTTGATTTTCTTAAAAATTTCTTCCCAGTGCGGGAAAGTTTTCTTGGTCCCAATGTTCACCTCTGTGTCTCCAAAGGCCGAGGGATGGATGAAATCCTTCTTGGTGTTCGTCTTGATGACGGGCACTGGATTTAGAGTAAATTTCAATTGTTTCAAAACTTCTGGGGAGGAACCTTCTCCCACCTATGGTTCTTGTATTCTTGGCACTCTTCTAGATTTCCTAGAGGTGGGTTTCTTTGGAGGCATTGTTACTAAAATCAAAAAAAATCCTTGAGGCATGCATATAGAGCAGCGTTGGATGAAAACATATGAAATGAAGCGTAAAACACCACAAGCTGGTACATACCTGTAATGCTTGCCAAAATTGTTGTTTAATACTCACTGGACCTTGGGGACCTTCTCTGGATCACTCTTGTTTCTCTTCTGGGTGATCCAAACTTATTTTCATGCAGAATAAACTCACACATAATGATTCAAAAGAATATAATGAGAGATATTCTACCAGTCATATCAAGTAGTTAATACGAGTAACGGATGCAATTCAAAACAACATATTGTCAAATCTCTGCAAAATAAATTCTTCATTGGTTGGCAGCAGAGGCGCAAAGGGAGATGCATTGTATCGGTAGGCTTAAACAGTGATTTTGATTTATGCATGAATTAGAAAATAATGCATGATCCTGTAATTAATTAACCTTTTAAATGTGTTGTATCTAGCATATCTTAGAGCTAAAAATTCCCATCACGTCGCATTTCTCATTGGTAAGGTCAGGAATCGGCTACTATCGTTGTGTATGTTTCCATCAGTACCCTCCTAAGAAAACTTTCGATGTCGACGGGCTTCGATGCAGAATGTCGATGTGGAAGAACTAGTTCGAGGTGCCATGTGGATCTCGAGAGCTAGTAACGACCCTAGGGAAAAACTTGATTGTAAGTTTAGTCCCTTGGGAAACGACGAGTGGTGACTAATAGGTAGTTTGACCATACAGGTTAGATGCATTGGGTTTTAAATAGGAAACAAGCCTGGGATTTCTGACATCTACAGTTATCGGGGATCGATGATTGGGGATAGTTTGAGAGAACAGTTTCTTTGAGGGTTATCAACTTGGTAAATCTCGATGTCGAAAACATTTTAGAGGTCGGTGATCGGAGATATCATTCCTTTACTCGTGTGATGCTTATTCTCTTCATTTATTCCTGGTACCAATGAGGATTAGTCATCGGGGATATTCTTTCTTTGGCACCTATCACGTGATAGGCTTCCGTCCACCGATGTCGATGAAGATCGGGGATCAACTACTTTGGTTTCTCTAGCATTTTCCATCACCTATAATCCTTCCCGATGCCAAACTTCTCAAGCGCATTGGGGAAGAGTTTCTACTGTCGATTCCTTAAGTAAATGTTAGTCTCTTTTAAAGTTAAGATGATTTTTACATTCTTAAGCAGACTATAAAATATTTAACATGAGAACACTAAGTGATAAGCACAGGCAGCAGTTTCATACCGAAGTGCAATCAGACGGTGTGAAAGATTAAGTGGTACCCAAAAAGGTAAAAACTTGACATAGACTTTTTAGGGTGTGTTGAGTGCTCAACATAACCCTTTCCAAAATTTGGAGGTGAATTTTGGGTCTCGGTCAGACACAATTGTCTTGGGAATACCGTGCAATCATGTTATTTGCCTCATAAAAATATCAGCAACGTTAGTTGCCTTGTGAGTAGTCTTTAACGAAATGAAATGGGCAACTTTCGTAATCTTGTTCACCACCACTGCAAGATACCAGATATATAAAATATACAGAACATAAATAAAATGCTAGAAATGGTAGAATAACAGTAAAATATCCAACATACTCTTCACAATACACAGTAATGATATACGAAATAGCAATAGAAAAAGAACTTTGATTCAAAAATCAATGTTCACAGGCCTCTTCGAGGGGGTAACCTCCAGTCGAGCAGAACTCTGTTACAATAATCTCCAAGCTAGGGTTCTCATACCCTCAACCCTTATTTATACTAAATATGTCTATTAAGAGAAGCATCTAGAGGAAGATCCTTCTAGAAGCAGAAGCTTCTATTAGGTCTTCTTACATCTGCCTTATTCTATATTATTGAAAGGCCTTATTAATATTGACCTTTATTACATCCGAATACATTGATCTACCTATGTGAGGATTAGGACCTTAACATGTCCACCCCCTTAAAAACAACCTTTTCCTCAAGGCTTGAGATGTGGAAACTGCTACAGAATGGTAGTTGGTTCACAGGTGGCATCTATTGGAGTCATATCTTTCCACTGTACTAGCACTTCCTTGATGGTTCTCTGACACAGGCGATGCTCATGCTGGTCCAAAATTTCTTCTGGCTGTAGCCAAATGGATCCTTCTTTAGCTCACTCTAGAAGGTTGGTTTGAATTTGGCACCCGGTTCCAATCACCTTCTTCAAGCATGAAACATGAAAAACAGGATGTAGCTTCGACTGATTGGGCAGAGCTAAATAATATGTGACTTGTCCCATACGCTTGAGAACTGTGTAAGGGCCATAGAATTTGGGTGATAGCTTCTGACAATGCTCGACCTTGAGGGAAGTTTTCTTATATGGTTGCAGTCTCAAAAACACCTGATCCCCTTCTGCAAATTGACGTTCAGAGTGACCTTGATCTTCTTGCTGCTTCATTCTATTCTGTGCCATGACCAAGTTCTCTTTAAGGGTACGAAGGATATCCTCTCAGACTGTAAGTGTTTGGTCAACCACCTGGACCTTTGAGGTACCCAGTAAGTATGAGAGAACTGAAGGTGGCTTCTGTCCATATATTGCTTCAAAAGGAGTCATGCGAGTGGCTCTATGGTATGTAGTGTTGTACCACCATTCGACGAGGGGTAACCATTGAGCCCACTGGTGTTGTTTTTCAGAGGCAAAGCACCTCAGATATGTTTCCAAACACTTGTTGACAACTTCCGTTTGACCATCCGTTTGGGGATGATAAGCTGAGTTGAGATGCAATTGTGTGCCTTGTAGCTTAAACAACTCTTGCCAAAAATTGCTTGTGAAAGTTGGGTCTCGATCGGAAACAATAGAGTGTGGCATGCCATGAAGCTTGAAGACCTGGTCCATGAAAATTTGAGCCACCATGGATGCAGTAAATGGGTGGGGAAGAGCGCAAAAATGAGCATACATGGAAAGGCGATCCACCACCACCATTATGACTGATTTATTCCCCGATTTGGGTAAGCCTGTAATAAAGTCCATAGAGATATCCTTCCAAATAGCAGGGGGAATTGGAAGTGGTTGGAGGGTGCCTGTAGATTTGACTGTTTCTCCCTTCTTGCATTGAAACACCTCACATTCAGCGATAAACTTACAGATGTCCTGTTTCATACCATCCCAGAAAAAAGAACATTTGACTCAGTCATATGTTTTGGTGAACCCTGAGTGCCCCACTGTGGGTGTAGCATGAAGCTCAGAAAGCACCGTGGATTTGAGCTTTGATTGTTTACTTAAATACAAGAAGCCTTTGTATCGAAGCTCATCCTGGAGCCAGGAGTACCCTAGGGGAGTCAGAGCCTTGTTCTACAGTTGTTGTATCAGATGTGAACCTTTGGGATCTTGAAGCCATTCCTGGCACACAGAGTGGAGCCAATCGGGTACAATGAAGGAAAGAGAAAAAAGGGATCCTTCGTCTTCATATTTCTGGGATAGTGCATCCGCCACAACATTGTCTTTTCCCTTCTTGTAAATGATCTCACAATCATATCCAAAGAGCTTAGTCACCCATTTTTGTTGTTCCTGGGAGGAAATGCGTTGTTCCAGAAAGTACTTGAGGCTTTGATGGTCTATCTTAATTTGGAAGTGTTGCCCCAAGAGATATGGACTCCACAACTCAACGGCATGCAGAATCACCAAAATTTCTTTTTCATAAATGGGTTTGCCCAGATTCTTTTCAGATAGTTGCTTGCTAGTGAAGGCCAAAGGTCGACCCTCTTGCATAAGGTCAACACCAATTCCTTTCCCTGAGGCGTCACATTCCAGCACAAAGGTCTTTATGAAGTCGGGAAGGGCCAGAACCGGAGTGGTGCACATGGTCATCTTCAAGGTTTGAAAAGCTTGAGCAACTGCTGGAGTCCAAGTGAAAGAGTTATTTTTTAGGAGAGTCGTGAGAGGTGCTGCAATCTTTCCATAGTTCTTAACGAACTTGCGATAATACCCTGTGAGGCCCAAAAATCCACGCAATCTTTTGAGAGTCTTTGGGTGCAGACAATCTTGCATAGCTTCAATCTTTTTCAGGTCCACCCTAACGCCATCCTTTCCCACTAGATGACCCAAGTATTCTACTTTTGAGGCACCAAAAGCACATTTGGATTGTTTTAGGAAAAGCTGGTGTTGAGAGAGTAGGCGGAGAACTTGATCCACATGAGTAAGATGGTCTATCCAGGTTTTGCTATAGATGAGGATATCATCAAATAAAACTAAGACAAAATGACAGAGAAAAGGGCGGAAGACATGGTTCATGAGGCTCTGGAAGGTGGAGGGGGTGTTACACAAGCCAAAGGGCATGACCAAAAACTCATACTGGCCCTCATGAGTGTGAAAGGTTGTCTTGGGAATGTCGGCCTCTTTCATACGTATCTGGTGATAGCCCAAGCGAAGATCAAGTTTGGTAAAGAATTGGGTGCCACTCAATTCATCAAGGAGGTCATCAATGACAGGAATGGGAAATTTGTCTTTCATGGTGAGTTTGTTGAGAGCACGGAAGTCAGGACACATTCTCCAAGAACCTTCTTTCTTCAGTACCATGACGACCGGAGAGGAGTAAGGGCTCGTACTAGGACAGATGACTCCGGCAATAAAGAGTTCCTGGACCATTTTTTCAATTTCATTTTTTTTTTGCAAAGGGGTGGCGATATGGATGTATATTGGGGGGAAGGCTTCCTGGGACAAGGGGAATGGAATGATCATGGACACCGCAGGAAGGAGGGAGTCCTTGGGGAGTGGAAAATACTGTTTGATGTTTAGAAAGGAGGGCTTGGAGGTCTTGGGGCACTGGTGGGGTCTCTGTGGCTTGTATGGTGTGGAGTTGGGCAATGACACCAGAATGACCTTTTTTGAGCCATTTTTCCATGCGATGAGAACTGATGACCTCAGGTGAACCAACAGTGATGCCTTGAAATTTATATTGGTTGCCTCCTTGGTCAAATTGCATGGTTAAGTTTTGAACATCCATGAGAATGGGACCCAAAGTCCTTAGCTAATCTGCACCCAACACAATGTCACAATCGCCCATGTCAATAGCAAACATATGGGATTTGAGGTGGTAGTCACCTATTTGGAGACACACATTTTCACAGTGCCCGCCACATTTCATAGAACCACCATTGGCAATCGTGATTTGGAAATTGTTGACAACATGGATGTAGCAATGGGTTTCTTAGGCAATGCGGTGATGAATAAAATTGTGGGTGCTGCCACTATCAACCAGAATGATGACCTTTTGGTGCTTGATGTAACCGATTAACTTGAGGGTTTGGGGGGCAGAGAAGTTGGTGAGAGCATTGAGGGAAATGATCGGTTCCACTTCGGGAGGGTTGGAGGGAGGGTTTATTTCAGATATTTCTGGTGACTCAGGCATAGGGAGAGTGTCAACATCTTCTTCCTGAATATCCTCAGAGATGGCCATAAAGAGATTTTGTTCCTTACATTTGTGTCCTGAGAAATATTTGTCATCACAATTATAAAATAAGCCTTTGAGATGGCATTCAACCATTTCATCCCTGGTCAATTTTTGGATTTTTAATGGGGCGGAGGGAGTAGTGGGGTTTATTGGTTTAGGGAAAGGGATAAAGGAAGGCTTATGGTTTTGAGAGGAAACAATTTGTTGTGCTTCTTTGGATTTTTTGGTATTCTTCACCCAAGTCATAGGTCGAACCATGAGGACATGGGCCCAAATCTCCTCCTTGAGGCCACTGATAAAACACTCTCGAAAGAAAGCATCAATCATGCCCTCTATTCGAAAATCCAGAAGCTCAAATGCAGCTATGAAGTCTTCTACTGTGCCTGATTGCTTCAATTTTGTCGAATGGACCAAATGGTTGGTGTCAGTGTCAAAGCATTCATAAAGCTCAGCAACAAATTGGGTCCAAGCAATATACCCTTGACGGAAAGTTTTTCTCCATTGCCACCATTGCCAGCGTTCTTGATCTAGATGGAGAACACCATACCGGAGTTTGGCCAAGTCATCTGTAATGTTGTAGAGAGAGAAATAATGTTCCATTTGGGTGACCCAACCAGTGGGGTCCGAGCCCTCAAATTTGGTTACATCCACCCGTGGAAGGCATGTGTCCCTTTGAAAGTGATGGGGTTGAAAGGAATGGGAAGAAGTTTCACCTTCAGTCTTTTTATGTGCATCAGGAAAAGATTCATCGGTAGGGATCTTGAGTTTGGTGCAGAGTGATGCAAAGACAGATTCAAGATGGGTGGTCAGTTCATGTTTGAATTTCACCATTGCGGACTGCACGACTACATTTACGGATGCATTTATGGATGCATCACGGGAGGAAATAGTAGCACTGAGTTGTTTCACTTCTTGTTGGGTCTCAAGGAAACCAAATTGTAAGGTGTTGAAGCGAGACTCTAGTTCTTGGCTATGGGTATGGGCCATGAGGATGGGTGAACTGAAAAGGGAGCGGGCAGGGTCAAAAATTTTTGCAGAAAAATGATATGGATGAATGTGATAAGGG